>CM055277.1:31365338-31965338 GCA_029237695.1 Conchocele bisecta
TATCTATATTATCAAAAACGGCCGGATGGCTAGCCAAAAAATACCTGGGCTTTAATCGTGGCAATCGCCGGTCTCCTACTATTCTTCGCCAGAGAGTTCCTACAACCAAAGCGTAAATAATACGATCGCCACGAGGGCGATGACGAGCCCTAATTTCTCCTCCTCGTGTGTTGTGCTTCCAATTTCACCCAATTTGCGATTGATTGGTGTTTCTCCAATCGCGATTGGTCTGTTGATGGAACTCGATGATGCATCCAATTTACGAATTGGGGGTACTGGGTTCGATTGTGTTGAGGGAGGTGTATCCATTTTGTGTTTTATGAAATCGGTTCCACTGTTGAACCCGATCATGTTGGGGGTGCGCTTGATGATATCCGTGTTCACGTTACCGTTGTGGCCGATTTTTTGATTGGCGGTGGCGATTACGATCTGATTATTGTAACCGTCAACCGGGTCGTCTCGTAGTATCATATTGCTCGGCGCCATATAAAGACCTATTCCAAATACATAGTCTACTGGGGTGCTGGCATTCTGCAAAACGTCTTGATAATTCTGGATCGCCTTCTCCAGGTCCACCCTAGCTGAGATGGCGTCCTCTACAAGTGCCAAGAATTGTTTTTGTGCATCAAACGCTGTTTCCCGTGCCCAGTATAGAAACTGCGAGTTTGCTTCTGTGCGCCGAGGATGGCCCAGACGTACGTGCGAATGGAGTCGTTGACGCGAGTAACCCCGGCCTGCGTGAACCCTATACCCTTATCTAACATAAATGTACCCCACTGCGTCCTGAACCTCAGCAGCCTGCTGTATGTAATCGACGTGAGCCAGTTTCGGAGGTAACATTTTACAAGAAAACACGCCACAGTGCCGACCTCCAGACACTTCCGGCCGAATGTCATAGCGCGTGGTCAAAATTCCCGGCGTTTCCGACTGACGATGTGGTCACCGGAGTGATCGTGTCTAAAATCGTCTGCGTCCAATTCCCGGACTGGCCGTGAATGAGAACGTCCCCGAGGCCGGTGCTGGTAGGAAATGCTTTCTGTATCCAGTCCGCGTCTTTTGAAACGTTAAATTCGTTACACAGTCTTTCAAACGCCATACGGTCGTATGCGTTGGAAATGGGATCCCAAGCGTCGTCTTGAGGTAGTGAAATACCTAGTTCTTTGAGAATCATCCTAATAGTATAATACGCGTGAAAGTTGTAGACACTTCGGAGCATGACATTCTTGGATGTCAGATGGTCTTTATGTGACTCCACACCCGGCTGTTGCGCACCATACAGCGAAATTTATTTGGTTCTGCCAAAACTGCATCGGTGTTGCTTTCCACCCGTTTACCGCCTCCATCGTAGTAATCTTGGGCAGCCTATATTGTTCAAAGATGTTAGGGAAATTGGTGGCAAAGCCACTGTCCGGTCTAACCGTTACGTTTGGGTGTACAAGGCGGTTAACAACGTCTTTTTGCGTGTATTTACCTCCGACCGCGTACTTTGCATTAGAGTTAAAGCTAAATGCTTTGGTATCCATTGAAAGATATTATTATGTTTGCTACTATCACTAATGTTCAAAAAGAGAGTTGTGAACTTCAAAAAATAATAGACAACTGCTGCGGAAAACGCCGGGTGGGCCTCAGATCAACCACCTTCACGGTTGGATGGCAGAATGTGGGGAAGAGCGAAGGGTTTTACTATGTGAAGGATGGACAACAATTCGGTGTAAAGCTGCCTCACGGACTGTGGGGAATAAGACAGCTGAAAGATTTTGTCAACTCAGAGCTTGACGGTATAATCAACCTCACAGTATCGAATGCTACCGGGCTCGCAACAATGACCATCAGCAGTGATAATAAGGTAGTGGTCTCCCCGGGGTTGGGTATTCAACTCGGTTTTAGAGAGACATACTCCTCAAACAAAGGAGTGTTTACCCCGGTGATACGTCGGTGATAATCCGGTGGACTTCGCCTTCACGAAAACTCTCAGGGTGCACCTGGATCGGGTGAACACATCGTACAACACGGTAGACGGATCCCCCAGCACATTACTGAAAACTGTGCCCGCCAGCGACTGTTTCTATGGCGAGACTGTGACCTTAGACTTCCCACACCCCGAGATGAAAGTTTTGGAATCGGGACATATCCACGAATTTACGGTCTCTATTCTCGATGATCAAGCGAGAAAGTTGAATAACTATTACCCGATTTCGGTAGTTCTCGAAATTTCCAATTGAGTATAGGTGCTCAATATTATAATTAATAATTTTGAGAAAAATTAAGAATGAGTATATACGGACCAGGTAGTTCTTCCGATTGGGTGACAAATTCAAAGAATTTGGAACCGGCAGAAGGTGGATTCATCCCGACAGAGGGCGACTTTTTAACTACTGGAAAAACCAAGGCCCTGATCAATAAAACTATATCGAAGGTCACAAACGGGATTCACAGGAGTATATCAGATGTTAGAGTAGAAGTGCTGACGGCGACTGCACAAATTGAGAAAGATCAGGCAGCTTATAAGGTGTTGCGCGAAGAGGACTCTCTCATCAGAGAAACGGAACTAAACGAACTAGGTAAAAAAATAACCAAATTTCGAAAAGAGAGCAGGTCGGATATTGATAAAGTCCGAGCAGACCGCCAGGCGGCCCTTACGTTGCGCTTAGAGGACTCTCTCATTAGAGATGCGGCATTTACCGAACTAGGTAAAAAAATAACCAAATTTCAAAAAGAGGCCACGTCGGGTATTGAGAAAGCCCGAGAAGACCACCAGGCGGACCTTACGGAGGTTTATGAGGTGTTGCGCTCAGAGGACTCTCTCATAAGAGAAGCTGCGGTTGCCGAACTAGATAAAAAAATAACCAAATTTCGAAAAGAGACCCGGTCGGGTATTGATAAAGTCCGAGAAGACCACCAGTCGAACCTTGCGGAGGCCATTGCCGAGGCTTATGATGCGTTGCGCTTAGAGGACTCTCTCAGTAAAGAAGCGACACTTACTGAACTAGACGGAAAAATAGCCGAATTTCTGAAAGAGACCAGGTCGGGGGTTGAGGGGGTCCGAGAAGACCACAAGGAGGCCATTGCGGAGGCTTATGGGGCGTTGCGCTCAGAGGACTCTCTCAACAGAGAAGCGGCACTTACTGAACTAGACAAAAAAATAACCGAATTTCAAAAAGAGACCCGAACGGGTATTGAGAAAGCCCGAGAAGACCACCATGCGGATATTATGTTGCTCTCAGAGGACTCTCTCAACAGAGATGTGGCGGTTACTGAACTAGACAAAAAAATAACCGAATTTCAAAAAGAGAGCAGGTCGGATATTGATAAAGTCCGAGAAGACCACCAGGCGGATATGATGGAGGCTTATGATGTGTTGGTCTTAAAGCACTCTCTCAACAGAGAAGCGGCGGTTGCCGAACTAGACGAAAAGATAAACGTAATTTCCGAGGAACTGAAACATGATCGTATAGCCGCGACCAAAGCTCTTGAGGAGGCCTCTTATAAGATTTGTACTGAGGCATATAACGCAAACAGGGCACTTGCCGGAATAGTGCAAACAATGAAAACGCCAAAACGTGTCATAACAGTTTGGGCTGAGAAGCGGGGCCCATTGGTTGAGGGGCACTATGAATATTCATTTCGGGGTGCCAAAGCGAGTAATAAATATGGGGGATACACTATGACAGCTGCAGGTGAAGTTATCCAAATGGCGGTCTGCTCGGTTAATGGTAGTGGTAAACCTGTGGGCGCGGTCGCGATAAATATTGTAGTAGATGGGGAAGAATGGGGACTTGGAGTCACTAAAATCTCTGGAGATAGTTCGACGATTGTTTCGTTCGCCGGTGATGATCGAATTAGACTTTCCCAAAGTAGTGTTATTAACTTTGTTAAGAAAATCGGTGACCCAGAGAGTTCTTCCACTATTGTCTCATTGTTAATTGAACTTATTGTGTAAATACTAATATATTGAACTAAATTTGTAAAACGAATCACTGTATCCAACTCTCAATACCACTCCACCAACACTATATCCAATTAACGAAAGAAGTTCAGATTTTAGGTTGAATAATATCGTCGCTATGCAGGATATTTTAGTTAGAGAATGTGCAAATAGAAAAAGACACGCTAAAAAATATAAGCGCGCGTTGAACATAGCTGAAGCATCTAGTACGGTTCTGGCAAGTGTTTCTGTGTTGTGTGGGGCGGGAACAGCTGCAACTATATCCACCATTATAACGGTTCCTGTAGCGGGGATTTTATGTGCGGTGTCGGCCGTTTCTGGGTTGCTGTGTATGGTAATTAGGGCTGCGGGTGGAAAACTCGAGAGAAAAAAGTAGAAAACATGATAGAATATCCGTTCTCGCTAGGTCTAAGAAAAATAGCATCGACGTTATGGTGTCCAAAGCGTTGGCCGATAAGAAAATATCAAATTTAGAGTTTGAATCCGTGGTGGAAGAAATGGGGAGATATGAAGAATTAAAAAATAATATAAGAATCAAGGCGCGCGCCACCATGCCCAAAATTGAGTGTACTGATTGGGATAAATTTAGGGTAAAACTTGGAAATAAAGTCGGAGGAAATGTTACAGCACCATTATAAAATAATTTTAAAAAAAAAATTAATTATTATATTGGTGCAAATTTTGAAAAAATTAAGAAAATTATTAACAATTTAAAAAAAAAAAAGTTAAGGTCCCACCGAGGCTCGAACCCGCGCCAGCAAAACCCTTCTGGGCCCATCCCACTAAGCCTTCGCTTTAAATCTCTTCTCTTCTCGTTTTTTTTTGGCTTAGTGGGATGTGTCACGCTCACATCACCTCCACCCCATCATTGGACCGATACTGCGGACCCCTCCTGTTCATTACCTCCATCCGCTATAATGTGTAGAGCGGCCAGAGTGAAGTACATGTGGCGAAACCTATCTCACTGTTGAGATATTAGTGCCGGCGTCCCGACAATGAACTGTGTTTATTTCTCGTATATAAACCTAACTTTGTTGGTGAAAATATTATAAATAATTGTATTAAAATTAATTAATTAATATAATAGGGGGTGTTCCGCTTTAAATTATAAATAATTTTATTAAAATAATTTTATTAAAATTATTTAATTAAATAACGAACCATCCCGGAAATTCCTGAACTATATAACCCTCACTAAGTGTTTATAAACTGTGTACACACCACCTGTGTAAATTGATAGCCCGTTTACATACCATCGATAAGGCTATCAATATCCGTTTGTGTATTATATATTACAGTGTGTTTATTTTCCATCCCGGAAGACGTAATCGTGTAAATCTCTCTATAAAATGGACACTTAATATACGTGTTAGGTGGGACACCTAATTTGCATGTTCATAACACGTGTAATTGGAACATTTTCGTCTGCTTGGTGTGATTACAAACATAAAATTAGTTCTGTTCAATAATAATTTTTTCAATATCTTTATAAGCGATATCGTAGAAATGTATATTCGTAAACGAATCGTTGGTTTTAAACAATTTTAAATAATACACCTTAGTTTCATATCCGATACACACTATCCGTCTTAATGTTTGTATTTGCCTCTTGTATAGTTCACATAATTGTCTGTATAATATTGTAAATGCAACGTTTTTATCGGAGCGTAATAAATCACGCTGATATTTCATGTATTCGTTATCACCTAGTACTCATTTTATAGAATTTAATTTATATAGGACTATAACCCCGTATTCTTCGTAAAGTTCTTCAACACAGGCATTAAAAACTTTCAATTCCAATTGTATTGTATTATCCATTTTCTCTAATAGTTGTTTTTTTCTGTTCAATTTTCCAATTTCTAATAATTTAATTTTCCAATTTCTTCGTTAAAAGCGATATTGTAGAAACGCATATCCGTGTAAACGAATCTTTGATTTTAAACTGTTTTATAAAATTAGTTTGATAATGTTTCGGTAGTGTTTCTCCGATCCTATTTAGTCGCTTCATTACATAAATTTGATACTTAATACCGGCGACATAATTGCCGGTTTAATATTGTAAATGCAACGCGTTTTTATCGCAGCGTAATAAATTACGCTGATATTTCATGTATTCGATATCACATAGTATTGTCATTTACCGTGTTTTAATACTGTAGAAACAGCAGCGTAAAATTCTTCATCAAAGTCATTACAAAATTCCAATTCGTTGCGTATTTTATTATCCATTTTGTTATATATTTTATTATAACTTATTAAATTTATATGTTCAATTGGACGTGAAAAAAACATAAGGTATTTATGACACCAATATAATTGGAGGAGAAAAATGGGGAAAAAAGTTGAAGATAAACTATCACTCGTGGGCACATCCAATCGCGAATTGGTATTGCATTAATTATTTTCTCAAAAATTCATAAATTTCCTCGTGGGGGTATTATAGGGGGTTGCAAATTTATGAATTTGCTGTCGGGAGACAATTTCCTCGTTAACCAATTTTTGGTTTTTCGGGGGTGGTGGGGGTATTATAGAGGGTTATAAATTATATCACAGTAGGTGGTATCATTTTGACTCCCTATATACTACTACACGGCCTAGACGTGGTATACACTGTTCGACACATATATGAAAATAACTATGTGTCCGATAGTGTATGCAAACGGTGGGCAGTGATAGTACGCGGGCTGTTCTAGAGCTGCACTGGTGAAAACCACGTTTGAAGTGCATAAATTAAAAATAGTATGTTTTTGCCGAAATTTTGAAAACATATCATTTATTTTATACGTATACATACCATTTACTACACTGTTTACCATTCTTGACATATTGTATTTACATGCATGATTACTTTTTACCTGCATGGGCCATGTGGCTTAAATATTTCTGAATAAAACTATACATGTATATCTATATAATAACCAGGTGAGCGATATAGGGCCACATTGACCCTCTTGTTTTTTTATTTCTATTCAAAAGTGTATGTTGTGACCACTCATTTGAATCGTTTCAGCGAGACGGTTCCAATGAGTGGTAAGAAGATATTCTTCCGTGCATATTGCGTTCCCGTCTCGGTTGTAAAAAGGCCACACACACAATACACACATTAGGTTACATGGCACGTCGCATACTGGCAGTGTCGTGTTATCATGTATCGATGACTCGAATTCAATTCAGTCAGCAAACACATCTTGTGTATACAAGCACATATACCGTCGTGTCTTTGTTTTCATTAGCAAATCAACATAAACTTCCTTATTAAGTGAACACCTCTATTTTTAGGTCATTGAAACTATCCGGCGAGGTAAACGAACGAGATTGAGCAAACATCATCAGATAAACAGGCGAATCTGGACGTTTGCCAAGGAGCAAAAACATAAACATACGGGGCTCTTTACCGCTTAAATCATGTTCAGAGGGCATACTCGGCACGGCACTGCGCACCGGAAGGAGGCCTGTGACTTGGTTCCGAATCCGGACGAGACAATGGAGAGTTTCAGAACGGAGATACAAAAAGCCCTTTGGCACTCGTATAACATGTTGGATAAAAGTAGCAACGAGCAAGTCCATATATCGCAACTCAAGGTACGTAATGGTCTGTATATATATATACAGTCCGGCTGTGTTCCTGGTTCCACAACCTATCGTTTTGACACCATGTTCGTTTTCATGTTTAGAAAATGATGCTACCAACGAAAGCATCGTTTGCTAATTAAAAACGACAACAATGTCAAAACGATTCATTGAAGAGAACGACAAGCATTTACATAGTTGAAAGCCGTGTATTAAAACGAAAATATCGTTTTCACGTACAAAAAAGACAACAAAAAACAAACGACGATCGTTTCTGTGCAAGGAGAACAAATAGCCGGCAAAATCGAACGTTCAACTGCTAAACCCAAATCTCGTTGTGACTTGGGGAAATGGGGCTTATGTGATTTGGCACCAGTGTGTCTCCTGATCAAATAGCACTCTCCAGTAGGTGGATAACGATCTATATTGCTTGTTGGAAGCATGCCGGGTGTTTCATTGATGGAATTGCGAACAGTGCAGATCCTGATCAGACTGTGCGGATGTGTCTGGATCTTCATATGTCGCAAAACCCATATGCCCCATTTCTCAAGTCACAATTCAAAACCCTCAATAAATTTAAAATGTCAATGAATCATTCACTATTTATACAATCCAATGCGAATCGATCGTAGTTTACGCCCTTCGTAGTTAATGTTAGTTAATTCGTAATTATTATTTACTCAAATTATTAAATGTATTTGTATATAATAAATAGTATGTGTACATGTTTTGAATGTAATTATGTAGTGAGGGCCACATGGTAGGCTGGCCTTGGCCAACTGTGCCACTGTCGTTAAATAATGTATACATGAAAGACACAGCCACACATGGGTAACGTATGTATCATAGAAAACTGCGGTACGGGCGATGTACCCGTGTAGTAAAACCTCTCTAAACCGGACACCCTGGGAGGTCCCCAGGGTGTCCGGCTTAGAGAGGTTTCACTGTAAATCAGGCATTTGATCATTCTGAGCCATAGTTGTGTGCTATGCGATCGTGAACGGACATTATCACCTGAGATAAATGACCAAGAAACTCATCAAAAATATGATCACAGGTGTTTTCTTGGTTTTCGGTTTAGAGAGGTTCCATGGTATACGGGTTGTCTGATAAATATGCTGTGGTGGTTGCGGTTTTTGCCCAATCAGTGTGCTTGATTTCGAGGGGAAATTACCGAGACATAAAATAAAATGGGACCATTAGTTACTTCCCTTTGTCGTATTGCCGTATTTCGCCGATCTTGATTTCGAAAATGAGTCACACTTCCGTAAATTACGTTGCAAATTTTAATAAAAATCAGAGCTATTGCGGAAATCAATTCCGCAAGAGCTCTGATTTATGTGTCAACATTCGATGTCATTTCCCAGTTGGCATAAGGTATCTGAATTAAAAACAAAAGCTTACCAAACATATTGCTCGGCACATTATGTGCTATTAATTTCCACATAATTGTTTACAGGTGATCACGTCAAACATTGGTCTGAAACTCGGCTTCGACAAGTCGGAAGAAATTCTCGATAAAGAGGGTCTAAAATCAATGGACTATCACACGTATTTCGAAACAGTTAAGTCAGACCTTCTAGATAAGGTGGACGACTCTGGTGAAAACACGGAGAAGACTGTCGGAGAAAGACTAAACGATGTTATCCAAACCTGTTGGACGTTTTGCAGCTTTCACAGAGCGAAAACTGTTGCGAGTGCGTTGACTTCTGAGCATTGTCTCAAATTATGGCGGTTGTTTAATTTTCTTGCCGAGATCGACGATGATAACAAACCTGTGATTCCGGTGAAGTTGGACCGGGAAGAGGCCGCTATACTGTTTAATGATTTCATAGATCGAACTGGTCAGAGGAACAAACAGACTGTACTTTCAGAATTCACAAAGGACACAACTGACACAAACGTGACTTTAAGTTTTACGGAATTTCAACAAGTCTTTGAATTATCGTTCGTTGAAGGGTTAACCGAAAATGATATAACGATGGCGATCAATAGTATATACGGAACGTATATTCTGGACGAGCTTGCAAAAGGGACGATGTTTAAGCGGGGCTACAAGGTCAAGTCGTGGAAGGAACGCTGGCTAACTCTCACCTCGGCACGGTTGAACTATTACGTCAATCCGAGCGAGAGGGTCCTGAAAGGCTGTATCGAGATCGACAAAGATTGCAGCATTGAGGTGAGACGATTTGTCATACATGCATTGTTTGAATACGTTTATGTTGCACGTTGGAATATTTATTTCCGGCTAGATTCTTCCGGATAGACGCCAACCTTTTAAATGTTCTCACTCTGTAATCGTAGTCTACTAAGATGCATTGTTAAAAAAAAGATATTTCAAATTTTCCTCACTGTTACATGTATAACTGAAATTTCCAAATTATGCCAAGCCAAATTATCTCCCTTGGTTAACACACTTTCTGATAGCATGTACTTGAATATAGCGCATGTTTTGAGGAATATGATCAAACAAAATGGTGCGATTGATTGATGTACTGTAGGTTAGTCCGTTTCACATGATGGATAAACTACATATTGGACATCATGTGAAACACATTACTTGTATGAGCACGTGGTTACAACAACAACAACAACAACAATGGCTGAAAGTGTTGAAAGCGCGCCCAGTCCAAAGTAAGTATTATTTGATATTTTCCTTAATAGGCAACGGATTTCGATGACATATGGCGCACCAATAGCGTTTTCATGAGCTGCATTTGGTGGTCCCGGGAGTTTGGACATACTTATGTCGTTTTTGCGAAGAATCGATTTCCGTGTCAGTAGATACGGAAATCGATTCTTCGCAAAAAAAACGGCAGAAGTTGGGGCCAAAGTACCGAGACCAACAAATGCAGCTTAACAAGACGCATTTGATGCGCCATATTTCATAAAAATCCGTTACATAATAAGGATAAAATAAAATAATACGTACTTTGAATCGGAGGGCTTCTGGAAGTTTCAGTACTTGTTGTTGTTGTTGTTTTAACCACGTGATCATACACCTTGCCCACAGAAGCAAATAACAAATAACACGGACTACGGCATGCTAGTAGCACCGACTGCATATTCACGCGACGCAAGCATGTACTCCACAGCAAGCGGTGTACGGTCACCAAGCGAAAGTATGTTAAGTTCAATAGATACACAATACAAGTCACCCAATACATAGCTTGTATATTATTAGAAATATGTAGTCTATGTACAGTGACAACGGAACTACTGCTAATAATTTGATCGTAAGTGCATATGATCATATGAATGTGTCAGTCGATGAAGGGGTCTAGGTCCAATAAAAGAATTAGCACTGTACTGCTATTGACCCCTTCTTATTGTAACATGTGCTATAGCTAATAGTTTGAACGAACGTGCATGTAATAATATGAAGGGATCGGTAGAAAAAGGGGTCTATGTCATAATTAACCCTTTATCCCCTAAGCAACTTGAATGGATTTTTATATGCTAATTTTTCAACCAATCCAATCGTCGCTAAATTATTTTCAGACTAGTCCATTTATGAAAAGGATGTGTTTTTGTTCGCCAATTTTTTTTACTTTACTTGCAAAAAGTGCAGATCCTGATGAGACGGCTCGTCACGAGCCGGCTCATATGGATATACACTTGTTGACAATACCACTATACAGGCCTGTGGTTAAGGGATTTAGCCCCCCTCTGATACTGACCACTTATTATTATGACAGGTGCCCCCTGACAGACCGGGACAGAAACAGAACAGGTTTATACTGCAGACGGCCAAGAAACCGTACGAGATGAGCGCATCGCATCCTAAAACCAAAAATGAATGGGTCTCAGGTACTAGTACCATTATAGCTGAATCATGGGTATTCGGCGCGGGAACACTGGGTACATTACATTGGTTACTTCCCGTGACAGTAATATAACGTCATTTGCTTTGTTACTTATAGTTGTACGTCTAGCAAAACCGAAGAAAGCTGAAACATGCCGAATGACAGTGTACTGGATCAAACAATTAAGTTTATAACATTATTATACCCCCACAAACGGTATATAGGAGTCAGCTTGTCGGTCGGTCGGTGTGTTGGAAATTCCCTTCCTCTCTATATCTTCTACACCCATGCATGGATTATCAAATGGCTTGGCGCAAATGTTTCTCATGATGAGAAAGTGTGTCGCGATCAATAACCACGCACCTACGTCCAAGGTCAAGGTCACAGTTGAAGGTCAAAGGTCAAACCTATCGAAATTCCCTTCCGCTTTATATCTTCTACACCGATGCATGGATTATCAAATGGCTTGGCACAAATGTTTCTCATGATGAGAAGGTGTGTCGCGATCAATAACAACGCACCTACGTCCATGGTCAAGGTCACAGCAGAAGGGTCAAAGGTCAAAAAACCTATGGAAATTCCTTCCGCTCTATATCTTCTACACCGATGAATGGGATTATCAAATGGGACTTGGGCACAAAATTGTTTTTTCTCCAGGAGAGAAGGGGTGTGTTTCGCGATCAATAACAACGCACAACCTACGTCCAAGGTCAAGGTCACAGTTGAAAAGGTCAAAGGTCAAACCTATCGAATTCCTTCGCTCGGTTATATCTTTCTACAAACGAATGCATGGATTATCAAATCCTTGGCACAAAATGTTTTATCAGGATGAGAAGTGTGTAAGTGATCAATAACCACGCACATACGGTCCAAGGTCAAAGGTCCACAGTTGAAAAATCGGTCAAAGGTCAAAAACCTATTGATATGCCCTTCCGCTCTATATCTTCTACACCGATGCATGGATTATCACACTATGCCCAGGGTCAAGGTCACAGACTTGATGCGTTTGAAACCTTAACGCTCGACTAAATGGCTTATAATAAAAAATGCCTCGTTTTCTTTGGCTGCCAGTGTGGGTATTCGTGTGCCGACAGGCCACATTTCTAGTTAAATCTAACAGGACATTTTCTGTGCGTGGCTGTATTGGTGTATCAGTTCTATGACATATTTGTTGCATGTACGTCTTTTCACCGCCAACCAGTGGTATGCCTACAGCGGCGTAGGAGGGTATTGAAAAGTGGTGCGGCCATACTGTCGAGTGGTCCGGGGAACGGTTACACGAAACACCCCAATACACCCAAATACACCCAAATATAGTCTAACTACATATACATATATCACAAATACACCCTAGATAGTGTCAGATAGTAGTGTAAAGCATATATTGACACAAAACACATCATATAATTGACATATGTAGTCAAATAAATCTGTTAAATTGGCCATATGTTCGATTTATGCACATTGAATCACCAATCATATGGGAAATACATGCAAATATAGTTTAATATATATGCCACAAATACACCCTCAAACATATCAGAATTTGTATAACCTTTATGTATCAGTGTAGACCCTGGTCTTTATTATTGTCTGCCCTTTTTGGGATACGTGTATATTTTATTAAAATGCCCTACAAATATGACACAAATACACCCTCAAACGTAGACTACCAATGTGAACATAGGCTTACCTCATCAAACATTATATGAGCCGCGTCGTGCGAAAAGGTGCATTATGGCGAAAATGACGTTATCGAGTAAATGAGGTCGGAAACATCGCTTCCATTTACGCTTTTGACATAGCTGACCTCGTTGTTGACAGCTGGTAATGACAGACGATATAAATGTATTATCGTGTGCTAGTCGGTAAACGATATACGATGTATGTACAGTAAATATGTGATATTATATGGATAACTGAAAATGTTAGTTCAAAAACGTACAGTCATGTAGTCGTAAACGTTACAGTACACGTTACATAGCGTCTCCCTGGCTTTATACGCGTATCTGTTTCTGATTTAATTTCATTCATGTCAATTAGATTGCATTTAATGAATACAATTTCGTATTTGGTAAACTCTTGCATGTATCAGTAACGAAGGAATTGTATTACACACAATGTGACTCATCAAAACTGTGAACATAATATGGGACGCGCCAAGCGAAAATCTCCTTTATGGGTCAAAAATGCGAAATTGAGTTTTCAACAGACATAGAAAATTTGATCTCTCTCGAACAATATGATATATAAACCAATGTTGTATTCAACTGATAAACCATCTTTCTAGACCAACAAAGATAGACATCTGACGTCACTTTGTCGCATCGACGTTGTCTTGACAATACGTATGTTACGTCGTCGTTATCAATATTTGCGGACAGCGGACCGCACGAGTCGTGACGTTTTCGTGCTACAATTGTACTCACACAGAAACTTCTCTTTGTTTCATCACAATGCACATATTTATCCACTACATACATATTATTATTAATATATACTTAGCGATATATCAAAACATTTATATTTAATTTATAAATAATATAAGAAACAATGCCAATTCGTTAAAACGGCACACTTCGCCGGTAAATGATATTTCCGACGTCATGTAAAGTCCACAGGTGGAAGACTCGGACCTAGGACCCAATAAATGGCTCATTTGAAAAAAGTTACTCCACCCACCCGTTTCCGGTGTCTATTGTAGTTAAATTGTTTCGTGGGGTAACGGTTTACAAATGAGCCATTTATTGGGTCCTAGTCTTCCACCAGTGGTAAAGTCATTGGAGATAGAATATTATGTCACGCATATCGCCATTGTCGTGCTTCTCCTAAACGGCGAGTACGACCAAGAAAATAGTGCCATGTGCCAACTTATCCTATGGCGTTTTGGTCCGTCTTGCTTTGTAGCTAAAACTCTACATATACTATTCTCTATAATTTTCACAGTTTTAGGCTCAGTTAAATTTTGGAAAATACGAATCAAGACATTTCGTGCGTATGAATACAGCAGCTATTATCTTTAGGTCTCACGGGACAGTACGTACGGAGCAATCTACAACAATTCGCCTGCGATATGTTATCTACGGCTACAGTTTGACCCATTCAAAAATGTCAAAATTTAGTTAACTGTATATTGTATACCTTTAAACAAATACTATTTGATGTAGAACTAGTAAATTGCCAAAAATAATAGAACAGGGAAATAATTTTCCCATGGAATCCATCTTTTCTCTAGTTGTTGTTCAATATTCAACATAACGAAATGAAGCTTTCAAATTTACAAGATATACATTTAAATGTCAGATAAACACATTGAGACGGTAAAATAACCAATTTCTGCATGTATGTTCTTTGTTAATACTTTATTGATACAGCTTTGACATTTTTATATCGCTAACATACCAATTGTAAAAATCACTCTACCATGCGTTACATTAAAGAGATGGGGTTAAATTGCTACGCTTGCGAGAGGTATGGAGCTGGGTAGCACTTTTGTTTCTAGTACGGAGCTAGCAGTAAAAAAGGGGGGTGAACTATTTTCTATGTATTTCAGTACTGACCCTGCAAGTTACACCAATGTGATTTACAAAGTTAACTTACTCCACAAACCGATCAGTTTTTGTGGAGATAACACATTTCAGTACTTTCAGTACTTTGATATATATCTAGTTTTGCATACAGAGATGCGAATACTTTCGTTTCTAAAAAAAAATATCTGAAAAGTGGTGCGGCCATGGCCGCACGGCCGCACCCGTTGTTACGCCAGAGCTCAGATAAGTTGCGTATTGGCATTTTTCAATTATTTTAGCTGAATACGCATTGATTATCAAAAGTGGGAGTACAAAATACGCACAGCAATGTGAAAATACGCATTGATTTTCAAATTGAGGAGTGAAAATACTATCATAAAGTTGAGAATTCACTTAGTTTAGCTGCAAAAAGCAAACAGTGTTTGCAGCTCAAATAAGTGAATGTTTAAATTGTTATATTTTTATCATTTGTTCCCTATTTAGTAATGAAACAAATCGATGACCCATTTGTAAAGGTAAAATACGCAATGATTTTGAAATCAGGGGGTATAGTACGCTTTAGACACAACGCTTATCTGTAGCTCTGTAGAGCGAGCCATGGGGCGTTTTCCCGTCTCCAACTGACAATGTTCCTTAACAGATGAGAATCTCTCATTAACTCCAAATCTGAAGTTTAGTTTAGAAGGCAACGCACTGGTAAACTATATTAGTTGTGGATGATTATCATATGATTAATCATAGATCACCTGTTTGAAATTGTCTTTTTTTAGTAGTCATGTTTGGCGATGATGGATTTCTTGACTTTGTCTTCTAATTTTAAATTACAGCCATTCAGTGCGCGCTTAGTCGTGTTGGTATGGAAACTACGCTCCAGCAACAAGCTACGCAGATCCGAAGTCGCGCACGGAAGCAGAAACGGCTTCTTGCTGACGAGGAAGGAAGGAAGCGCCTGGCTGATGCGGAATTGCTCAGAACGCGCGAGGATGAATTGGATGAAGAGAAAAAGGTATAGGAAAGAAAACCACTTGCCAGAGTGTTCAGCGATTATCGTGGATCTCTTGGCTGTGCCTTGCAATTATATACTGAACGCACGTTTGTTTTCACTCCCGAGTGTAGTATTAAGATTATGTATTTTTGTATATCAGGATAACAGGTTGTATGCAAACAAACTAATCAAAGCAGGCAGTGGAGTAGCCAAGGGGTGTGCAATGCAGGGATTCCGCTGGACGTCGCCACTTTCGCAATTGGCGATAAAAATAAACAATTGGCGATAAAAAATTACAATTTTCCAAAATAAATTAAAAAAATGTTTTTTTTTTGTTTTTTTTAAGTGGCGATTTTTAGCTCACCTGAGCGAAACTCATGTGAGCTATTGTTACCGCAATGTGTCCGTCGTCGTCGCGCTGGACGTCGCCACTTTCGCAATTGGCGATAAAAATAAACAATTGGCGATAAAAAATTACAATTTTCCAAAATAAATTAAAAAAATGTGTTTTTTTTGTTTTTTTTAAGTGGCGATTTTTAGCTCACCTGAGCGAAACTCATGTGAGCTATTGTTACCGCAATGTGTCGTCGTCGTCGTCGTCGTCGTCGTCGTCGTCGTCGTCGTCGTCGTCGTCGTCGTGGGGTCAAATTGGGGTCAAATTTTATTTTTGACCGAATATGGTCATGTTATATATCAAATCGAAGGTATCAATGAGGCGATCACTCTGGTTCATTTTTTTGTCGAAATCGGATTGCTATGTCATCCAAGATGGCCGCCGACATGTCAAAAGGTCGTTCTTTTATTAGAGATTTCAAAATTCTTCTTCACATGAACCGCTTGGCCCATGGTAGCCAAATTTAAAAGTTATGGTCCATGGGTGAAGCCTTTTCAGATTTGTTAAAATTGAGATCATCGATAATCCAAGATGGCCGCCGTCTAAAAATAGCATAAATTCTTAAAAAATCTTCTCATGAACCGCTGGCCGGATTTCAACGAAACTTGGTAGGAATGATCAATGTACAATGCTCTTTCAAAGTTGTTAAAATGGTGACCACGGGGTCAAAAATGGGCGTGGCCCGTGGGGTCAACTTTTATTTTTGACCGAATATGGTCATGTTATATATCAAATTAAAAGTATCAATGAGGCGATCACTCTAGTACATTTTTTGTCGAAATCGGATTGTTATGTTATCCAAGATGGCCGCCAAAATGTCAAAAGGTCGTTCTTTTATTAGAGATTTCAAAATTCTTCTTCACATGAACTGCTTGGCCCATGGTAGCCAAACTTAAAAGTTATGGTCCATGTGTGAAGCCTTTTCAGATTTGTTAAAATGGAGGTCATCGCTAATACAAGATGGCCGCCGTTTAAAAATAGCATAAATGCTTAAAAAATCTTCTTCTCATGAACCACTAGCCGGATTTTGACTAAACTTGGTAGGAATGATCGATTTTCAATGTTCTTTCAAAGTTGTGAAAATGGTGACCCCGGGGTAAAAAATGGGCGTGGCCCGTGGGGTCAAATTGGGATCAAATTTTATTTTTGACCGAATATGCTCATGTCATATATCAAATTGAAGGTATAGATGAGGCGATTGCTCTGGTGCAATATTTGTCGGAATCGGATGATTATGTCATCCATGATGGCCACCAAAAGGTCCATTTATTCGAGATTTTGAACGTCTTTTTCTCAGGAACCACATGGCCAATGCTGGCCAAACTTCATAGGAAGTTCAGATCCTTGGGTGAAGCATTTTCATATTTGGTAAAATGAGAGTCCTCGCTTAATCCAAGATGACCGCCATCTAAAAATAGCACAATTTTTTTAAAACATATGAACTCCATGTCACATTCTCGTCTGGTGTTCATGGAGTCAGGTGAACGAATTAGGGCCATCATGGCCCTCTTGTTTATTTTCCCCAGCGGAATCCCTGGCAACGAGTGCGAACGTCCCCCACCCCAAATCCCCCAACCCCCACCCCTACCCCCCCCCCCCCCCCCCAATGTTGGTGTATATTTTTACTTTAACTTGCGTGTTTCTGTAAGAAGTTAATACTATATATATATGTCAACATGATTGTTTTAAAATCACAATATAAATTGAGGACATCTAATGTAGAAATCAAATGTAGAAGGATACTCTCGCAACCATTTCCAAACTCGATCCAATCCAAAAGTCGTACCCCCTTGACAGGATTCTGACTGCGCTGCGCCACTGTAAACTACACAAATGTGATAGGTATAACTATGTTGTATTTTACAAAAGTTATTACCAATTTATATTATCTATTCTTCCACACAGAGACGCACAGAAGCGGAATTTCAGCTACATGAAGAACAGCGCCTGCGAGAAGCAGAACAAGAGCGTCTTCGTGAGCTGGAGGAGATCAAACGCGAGTTGGAGCGTCTCTTGGAAGAGGAGCGACAAGCGAAACGAGACGAAGAGATCGTTAGAAATCTACAGGCCAGGTAGATATAACCAAGTTGTGTTTCTTATTTCGCAGCTAGAGTATATAATGTAATTATAATGGGAATTAGACATTTAGAATGATTGCTGAATTATGAGGTGCCCATTTATTGCATATTATTGGCGGTGGTGATTTTTGATATTTATAATTTAACATTTTTAAACCAATGTGTGATGGGTTCCACTACAGTCGAATCGGTGCTAAAGGCCATCTCCGATTAGCGATTACCTGTCTATAGCAGCCACTATTTTGTTTCCCTAATCACTCAAATACCACAAAACCGACAAATACCACATGTGAATAAATAGAGAATACTAGGCTGGTGTCTTTTGATACAATGTATCAAGTTTATCAGGCAAGGCTAGGAAACGCATAGGAATTCCGAGGCTTGCCGAGGAATTCCTACCGTTTCCGAGCCGAGCCTGATAAACTTGATATCAAAATACACTAGCCTGGTATTCTATTTATCAGGTAATGTTTTATGCTCCAAAATGACCTGACAGATGACGTCGTATTCTATGGACATAACGCGGACTTGTTTACGCTGCGTCATTACAATGACGTCATTCGGTAACGTCACGTGACGTCATCCGACCAATGGAACGTCAGTTTTCACTTCGTTGTAACCCGGATGTTTATATCAGGGCAATGCCTGATACAACAATATGTTATCAGTCAGTACGTATTCGGTCAATGCAGGGCATGTTACCTGATAAATGCAATATTTTTCTCTTCCGGTGGTGGCTGGCCTTTATTCACAGGTTTGATTGTATTTATAATTGTAGATTGTTGATGGTTGAGTCTCACATTTTGTAATTGTATATTGCTGGAGGATGAGGTTCACTATTTGTAATTGTAGATTACTGGATGGTGTGTTCCTCTATGTATGCCCCCGCAACGAGTTGTGGGGGTATACTGGAGTCAGGTTGTTCGTCCGTCCGTCCGTCCGTCCGTCCGTCCGTCCGTCCGTCCATCACTAAACTTAACATCAGAGAAATATTGTTATAACTTATATTTCCTTCATCAAAAATGCTTAATATTTCACACATGCATTCCTGTAAGGGTCTACCACCATGCTGTTCCAAATCCACGACCGTCCAACCCCCGCTGATCCCAAGGTCAAGGTCAAATACGTATTCTCTTTACAAAACTTAACATCAGAGAAATATGTTATAACTTCTATTTCCTTCATCTAAAATGCTTAATGTTTCACACATGCATTTCTGTAAGGCTCTACTATCATGTTGTGCCAAATCCACGACCGTCCAACCCCCGCTGATCACAAGGTCAAATACTTGATCTCTTTACAAAACTTAACATCAGAGAAATAAGTTAATTGAAAATTCTTACTATTTCACTCGTGCATTCCTCTAAGGTTGTACTATCATGCTGTGACAAATCTACGACCGTCCAACCCCCGCTGATCCCAAGGTCAATGTCACATACTCATTCTCTTTACAAAACTTTATATCAGAGAAATATGTTATATTTTTCTTTCATCGGACATTCTTAATATTTCATGCATGCATTCCTCTAAGGCTCCACTATCATGCTGTGACAAATCCACGCTGATCTCGAGGTCAAGGTCACATACTTAGTCTCTTTACAAAACTTATGATCAGAGAAATCGGTTATAACTTAGCCCACACACTTGATTTATTTTTTTACATATTTAGGGGTACCTGGGCCCACGCGGGGGTATTCCGTAAGCCTCGCTTACTGACCAATCTAGTTGTAATTGTAGATTGTTGGAGGACGAATTCCAGAAGCGCGAGGAGCTTGAGCGTCTAAAGAAGCTGCAGGAGGAAATGTTACAGACGGAACGGGACGAACGCGCGGACCTGGAGAGCGAGCGACAGGAGCAGGAGAGGGCGCTGAGGGACGCACAGTTTAAACTGGAGCAACTGGAGCGGGACAAAGCGGCGGCCGCCGATAGGATGCAGGTACCATGTTAGTTAGTAAGAAAATACAGTTAGATTGTTCAAAATGAGCGGTTTAAATTTTCTAATTATGATGTTCACAGATTAAAATGAAAAGTAATATTGCAAACGTGTTTAGTAAACAATTCATATACTACTAAACACTGGACAGAAAAATATACCTTAGCATAATGAAATAGCCAACACGTGTTAAACTAATATGGTAGACTGTACACGAAATGACCAACGGTGTACATTCCTCATTGAGAACCGAACGATGAATGTAATACGACTATACAACGTACAACGATGGCACCCCAATGTGCTTCTCCACCATTTATAAAAGACATCGCCGCTTGGGTTAACTATTTAATTAAACATCATATATCATATTGATGCATGATCGTAGTGCAATGTATTACCCTAGCGAGCAATTACACTGTACATGGTGATTATCATGTCATAAAGCAAACTTCATGAATAATGGTGATTATTGCATCATTTTGATGCAAAGTGATAGATACATGTACAGGTGTCATACCAGTTATCCGGACAATCAGTTTATCGGACAAATGAAAATACCTGTTAATGAAACTCATTCGTTTGATCCGATTTTGCAACGAACACATCTAAGTCACTCAGGTGCTTGCTGTTTCAATGCCAGTGTGAAGAATATATCGCCAAGGTAAACATTTTTGTAAAATCTGCTGAAAACATTCCTCAACTCTGTCCACAAGTTTTTTACAATGTCAATAGTCGCGCTGGGGCTTCCAATCGAGTGCGCCCATTACGTTATTTCAGAGTTGTTCTATAAATACAATACATTCTATAAATACGATGTTTTCCAAGAAGCGAATGGTGATTGATTTTTTCTGCAGAACTACACAATGCTATTTATACTGGTTTTCAGGCGATACAATTGTGATTTTAAGGTGATAATACAAGTTATAAGACGATTATACATTTGTCCGGATAACTGATTGTCGATGTTAATTTTGGGGCAATATTATGACTGATGATCTGGGCCAATTTTAAGTGAGAAAGATGGCACTGTTTGCTAAATAGTTTACATGTATTGAGAAAGCAAGAACCGACGATTAGTCTGTGAAAATGGTGTGCCTGTAGCTGTTATTTTAAGAAAAACATCGTAAAAAAACTGCCAATTTTGTCCGATAATCTGGAGGATCCCTGTATCCAAAGAACAATTTTACCAATTTTTACTAATCCTCATATATACATTAGACTTACTTGTTATTGTAGACAATTTATGAGTGACGCAATGTGCATTGGCAGCAGCAAGGTTCTATAGATCACTGGCCGTGTCTGAGAAAATATATCTTTTCACAACTCTGAGGTTGATCAAATGTTATTGGACGTCAGTATTGCGAAACTTTACTCAATATGGAGATTTGACAAGGTGTATGATTACGTGGCACTAACAAGAACAACAAGTACTGAAACTTCCAGAATCCATCTGATTCAAAGTACGTATTCTTTTATATTGTCCTTATTACGTAACGGATTTTGATGAAATGTGGCGCATCAAACGCGTCTTGTTAAGCTGCATTTGGTGGTCTCTGTATTTTCTCTGTATTTTCGCCAAAACTTCTGTCGTTTTTGCATGAAATCGATTCTTTGCAAAAACGACATAAGTCTGTGCCAAACTCCCTGGACCACCAAATGCATGTCACGAAGACGCGTTTGCTGCGCCATATTTCATCAAAATCCGTTGCATATTAAGGAAAATATCAAATAATACTTACTTTGAAGTGGGCGACGTTGTTGTTGTTGTAACCACGTGATCATACACATTGTTTGAATATATATACATGTTCTGAAATGTGATGAAAGTTTTCTTACCTCTTTATTGGTGAAATTGTTCACTTTTGCACGCATAATTGAAACCGGTTTTACACGATATTTACAAAATGGACTCAGTATATGATTTTTATTTTAATAATGCATTCACCATAGCTAGTTATAGAGAATAATAGGTTAGTGTCGTGAATGGGAAACAATATCTGGCAAGGCTTAGGAAACGGGATGAGCGAGGCTCTGCCGAGCACATCCCGTTTCCGAGCCGCGCCAGATATTTTTCCCATTCACGGCACTAACCTTCTATTCTATTTATCCCGTCAACACATACAAATGGCTTTAAAATTAAAAAAAAAATAACCCCAGCCACAGCACATATTCATACGCTGTGATTAGGTCGTATTGACAGGACATCAACAATGTTTCACGGCACCGTGTTTCACGGCACATACGCACTGTGTTGACGTGATAAAAAGAGTTTCCAGGCATGCATTGTATTCTTCATTATCTCTGAAAATTTACTAGGTGATTTGAGACGACATACTCAACAGAACTCGGAGTTGTATTAAGATGGATTTTAGCAAATGCGGGACTGAACGTATTTACATACGGGTACTGCGGAAAAGGCTTATTTAGCACTTGCGTATCACAGGTTTACATATACCCTACTATGTCTTAAGAATAACCCAGTTTCATTAAACATTACCAAACAAAGTCATGTGATACATGATAATCGTCGAACGCGACTATTGATATACCACTGATATTTGTATCATCTGTACGACTGACTCATAACAATGGTTATCATCATTCACAAACTTTCCGTATGTTGGACGATACTTCACTAACCACCAACCCACTCTTCCACTTTGGAAGAGTGGGTTGGTGGTTAATGAAATATCGTTCATCATTATCCTCATTCGGGATTTGGAACATTATTCTGATCTGGAATTCAATGACATCACTTCGATGGAAGCTAAATACCTATAACATGATTCTTTTCGAAATGTGTATAACGTTCAAAGTCATATGTCAACCCATGACAATACAACTATAATAATCTTTCCACAATGATACAATTAATATGTTCAACGATTCTGCAAAAACCAGGAACCCACTTTTACGACGTTTCGGCACAAGGCCTTTATCAAAGAATTAGTTTCTACTGAACGCTAATAAACGCTACTTAGCGTTCAGTATAAACTAATTCCTTGATAAAGGCCTTGTGGCGAGACGTCCGAAAAGTGGGTTCCTGGTTTTTGCAGAATCGTTGAATACAACTATAGACAGTCTATATACGGTACGGTGTAATCGTATTGACTGTACAGCAGTGATTCCGCTGGCGATCGCCACTTTCGCAATTGGCGATAAAAATAAACAATTGGCGATAAAAAATTACAATTTTCGAAAAAAAAATAATAAAAAAAATGATTTTTTTCCCCAGCGGAATCCCTGGTACAGGCATAGTGTTACTAACAGTTCGTACATTACTTACATTGATAATAGTATTTCAATCGAATACTTTTTCAAACAATGGTACAAAATAGTTATATCATCTTGACAACGATGCTACTGACAGTGTATTTCAGTTTGACAATTCTATTGCGAAAAAGAAAGAAGCCATATGCTAATGTAGCAGCAATACCGTTGCACGGCGAGTGGCAGCGTCTCAAAAATATAAATAAAATAAACAAAATAGTGATGATTAAGAAGGCAGGCGCGAAACCAGGTTCTTGCTGAGGGTGGTGCGCATTGAGCGGCGACTGCCGCGAATTGCCTAGGTGGGTCCGGGGGCATGCCCCCCCCCCCCCCCCCCGCAGACATCGATATATTATGCGAAATTTTATTTATTTTAACAGAGAAATTTTCATTTTACGAAATGTAGTTATTATGTTATCTATGTGTACACACCTGGCCAAATTTTGCACCCACCCCCCCCCCCCCCCCCTCTGATTACGCGCCTGGAAGGAACTATTTTACGAGGTGAAACGTAGTTCTGGAACTGACCAATATGTAAAATAGTGACGGCTTGCGTTCCATTGTGTTTCAGTGGGAATCGAAAGTGCGTACATAATAACAAACAGTATTTCAAGGTCGCTGACTCAGTAATTGACACTGTAATGCATGTGTATACATACGTTGTAATGTATAAAATACTGTGCATATTTTGACAGTGCTGAAGATAAACTGCGCTTATATTAGCAATGCTATTATGCAGTACATGTATGTCTATGCTGAAATTGGCAATGCTATATTAAATTCGTCATACCCGCTTGCCAATGCTATTATATACATATACATGTACTTATATTATTCACAATGCTTACACGTATGATATTATGTACAAATACATTTTCCATATATTTACTTGTTTTTTCACTAGTAATTTTTAATATATTCTCGTGTCATTTTGTATGGTTAACTCATCATTTTTATTTGATCTAATTAAAATACATGTATGGTGTTACTAAATTTGCATTTTGTATATTTTTTGTAAATTAACATGATTGCCATTCTAGAAATGTTACATTTTGAACATCATACATGACAATCTGAAAATAAATTTCCCATTGATTTCGATGGTGGCGTCATCCAAAAAATATTGTATATGACATGAAATATTTCGAAATCAAATTCAAATTTATGCATCTCCTAAATAATATATAATAGTCTAGCAAGGATATACAATTATCCAAAATTTACATGAATATATTGCAAATACAATTGTCAGGTATCATTGAATCCATAAAGTGGTTCACAGATAACATACCAGCAATAATACGTACTGTCTGTTCCACGTTTTGCTGCCAACGAACGTTTGGCTATTAAACACATTAAATCTAAACAATATTTAAAAGTAAGTACTTTTTCATCAATAACAAAAAAGTCACCCTGCCTAAAAAAATAATTTGATGAAATTCCATAAAATATTGATTTTTTGCGAAAAAACGATTTTCCTATGGGAATTTAACATGGGGCTACATGGGGCTAAAATAGATTTTTTTTTAAATTTTTTTTTTATTTGTGGACCGATTTTCAAAATCTAACTTGTTTTCTTATTTACATCATTTTCAAGCTATCTCGCCAGGTTTCGGAGTCAATTTCCAAATTTTTTCGTGTTTTGATCCTTCAGGATCAAAAAACGAAAACATTTGGAAATTGACTCCCCATGTTAAATTCCCATAGAAAAATCGTTTTTTCGCAATAAAATCAATATTTCATGGAATTTCATCAAATATTTTTTTTTCGGGAGGGTGACTATTTTGTTATTGATAAAAAAGTACTTACTTTCAATATATGTTTTAGATTTAATGTGTTTACTAGCCAAATGTTGGTCGGCAGCAAAACGTGGAACAGACAGTAGACATGTACATATATGGAAAATGTGTATGATGTTAAACATTACAAATAAGTATCAATGGTCGTAACAAGTATATTGCTTGTAGACACTACGTTGTATGCTTGCTTGGACAATATTACTCCAGAAATTACAGTCAGTATGCTATTCTTGAAATTGTGATGTCCATAGCGCAAATGCACAGCAAAATTGAAAGCTGTTTTTCCTCAGCGAGACGATTTAAATGGTCACAGTATATACTTGTGTGGAAAAAAGAACAAATATATATAATTTTCCATTGACAGCATGATTTATCTTTATAATGATACAGTTTTAAATCATTGAATCGTTAATGAAATACTGATTGTAACATAGTTTGATAATGATACAGTTTTAAATCATTGAATCGTTAATGAAATGCTGATTGTAACATATTTTGATAATGATACAGTTTTAAATCATTGAATCGTTAATGAAATGCTGATTGTAACATATTTTGATAATGATACAGTTTTAAATCATGGAATCGTTAATGAAATGCTGATGGTAACATATTTTGATAATGATACAGTTTTAAATCATTGAATCGTTAATGAAATGCTGATGGTAACATATTTTGATAATGATACAGTTTTAAATCATTGAATCGTTAATGAAATGCTGATTGTAACATATTTTGATAATGATACAGTTTTTAAATCATTGAATCGTTAATGAAATGCTGATTGTAACATAATTTTGATAATGAGTACAGATTTTAAATCATTGAATCGTTAATGAAATGCTGATTGTAACATATTTTGATAATGATACAGTTTTAAATCATTGAATCGTTAATGAAATGCTGATTGTAACATATTTTGATAATGATACAGTTTTAAATCATTGAATCGTTAATGAAATGCTGATTGTAACATATTTTGATAATGACGCCCCACTATTTATTTATTTATGTATTTATTTAACGCACATGCCGCTAAAATTTGGCTTTAAATAAATAACGTTCAATAAACACATATTTGACACCCACTAAGTCAATCAATCAATCAAATACTCTTTTTAGCTCGACTATTCAAAGAATAGTGAGAGCTTATGTAGTCACCCCGGCGTCGGCGTCGGCGTCACCGTCACGCCTTGGTTAAGGTTTTTTGTCAAGCTTGTATATGGAATACTCCTGGCCCTACACCCACCATACTTGGACAACTTCATCTCCTAGTGATGTACATCAACAACCCATTGACCTTGACCTACATTTAACATTGAATTACTTAGTTAATTCCCCTTGGTTAAGGTTTTTAGTCAACATTGGTTAAGGTTTTTAGTCAAGCTTGTAGATGGAATACTATTGTGCATACAGACACCATACTTGGACAACATTTTCTC
Source organism: Conchocele bisecta (assembly GCA_029237695.1). Taxonomy (NCBI): domain Eukaryota; kingdom Metazoa; phylum Mollusca; class Bivalvia; order Lucinida; family Thyasiridae; genus Conchocele; species Conchocele bisecta. The sequence goes on from CM055277.1 coordinate 31,392,098, forward strand.
ATAGGGATGTACATCAATAACCCCTGATCTATATTTGACCTTCACCTACATTTCCTCTTGAATTACTTACTTAATTCCCCTTGGTTAAGGTTTTTAGTCAACCTTGGTTAAGGTTTTTAGTCAAGCTTGTACATGGAATACTATTGTACATACAGACACCATACTTGGATAACTTTTTCTCATAGGAATGTACATCAATAACCCCTGACCTATATTTTACCTTGACCTACATTTAACCTTGAATTATTTTGTTATGTCCCCTTGGTTAAGGTTTGTACTCAAACTTGGTTAAGGTTTATAGTCAAACTTGTATATGGAATACTCCTGGGCCTACAGCAACCATACTTGGACAACGTCATCTCCTAGTGATGTACATCAATAATCCCTGACCTATTTTTGACATTGACCTACTTTTACCCTTGGATTACTTACTTATTTCCCCTTGGTAAAGGTTTTTAGTCAAGCTTGTATATGGAATACTCACGGCATACATCAACCATACTTGGAAAACTTCATCTCCTAGTGATGTACATCAATAACCCCTGACCTATATCTGACATTGACCTACATTTAACCTTGAATTACTTAGTTAATTTCCTTTGGTTAAGGTTTTTAGTCAACCTTGGTTAAGGTTTTTATGCAGGCCGCGGCCACCTTCTTTGTAAGCTATGTGTACATCGACAACCCTCGTAGTCGAGCTATGCTGTTCTCCTACAACTCTTGTTTTACATCCCATTACAGTATATCACATGCAACATGGGTAAATACACATACATGTCGTTGAATGGCGGAATCTAATGCAACAACATGGAATATAATATTTGATTACATGAGTTTTGCAATACCACGTGTCAATATTATTGCTTAGTTGTGTATACATGTCGACATGAATTTTCATCCGTGACTACCAATTGCAAGGGTCCAAAACAAATAATAACATCACTGGAAATACGCATGTTACTGACAAAAGTTGTTATGATAAGAAAACCATATTCATAATCCGTATTAATTGCATTGAAATCCGGTGGTATCCTCTATTGCATGCGAGGGTATTTGCTGGTTGGATCGCTTGTCTTGTTGCATATTAAATTATTAATATACATATGTACCCGCATTGTTGCCACGTATTTCAGAAAAAGAAAAGCAACACTTTTTAATAACATCACATCTGTCTTTGTCATAACAGCATGCCGGGTTGTTCATGTTTACTTTGATAACAGTTGAGAATCAAATGGTTATACTCAATTGTCAGTTTAACCATATGTAATAGTAAACCATTGCAAACAACTAAATCATAGGTAGTGATGTGCATCTTGTGTTGTGTTCCTTTTTAGCTCGCCTGCACGAAGTGCAGAAGAGCTTATGGCATACCCCGGCGTCGTCGGCGTCGGCGTCGTCCACACACTTAACGTTGGGGTAAATGTCTTATAACTTCCTTTCATGGAACATCTTGTTATTTCGTACATGCATTCCTCAGATGACCCTCCATCATGCTGTAGCAAATCCATGACCCACCACAGAACCGTTACCCCAAGGTCAAGGTGATAAACTTAGCACATTCATAAACTTAACGTTGGGGTAAATTTCTTATAACTTCTGTTTCCTTTCATGCAACACCTTGTTATGCCACCGGGTTTGGAAGAAACGGGTGGCATATAGTGTTTGGACCGTCCGTCCCGTCCGTCCCGTCCGTCCCGTCCGTCCGTCCGTCCGTCGTGTCCGTCCGTCCGTCTGTCCGTCCGTCACACTTTTCGGTTAACCAATTTGTCACAGTTTCTCAAATATGCTGCAGGTGGCATCCGCGTTCGACAGACGCATTTCTTGTTATTTCATACATGCATTCCTCAGATGACCCTCTATCATGATGTAGCAAATCCATGACCCACCACCCAACCCTTACCACAGGGTCAAGGTCACAAACTTAGCACATTCATAAACTTAACGTTGGGGTAAATGTCTTATAGCATCTGTTTTTTTTCATGGAACGCCTTGATATTTCATTCGTGCATTCCTCAGATGACCCTCTATTATGCTGTAGCAAATTCACGACTCACCACCCAACCCTTACCCCAAGGTCAAGGTCACAAACCTAGCACATTCATAAACTTAACGTTGGGGTAAATGTATTATAACATCTGTTTCCTTTCATGGAACTCCTTGATATGTCATTAATGCATTCCTCAGATGACCCTCTATCATGTTGTAGCAAATCCATGACCCACCACCCAGCCCTTACCCCAAGGTCAATGTCACAACCTTAGCACATTCATAAACTTAAAACGTTGGGGTAAATGTCTTATAACATACGTTTCATTTCATGGAACGCCTTGATGTTTCATACATGCATTCCTCAGTTGACCCTCTATCATGCTGTAGCAAATCCGTGACCCACCATCCAACCCTTACCCCAGGGTCAAGGTCACAAACTTAGCATGTTCATAAACTTAACGTTGGGGTAAATGTTGGGTAATTTCTGTTTATGTACAGGGAACGCCTTCATATTTCATACATGGATTCATCTGATGACACTCTATCGTGCTATACCAAACCCATGACCCACCGCCCATCCCTTACCCCAAGGTCAATGTCACAATCTTAGCACATTCATAAACTTAACGTTGGGGTAAATGTCTTATAACATCTGTTTTCTTTCATGGAACGACTTGATATTTCATTCATGCATTCCTCAGATGACCCTCTATCATGCTGTAGCAAATTTACGACTCACCACCCAACCCTTACCCCAAGGTCAAGGTCACAAACCTAGCACATTCATAAACTTAACGTTGGGGTAAATGTTGTGTAACTTCTGTTTATTTAGAGGGAATACCTTCATATTTCATACATGCATTCATCTGATGATACTCTATCGTACTAAAGCAAATCCATGACCCACCTCCCACCCCTTTCCCCAAGGTCAATGTCACAAACTTAGCACATTCATAAACTTCATGTTGGGGTAAATGTCTTATAACATCTGTTTCCTTTCATGGAACGCCTTGATATTTCATACATGCATTATTCTGATGATACTCTATTGTGCTGTAGCAAATCCATGACCCACCCCTTACCCCAAGGTCAACTTGACACATTCATAAACTTAACGTTGCGGTAAATATCTTATAACATCTGTTTCCTTTCTTGAAATGCCTTTATATTTCATACATGCATTCCTCAGATGACCCTCTATCGTGATGTAGCAAATCCACAACCCACCACCCAACCCTTACCCCAAGGTCATGGTCACAAACTTAACATGTTCATAAACTTAACGTTGGGGTAAATGTTGTGTAACTTCTGTTTCTTTACAGGGAACGCTTTGCTAGTTCATACATGCATTCATCTGATGATCCTCTATTGTGCTACAGCAAATCCATGACCCCCAACCCTTTCCCCAAGATCAACATCATAAACTTAACGTTGGAGTAAATGTCTTTTTATAACTTCTGTTTCTTTACAGGGAACGCCTTGATATTTCATACATGCATTCATCTGATGATACTCTATCGTGCTATAGCAATTCCATGACCCACCCCACCCCTTTCTCCAAGGTCAAGATCACAAACTTAGCATATTCATAAACTTAACGTTGGGGTAAATGTCTTATAACATATGTTTCCTTTTATGACACGCCTTGATATTTCATACATGCATTCATCTGATAATACGATATCGTGCTATAGCAAATACATGACCCACCGCCCACCCCTTAGCACATTCATAAACTTAACATTGGGGTAAATGTCTTATAACATCTGTTTCCTTTCATGGAACGCCTTGATATTTCATACATGCATTCCTCAGATGACCCTCTATCATGCTGTAGCAAACCCATGACCCACCACAGAACCCTTACCCCAAGGTCGAGGTCACAAACTTAGCATGTTCATCAACTTAACGTTGGGGTAAATGTTGTGTACCTTCTGCTTCTTTACAGGGAACGCTTTGATATTTCATGCATGCATTCACCTGATGATCCTCTATTGTGCTACAGCAAATCCATGACCCATATCCCCCACCCTTTTTCCCAAGGTCAAGGTCACAAACTTAGCACATTCATACATGTATTACTCATGTGAATAGCTATCATGCTGTAGAAAATCACCAACTTATTGCGTTCATCAACTTAACGTTGGGTTAAATTTTGTTTTACTTCTGTTCTCGGGGAGCGTATTGATATTTCATACATGCATTCATCTTAATATGCTATATTATGCTATAGCAAACCCACGACCCACCTTGCACCACTGACCCCAATGTCAAGGTCCACCGCACGTCCCTTAACCCAAGGTCAAGTTATATAATATTCATGTTTTTGTATGCAACTTTGCCAAGTTTGAGTGAAGGCTGCCAACAGGCGAGCTTCGTTGTCTTCTGACAACTCTTGTTATCATCCGCAATATAATTAAATAATCTAATAATTGTAACGGTGCATTAAATTAAAGGAATACGGAGGAAATAAAAGGAAAACTAATTACAATACAAGCGATCCATGATGATCGCCGAACACGACTACCGAAACATTGAACAGCTAGAGACTAAACACGCTTTGGAAATATAAGGTTCGACAATGTCCAGCCGTGGGTAAACGTTTGCAGTGGCATGAGGGAACTGTTTGAACCCCAAGGCCGTAATGTCCAGCCGTGGGTAAACGTTTTCTGTGGCACTAGGGAACTGTTTGAACCCCAAGGCCGTAGGCCGCGGGTTCAAACAGTTCCCGAGTGCCACAGAAAACATTTACCCACGGCTGGACATTGTCGAACGTTATTGTAATATTGTTACATTTACGTTGGAAACATCGTGTAATTTGAGCATATATGTATTTATTTTCGGTTCTTTCATAACACGTTCCATTCAAGCAGCTGATTTAATCATACATATTCAGGGGCCGCAGTACACGCCGCGTGATGCAACCGCTTCAATTTCAAAAGTTCAGTGCGACCATTGTGAACTGGTCTGGTGACGTAATGACGCGTTCTAGTAACGTCATGAGACACATGCATTACGAAGGTTTTGGCTTGGCCCTGGAATGAGCATTGTCTACAGCCATGGTCAAACAGCACGCGCTGTACGTTTGAACACGGATGTGAGCGGCCTCGAACAACGGCAGTCATGTAACAATAAGAACATAATGACACACTATTAACCCTTTCAACCATACGTACCATAAAACCCGGATTTGCAAACATTGTAAATTCATATGCGACCGTCTCACCAAGATCTGCGGTGTTGGTTAGTATGTTCAAATAGTTTAAAAAAAACAACAACAACAAACTATTCCTTATCTGATCAATGCAATAGTCCAAAATGAGCATGTAGCTTTCAATGTATAATATTTACGGTTGAAATCGTTAATTAAATATACAATAAACAGGGTAACCGGACAGCGATAATCGCACTGATGTGTACTCCATCATTAGCGGTGCAAGGTCCCATGAGGAAAGGAAATATATAAAACAATTAGAAAATATATATTATAAACGATGTATCTACATAGTGTTAATGTATTTATGTATTTCTCCATACATTACAGGAAGCTGTGGGCAAACTACAGAAGGCAGAGAAGGACCGACATATAATGGAAGAGAAGGTGAAACTCTGGAAAACGCCAGTAGGCCTTGCCCGTCCGATATTGCCACACGCAGACCCACAGGTAACCCACAGGGGTCAGGGGGCATTCTGTGATCTAGACTTCAAGAAGAGGATGAAAGATCGCCAAGAGAGATCTGAATCTCCTGTAATGTTCAAGGAAGCTACGACGGGTACAGCTCTGAATAATGTAACAGTGGAGGATGAAGTATCAAACTCAAACACGGGGTTTGATATTGGAGTCGTGAGTCGTATAACAGAAGAAAGACAGGAACTTGTAGAACATAACGCGAAATTTGAAACTCAAGATACGTCTAAAAATGAAACTAAAACTGAAATTGTAATGGAGAGTAATGCTAACGCAAAAGAACAGTATCAGGTAACATCTCATCAATTACAAGATGAACCTGACATTGGAAAACTATCTGTGGAAGAATCTGATAATGAAAATCGACACTCGTTTGAATCTAACAGCACAACAGAAGAATCAATTCCGATATATGATACGCCAAAGGATAATATAGAAGTATCTTATGATGAAAATCGAGAATCATTCGAATCAGATTCTAGTCCCATATATGATGCACCAAAGGGTGGGAGAATATGCTCCGAATTTGAAAATGAAGACGGGTCCAGTCCAATATACGATGTACCAAAAGGTGATGGAAGTGTTGAAACGAGTGAGTTGGATACGACCATCGGGAATAATACAAAGCGCGAAGATGCTCACGTGGATGACTCGGAAACTAATGTAGGCGACAAGACTGAAAAATGCGGCCAGAAACTCAGGAGTGATGATGTCTATGAAACTGTGGCGTTTCCATGAAGTGAACAAGAATATATAACAATCGTACATGTTATGTAAATTGTTGCAAATGACAGACATTCCAGCGTGTTTTATGGATATCGTTAATGGAGGGATAAGTTATTGGGTTGTAAGTTATTGCGGAAAATAAAAAGTAATTATTCCGCACCTTTTACACATTACAAATGAGCTTTGTCTACATATTAATACTTACTAATCATGTTAAGACTAATGCGCGTCACTATAAGTATGGAAACGATTCTGTGATCATGACCGGGTCGATAACTAGAGCTTGTAACAGCTAACTCATTGGAAGAGTTGTCGTTCTTCCGCGGATGCATTTATACTATTCGGACTAGGCTCCAATAAGGAGTTAGCCCCGTTATTCCACTGACCTCTTCAATTATCAGCTGAGTAGGATAAAACAGATACAAAATAAAAGTAACTTCCCATGAATTCTCATAAGTATCAGAAAGCTTATACAGTTTGTATAGTGCACCACCATATGCACAAGTGAACTTACTTGGGCAGGAATTTTCTAGGTGGACATTGTCACAACTGTATTGTTCCTACTGAACATATGTGCAGGGTGCGTGCCAAAATGTAATAAGCCTTCTACATTGTATGTCATGACGGGTGGAATACATCTCATACTTTGTTGTAGATAACGGAACTCGTAGTTTACACATTTCAGCCATCTGATTTGGATCAGTTATCTTCTGGTTTAATAGGTATGGCGTTCGTAACATTGTCATGTACCCCATTTCAAAGAGACAATATATTACCCAACACACAGGTCTATTACCACGACTCGGACATCAACTGATTCAAAATGTCACCCCACCCACATATGTACCGGGGTATCTTTTTAAATGAGCTATTTTGCTGAGTCCTGGATCCGAGTCCTTGACCTTTGACCTTCAACCCAATACGGATTTGATGTGGACTGTATGTAGTGCTTGATCACGTGTCAAATCCGTGCAGTGTGATACCAATATAATGTCATTTAGTCTTTAGCTAGCGGATAGTAGACGCTAATTCCTTGATAAAAGCATTGGAAGAGTGGGTTCATTGGATGAGTGAGATGCGTGGTTAATGAAGTTACGTTCAACATGTTAGTTTTTAGTTTTATTTAGAATATATAATGTATTTGTTAGATAGACGAAGCAATGCTTCACCGACTTGCTAGTTACAAGTGAACTTCCTGATCAGAGATAATAGCGATAATGGGAAAGCAAATTGGTCAATCCGTCAATAATTAATCTCCATGTTAGAGATGGAGAGCAGAATTTACAGGCTAGTCTACCCGTATGATGTCTCATTTATAACTATATTAACACTAGTCTACATATGAAATGTATATACCATTTCGTGTAAGTATCACTTTTGTGAACAATGTCACACGTTTAACTTTTTATTTATATATGTACATACTTGAATATTTTAATTTAAATATCTAACCAATTTGCATGATACCGTCTGTATTTGTGTCCTTGTTTTGACTTACACTTATTATACCTTATTTGCCATTACACGTATTTGCTATTAACAAACAGGGACGTCGGAACAGTTCCGGCAGGTCCGGTCACTACCGGATCAATAATTTTGTATTAAAAAACGGAATGTAAATATGTTTCTGCAATTTTCTCATTTCTTATCAAACGTGTATGTTGTTACCACTCAGTTGAACCGTCTCGAAGTGTATGTTGTTACCACTCAGTTGAACCGTCTAGGCGAGACGGTTCAACTGAGTGGTAACAACATACACTTTGGGTGGGTAGCGAGGGCATCCAGTATATTCGCCGGACCAATATTATGATGCTTCCGGCGCCCCTGACAAATGAACCAAATATATGTGTGTGTGCGTGCGTGCGTGCGTGCGTGCGTGCGTGTGTCCTTGCTTTGACTTACAGTGTGTATTTGTCTGAACAAGTCAGATAAATATGCATTTGAGATAAGCCATGTGATTTTGTACCTAATGAGATGTGTGATTTTTCGTGAAACATATTTACAGAAACTGTGATATTGTATTATATGACGTCGATAGTTGACGAAATGTTCATAGCAACTGCGGAATGCTTGCCGTATTTGCTCTGAACATTTCGTAAATTTTCTACATAAGGTAAATATCGTTAATTTTGTAAATATATTTCGTGAAATATCGCACCTCTTCTAAGATACAACATCACGTGGCTTGTCTCATAAGTGTGCCGTTGTCATCACTTACATATTCTCAGCATTTGCGATGAACAGGTGAGCCGTCTGTTCGTTGACAGCGCAGTTGTAGCCTATCCGGCGAATTTCCTCACTCAGGCTGCACTATTTGCTATATATGTAGTTTGTGTGATATTCCTGTTTAGTTGCATGCTGAAATAAATGCATTTATCGCATATCAAGATTTGCATTGACCTAATACATACTGACTGATAAGGAATTGCCGTATCCTACATCCGGGTATATTGTTGTACGTCCGTCCGTCTGTCCGTTACACACATGTTAATGTGTTTGGTCAAGCTTCTATCTTCAATTATACTGTTTACAGCCCACCGTGCATCACATTATGCTTAGCCAGTGGTGTACATCACATACCCCTGTCAAACAATCTTCCTGCAAATGACATTGACCTATCTCTGTTCTTTATTTACGTTGTTGTTTTCATTGGATGGAGTTGTTGGTTAAGCTTCTCCCTTCAGTACTGTTGGGTCAGTAGGCACCCGGGGCCGTTTCACTAAACTTCGTACCACTAATATGTTCGTAAGTGCAGATTTAGAATAGGCTGTACATTTCAATTTATGGATTTACATTACTTGAGCATAGGCTGCATATGCAGCCTATGCTCAATAAATGTAAATCCAATAATTGTTTACAAAAACACATTGTTAATGTGAACTATACAGACTATCATAATTTTGCACTTACGAACATTTTAGTCGTACAAAGATTAGTGAAACGCCCCAGACGTGCATGCTATGATCAGTCAGTGGTGCGCATCACATGAATCTGTAACACACGAGGTATTTAAACGACAGTGATCTATTTTTCCAGTTTACTTATTTAGCGCATCATATAGCAGGGGCGGATCTGGAAGGGGGTGGGGTTCCGGGGTTGCAACCCCCGTTCAGCCACAGAGTTTACATAGATCACAGTTTACCACCAGTTGTAGTCTGAATTTAAATGCCGTAGAACACAAGAACGTGCATTTCGAAGAGCTCGAAAATAGGACACACCCCCCCCCCCCCCCACCCCCGATCCCCAAATGCTGGATCCGCCCCTGAATGGGATATTATTATGACTTTTATTTTCTTTTTCATCTTCGTCAAGCGTTGAACCCATTCACATATGTTGTATTTATTAGCAATAAATATGATGCCTTAATTGATTCATGTATATGTAAATGACATATTTACATAAAGTAAACAAAGACAGTTTTATATATCACATATTAAATAAAAAATAACACTCCAATCTGAAAGCATTATTCAGAATGCATCTAAGATTGTTTAAAATGTATATTTTGATATTAATCAGAAGATTTTACGGCATAAGTACGTCACAAGTCATGTCGAAATTGACTTAACACTTTGAACCCGAAATACCGCTATATCTGTTTATGCAAAAAGTGCAGATCCAGATGAGCCGGCTCGTAACGAGCCGTCTCATCAGGATCTGCACTTTTTGAAAGTAATTTTAATATTTTTGAGAACAAAAACACCCTCTTTTCATAAATGGACTAATCTGAAAATCATTTTGTGACCATTGGATTGGTCGGAATATTAGCATATCTCAGTCCATTCCAGTTCCTTAGGGTTGAAAGGGTTAATAAGTGTTGAACGAAGCCTACCCGGCTCAACTAGCACAAATAAGTAACGACACGTATTATGACCAATAGAAGCGTAGATGAATGCGGATATTTCGACCAGTGTAGACTGTGCGGATGTTCACGAAGATGTGAAACTACACTGGAGATAAATACAAATCTTCCTCAGTTCATGTATGACAGGTCACGTTTGATGCATCTTGTGGATAAAGTGCTGACTTGGCAATGGTCCTCCCTAACCCTAAAGTCAATGGGGGTCGTTTCACTAAACGTCGTACGACTAAAATATTCGTAAGTGAAAAATTATGATATACTGTAAATTTCACATTAAGAATGTTTTCTTTTAAACAATTGTTGGATTTACATTTATTGAGCATAGGCTGCATATGCTCAAGTAATGTAAATTCATCAATTTAAATTTTGAGCCTATTCTAAATCTGCACTTACGAACATATTAGTGGTACGAAGTTTAGTGAAACGGCCCCCCGGGACCTTAAACTTCTTTCAATCAACCAATCGACTGCTGGCACTTGCGATCATTCCAACCGCATGGTATTGGGTTTTGTCGATCGTTGGCCGGGAATGCAGAATAATGTATGTCCTTGATCGTACTTTGGTCTGGGACTACGCTGGTCACGAACGTGGATAAGTGAAATATCTGTGGTCTCCCAGATACAACACAGTATGTATGTCTCTATATCGTTGTTGTTATAGGACACATACTTGACTTTAAGTATATTTGTGATGGCGTCTGACATAATTCGGCTTATGAACTTTGGGACCAGTGTAGACCCAGATAAGTCTGCGCATTTGCGCATATTTATCTTCGTCGGCAATGTTAGCCATTTAGTCGATGAATCGTCCAAAGCGTTACAGCGTGCTAGAGCATAGTAGCGGACGAGAATGGTCATACATGTTCTAAGCGGTATTTATGTAGCATGTGCCTCATTTAAATATCGCTTACAACGTCTACGCTAAATTTATCAAAGGCATCCTTTACATGTGTATTTGAATGGTCAATATTTGCAGAGATTGAGTAAAGGGGGTTACATACAAACGTAAGCTCGTAGGCAACGTTCAAGTAACGCTGACAGGACGTAATATTTCATGAACCCGCCATTTTTATTGCATATTATCTGAAACCTATTTACATAGATGACAGGCTGACAGACGAGCATTGTTCAAACTATAGCATTGTGATTTACATACATGTTACAGGTTATTGGGTTCATTTAATTTAAATGATATAGAAGTACTGAGATTAAGATTCCCTCAGATGAAAAACTTCAAGAAATTCCGAGGTTGTATAGGGACGATATATGTATTTCGTGCCAATGCATATTCGGACTAGACTCCCCCTCGGACAGGTGGATACGGGACACGACCCCGTTGACCCGTCTGCGTGTAGACTCCCTGAGGCTTGTACCTCTATGTCAGAAAAGCGGACGTTAAACCCTATTCACTCACTCACTCACTCACTCGGACTAGACTGTTTTAGTCCGGAAGAATTTCTTACTTTTTGCTGGAGCGGCTGTCGTTTTGGCCATTTACCGATACATATCTTTAGCTTAATGTTTGAAAGCAGTGTGAACCCAGTGCAGCCGGTTCCTAACGAGCCATCTCCTCATGATCTACGTTTATATACGTTTCGCAATGTATACACATAGTATAAATACTTCAGAGGACGAAATTCGGCAACTATACAGACAGGGTGTGTCAAATAGGTCCAGCCTTTATTTATCTCTTTACAATGTATACATGATACATAAATATAATAATAATAATATGTAAGTATACGGTCCGTGCTACATAAACAATATCACCAGAGTTATGCATCTCAATCAGTTACTCCGCTTTAAATGCTATGTATTGATCAATTTCTCCGATTACTTGGTATTGGGCCGCCAGTTGACAAAGGACACCTAGCCACAGTTAGATCACAGTTCAACTGCATGTACGAGGAGGCCACGAGCCGATTATCGATCGTACATGCGAACGAACATGATCTAACTGTGTTATCACATCCTCTTGCTCATGGGTTGTCTATATGCTGTGTAAATGCAGAAACAAAACTAGGAAATGTATCCAAGATGTGATAAACGACGTTTGCGACCAGCATAATGATCCCATATCCGCATGTGCATTATCGCAGTTGTTTAGCTTCATAATGTGTTCAGTTAGTCGGGGATGAAAGCAACAAAACAATCTCAAGGTGTATGATCACGTGGTACTAACAACAACAACAAGTACCGATTCAAAGTACGTATTATTGTATAGTGTCCGTATTACGTAACGGATTTTGATGTAATATGGCGCATCAAACGCGTCTTGTTAAGCTGCATTTGGTGGTCTGTTTATTTTCGCCCAAACTTCTGCCGTTTTTGCGAAGAATCGATTTCCGTGTCTGACACGGAAATTGATTCTTCGCAAAAACGACATAAGTCTGTGCCAAACTCCATAGACCACCAAATGCAGCTCATGAAGACGCATTTGCTAGGCCATATAAAATAATACTTACTTTGGAGTGGGCGACGTTGTTGTTGTTGTAACCACGTGCTCTAGCCCGCCTTGTATTGTTTAGGGGACAACGGTGTTCCTGCCCACGGGAATTTAAACACTATTTATTTTCGAGAGGCTTGAATGAGGTGATATTTTTTTAATTTTGCTAAGTATCCATGGATTAGCCGCACATCTATGACAATAAATACATTGATACGTACTGATTAAATGTACATACCCACTCAGTAGGCATAACATGTTCTTTATAGGAATTAAATAAGTGTATACAGTGGAGCCTCTCTAAACCAGACACCAAGAAAACACATGTGATCTGATTTATGATGAGTTTCTTGGTAATTTATCTCAGGTGATACTGTCTGTTCGTGATCTCGTAGCACACAACTATGGCTCAGAATGATAACATGCCTGATTTACAGTGAAACCTCTCTAAGCCGGACACCCCGGGGACCTCCCAGGGTGTCCGGTTTAGAGAGGTTTCATTGTACTTGTGTCACTATTCCACCAGTTCTAAAAAGTATGAGAGTGCCCGCCATACAGGTATAATCATTTAATAATATTTATTTTACTGATAATGGTATCGGGCTTATTTCACATGTAAATTATTCATGATATTTTTTAATTATTTATATTAATTAACTGCTTCACCTGAAACAAAATATGTTCTACAGATTATAAAGTATGATCACTACACATCAAAAAATAAATACAGAGAATAAATAGTAATGTCCGTTGGCATTTTAAGGAAACACGGTTATCGCCCCTGATATCAGTGTGAACATTTTCGTCTGATATTGCCATAAAATGTCATATCTACATAATTTACTATAGGAATGAATGGCCTTTTTGTGGAATTTATCGGGATATAAACTTGGAAAAGTCGCGGGAATACTGGACGAAGGCCGGAAGGCCTCGTCCAGTATTCCCGCGACTTTTCCAAGTTTATATCCCCGATAAATTCCACAAAAAGGCCATTCATTCCTTATAATTCCAGCATTTTAAATAAATTCATCAAGAAAATGTGTTTATTTTCCGTTTTCTTAAGAATTATTTTAACTTCGCCTCACGGTTACGGAAAGTAGTTCGGCGTGGGAGTTTACTGGGATATAAATTTTGGACAGAGACTTGCTACGGGCCAATCAAATGTTAGGGAATTGTGTACATATTTTTGTGCTGGAATTATAAAACTATCTGCCTGTTTTATAACCTGGCATTTTGTGCCTTCTGAGTGTGTATGCACCTGTAATAACGCTAATATGACACATTGTACATACATGCATCTCTTACAAATTCGTGTTAAACCAATGTACATTTATTGATACATGTATTGTATAGCATTCAAAGAGAACTAACTACTACCCACTTCTCAGGCATAATGTTTATGTAAACAACGTAATAATAATTACTAATATGTTACACTATGTACTCTACACAGTAGCCTGAATGAGTGGTTTTATGTTCTAATGCAGGCTCCCCTTATGGTGTAATCAATATTACTGTCAGCAATATCGTAGGTAATATTTTCATAGACAAAACACACAACTGTTTTTAAACTTAAAATTCAATAGATTGATACATCGTCTCATGTAAAATCAATCCCAGACCAAACCTGACGTGTGCAGCCGCAAAACAACCACAGGAAATGTGTAAAACATACTTTCCATTAAAGCTATGACGGGCGCTATGCACCACACGAACCAACCCATGCCTGCATCATATTGTGTACGTGAGCATATGTGTATATATAATTGCACCTTCATTTTAGAATGTCAATTTTTGCTCGAACTTCAAACAGAAACCAGTCACATTTTCTGGAAATATGGGCACTCCGTAAATCTCCACCGGAGACGCTACAGCACAGAGACTAACACTTCCCGGAGTCGTGTTCGACATGGCAATTCTTGGATCATAAGAACGTCTTTTTTCTCGCGCTGGATGTGTCTCACTCTAGCACTGACACAAATGTGCCGTACATATCGTCCGGGATGCATTCTTCATAAATGTATATCTGAAATAAGAAATTCAGTTGACCGTTAATAAATTCTCCATGAGTACATTGAAATTGCATTGCCATTATTCATTAATATACATGTATACACATTCTCTTGCTTATCATTTTCGAGGATTGTTACGTTACACACGATGCAACTGATGATTCCATTACGCAGAAAGTTGCTGCCATTACTACAATACATTTTTTTCGAAAACAAAGTTAAAAAATAACAATGCCATTAACGAATGAAATACATGACATTCAGATATACATCAGCTTGAGACATCCACTCGTAAAGTATGTCTAGTAACTTACATCGTCCACGAATCCCTTCAGTCCGCCTTTGCCCCCACATCCGCCTATTGCCAGTGGATTCGGTCGTGTCTCTATTCCTCCTGAAAGACCAACAATGTGAGGTATACACTACACATATGTTCACATGAAGTGCACTACATTTACACATGGAGTACATTTCTAGTTCTAATGCACTCTATACATATCACGCAATCTGATTGGCTGATGGTCATACATTACAGGTATATCATTGTTGATGAACGGTCTCAAATTATTTCAATATGTATTCCTACGCCAGTAGTAAAGGAGTGCATTAGAAATAGGTTAACCGCATTGTAATTTTTAAATTTGCGGCGTATATCAGAAAATGATAGGTCGGAAAACAAGTTTAATGGCTCCGCTAGCGCGTCGCCATTAAACAGATTTTCCGACCTATCATTTTCTTATATACGCCGCAAATTTAAAAATTACAATACAGTTAAATGTAGCAATGCGTGAAATTCGTTACAACTTGAGAGTTATGTTTAGCTGATATATAATGCATTGTTATTATTATTATTATTATGTTTTATTATTATTATCTTGATTTCTAATGAATGAAATCATAAATATCGGGACTATGGTTGATCATTAGATGTCAAGTATGATATTTATCCCGTCAACACTGCGTATGTGCCGTGAAACACGGTGCCGTGAAACATTTTTGATATCCAGTCAATACTATTTTTGCATTTTACAGCCATTTGTAGGTGTTGACGGGATAAATAGAATAGTAGGTTAGTGCCGTGAATGGGAACAAATATCTGGCGCGGCACGGAAACGGTATGTGCTCGGCAGAGCCTCGCCCATCCCGTTTCCTGAGCCGCGCCAGATATTTTTTCCCATTCACGGCACTAACCTACTATTCTCTATCTATTTTCCTTATTTCTGAACCAAACTATATGTTGTGACCACTCATTTGAACCGTCTCGGCGAGACGGTTCAAATGATGGTCACTACATATACTTCTGATGAGAAATAAAGAAATTATTGAGCCTTGCCAGATATTTTTCCCATTCACGGCACTAACCTACGATTCTCTATATATGTCCTACCTGCTGATAAGATATTTCTAACTCTGCCATCAACGCTACCCACTATCCGTTCGCCGTCATATATCACCTCTACATGCACCCAGGTCTTCAGCTACAACATAGATACAATAATACGATATCAATATCTAATATTGTATTACACATTGTTTTAAAGTCACTCTTTTTATAAAATGTTCGACCATATGGTCTTTATCAAAATAGTGTGAAACTGTATTGGCAGTCCTATGTGACGTCACATAGGACTGCCAATACAGTTTCACACTATTTTGATAAAGACCATGTGGTCGGAAATTTAATAAAAATAGTGACTTTAAAACAATGTGTATTTATTCGGAGGCTATTGGAAATTACTATATTGTGTTATATTGCACCCAATTCGTAGCATGTTTTATCCAGATTAGCATTTATGAACGTTTGCAAGTCGTCTAAAATGGAAGTAGCATAGCCAAATGTGAAAGGACGTATAGTCAACAGCATTTATATATTACTCAAATTTATATCTAAGCTATAGTGGGTGGTTGTCGGGCGAACGCGATGGCGTAAATTAACGGTAGGGATTCCTCCTTATATGAATCACGATTTGCCTGGTTTTGGCCCTCAGGTACGTTTTTATCTTTGGCTCTTTTGTTACCTGGTAGTTGAATTGGGTTATTGCCCATTATAAAAGTAGTAAGATTATTACTGATCCTACTGCTTTTGGTAGAGGGCCAAGTGATTCTGGTGTGGCGAGGACCTGGCATCAGATCAAGATTATTCTGATTTCAGGGCTAAATATATAGATTTTCTCCCCATTATTACATGTATGTGAACATGTACATGTACATGTACAGGTAATATATGGGATTTAGTACTAAACCCACTGACCCGGCCTTAAATGACCTTAGCTGTTGATATGCCGTTAAACACCAACAAACAAACATATCTAAACTATAGCAAATCATTTACGTGTGTATGTGGACTATCGATTATATTATTGAATATCCAAAAAATGGAAAGAATATACTAATTACATACCTGATAGTATATCTTAAATGTCTTTGCTTGACTTTGATATGTATTAACGCTGAATATGACTTCGTTGTACACGGTGTCCAGTTTAATATCAAACGATGGTTCTTGACCACTCTTCTTGTTACAATTCGATACAAGCGTCTGGTACCTAGGTCCTGCCTGTGTGTTTTGGAAACGGAAACTGAAAATATAAACAGGCATTTAACTACCTATGAAAAGTGAAATTATATTTAACAGTTTGTTCCAGATCAAACCTTAAAACATAATAAATCGTAGTATATATAGTGTACGGATTAAAGAAAGTACATGGATTTAAAGATAATCTCAAGATGTTGGTATCAAACAAAATAAACGGAAGATAAATCCAACGGGTGTCATTGTGTCGTGTTTTGGTTAATAATATAACTTAGTGAATACGTATGTTGTTGTATCTGTGTAAATATTTTAAAATAGTGTGAGTATTATGTCCTACCTCATTGCAAAGACGTCAGTGAACATGAGATTGGCGTATCTCCACAACACCAGTCTGCCATCACCATTGAAGATAGCCTCTCCATTCTTGGACACGGGTACACCTTCTATACCAATGTGTTGTTTTGTCCTCGATTTGTCCTCAATAGTAGCCCCGTCGAACGTCAATTTTAGCATCGGTTGGCACATACCTGCTATTTAAATAAATAAAAGTACATGCATAATCAATTAGCATAGATATGAATTATTATACAGGCAGTATTGTTATTGTGTTGTGTGAATTGTTAAACACACTGTCAATAGTCAATAGTTAATATCAGTTAATACAAGTCAACACATGAGAAACATTATCAGTAAATACAATTTTAAAATATGCATTGCGTACATGATATGACATAGATTGATTACATTGTGATGTCATTATCTATTTGTGTGACTGTATTCCCAATAATACAATACATCAATAGGTATGTACATTCAACAGCAAATACAAATAGCAGATTTCGCTGAATACGTCTTCATAAAATGCCATGTACACGTATTCATTTAATGTTAATAAATATTACTATGATTTTAAATTACAACTCGACCTGAATATCAATTATGTATCTCATCCAACGGGTATGAGAAAGAAGCATAATTTCATGAAATCGCATGCCATACATGGTAGTCGATTTATGTTTAAACTGAAGAGTATTATGCGACGGCTATTACATTACTCGAACAATACTGTTTTAAGCATACAACGCTATATAACAAAATGTATGATAATGGTCATATTGCTCTGGTCTGTTCTGTTCTGCTATGGTAAACTGTTTTGCTCTTTTATATGCTAACATTCGGTATGCTATTATAGTCACGTAATACACGATAAGATGTGAATGTTTGGAATAGGTGCAATTTAAATAGTATATCCAAATACTGAACACCACTACAACCATATACCATCACCACCACAGCCGCATCCACCACAACCACCATATTGTTACATATGATCTAGCTTGATCACGATATTATGATTAATTGTTGTAATTTAGTTATGACGCCATAAATACAACACAATAAAAATACACACACACACAACGGCAGCTACAACTATTAAAATAGAGACACAGATATCCCAAGGATACCAAAGAGACAAATACAAACGTTAATGTTTAGGGAATATGTACTTATAGCCGGTATGTTAGTACACACAAGGCCCAACTGGCTTCAATATATTAATAATTAGTTACAAACAGAAAACACATCATCTAAACATCTTATCCCAGTGAATGAATGAAAGCAGACGTACAGTAGCAGTGAATCTAAACGTATAACTAAAATAGCTCGGTGTATAAATGCATCTGAATGACTTTTTCAAATGGGTTGTCTGTAATGCCCACATGTGCGTGGGTGGTCCGACAGTTTGTTAGTCTAGCTCGCTGAAATTTCGGATTCTGCAAGATGTATAAAGCTAAGTATATTGTGATTCCGTAGACTCATTAGATCCAGTCCTTTGTTGGTGCATTGTTACAATTCTACTGCTCTATATGTAATATCTATATTCCCAACTAGTGTGCTATACAACTACATCTAACGCAACATCGCCATTTTGGAGTAGACACACTGAAGATTACCCTCTACGTGGTGCTGAAGTCTTATGTAATACAGGTGGTATCAGTAACATCAAATGACGCTATCACAAAATGAGTCGTATGTATATAACGTCATTTATTTCATAAAATGGGCTTTCACAGCGTGATAACAGAGGGTAATAAAAATCATAATGCACAGGTGTAATAAATATACAAATGAGACCGATAAAAAAAATGCTGGATGATCAGTACAGCTCCAATTAATGTTTTTAGAATCTAACATTTGTGCTGACTTGATATGAAATTTATTAATCTTGTTGACTGATTTAAACTCGTTTAATAAATATTGAATGATCACGCATGCAAGATCCTCTATGTGTTTTATGCTAATGTCACTCCGGTGGCGATGTTTAGAGACACCATCCTGTGTCTACCTCCGGTTGGGTTGGTTCCCAGCGTACTGGTATCGCCACAGGTACAATTGGTTCCATTCATCGTACCGGGATCACAATCGCATGCTATGTCACAAATGAAAGACATGATAAACACATTAAATGATATTTGAAATACGCATTAGGTGTTATTTGAACCAAAGGCACATATATCCGTGTGTCTGTAATATTGCGGGGTGGTCCATTGGCGATTTGTTCCAGTGCGTATTTTAGTTTATTCTGCAAAATATGTTGAACATATCTCAACTCGGTTAACATTTGCATCATGAAAGTGACATATATGTGTAATAGAATTAGTAATGCCCACCGTTAACAGAATAGCCTAGATTATAATTGATGAACATGAAATGGCCGGAAATATTAGCTGATGAACAGAATATAAGTGCCTTTGGTGTACTTAACAACTGCTGCCAATAGCATGCATAATTTGACAGTAACTGTTGATCTGAATTTCATAAAATATGTGCCGATTAAGCGCTTACATCGTGCAAGGTTTTCAGGATTACCACATTGAAAGTAATATATATTTACTACATGAATATCAAATACAGCTCTTCCTTTTCGAAAGCATATACTACATACATACTTCACCAAATTAATTATTTAATTCTGAGCCAATGGACGGCAACGGTAACCAATTTTCCACATGATTATCGTTGATCTACTTTAGAGGTTTCATGTTCAGAAGCAAATATGCCGTGGTCCTGAACAGCCAAAGTTAAGTTAGAACAAAAAGTAATTCGCACACTGTAAGCGCTTAACGTTTTGTAATGTTCGGACTTTATAGCTTGCTACCTCCTGGCTTTGTATCGCTTCGTTCTATTCTCACATCTTGTACGCATGTGCACGCTGTCTCGCTGAAAATGGTACCAGGGGCGCACGGACGGACAATATTAGCTCTGCTGTCAAGATATTCCATTGGCGAGGCCATCTTCTGCAATTGGCAACCTATGTTGGGTATATTGCATGCATTGTTATCCGACGTTGCATTCATTTATGGTCTTAGTGCACGTTATTGTATTTGAATTCGGAAACTATGTTTTAATGCCGATGATTTATTGCCTATTAAAATACACAATGTCAGCTCAAGTATTGGATGCAACAGAAAGGTTATATATTCATATACAAGTGAATGAGCCCCATACAATGCACATGATGTACATCTTATTGTAAGGTTACGAGACGATCAAACTAAAATCACCAAGATGATGGATATATAATGTTTATAAACGTGGTCATACCGAACAATAAAGTTCACTTACTCAGTTTGTGTTAACCCACAAAGCGGTCATTGCAATGTGTGTTCTCGATTCATAAATCGTGCAAGTAAGGTGTGTAGTTATAAGATGACGTCCGCAGGCGACTAACTTCTCTTTGTCGTAAATTGTCGTAAAATAAGCGATTAATTATATAGTTATTACCTGCTGGAGGACTGCGATCTATCTTTGAGTGGCACGAGTCAGTGCAGTTCGGATCAGCAACGCAGCCCACTCCGTCTTTAAAACCTCCGTTGTCAGGACAACATTCGGACTGTGCGAATATGCTCCCGCCCTCTCTGGCTCCGCACACCCAATAATGTTTGCACTGACCGAAAATCGAATACGCCTTCAATCCCGGTTCCCGGCACCGATCTACAATGTAACGTAGTCGTGTCATTTCCATTATACATTTCAGATGCACGAACTTGCTATAATAATTAGCACATTGCGCAATAATAATTGATTTTTTTTACCTGCAGATTGCCCCTGTTTGTAGATGAAAAGATGATACTAGTATATTTAGCTTTTGTAACTAAATACAGCATATAAATTAGCATGTTCATTGTGTTTTATTCAGTTTTACAGCTATGTAGAGCAGTATACATGTATATAAGTGCATCATGTTATCTCAAAGGGACTTGGAAAATTGGTGGTATCACATTTTCTTTGGAAATAAGAACTAAACTAATAAACAGACGGTATTTGATTACCTGTTGGACAGTCTGTATTTTTGGGATCCACGCATAAGAATTTCTTCCTGTCAAAGAATGACCCCATTGCACATGTCCTTGTAAATGATCTGATGAAACTTCCTTGTCGTACGCATTCTGTATACATGTGGCAATGTACATAGTGTGGCAACAGGCACCGCTCATTCACATATATACATCCGCTGCATGGATCTGAAGAAGATTGAATATGTCTATATACATATTAGTATATGCTGCCAGCTTATTATACATTTGAAATATCGCATATCTGTATGCTGTTGTTAAAATATTGGTACCATTAATGACATAGATATGTAAACAGTGTCCGGAAAATTAATGTTAACTATATGTTTGCGCAGTGATCTAATACTATTCAACAGAGAATAAGTATTACTAAATAAAAACGCGAAGAACAAAGTTTTTGATACTGTGATCAATGTCAGACAATAGCAACACATTCAAAACGATAACGTAAACGTATAAAAATATTAAATTGTCAGACGTCACAGGTTCCCTAATCACATGGCTTTGTCTTGTGATTTTATAGCTTTATTTGTCTAAGGCAACACGACTACCTGAACTATTTACAATACACGTGCTGTTCCAACTAACCGTTTGATGTGACTTTATTTCCTCCAGTCTTCGTTTCATTATCTCCCGGTTTGCTGTTTCCAGAAAAATTTGGTTTTGTGGTTGGCTCCATCTTCGGGAATGGCATGAACGTCAGGACGACTTTCGTATCGAATATCGCTGGTGGGTGCGGCTCGACCGTTGCAGGGGCAGTTGGCTTAACGGTTGTGGTTATTATAGTTGTAGGTGCGTGTGTCGTTGTAGCTATAGTGACCTTTGGCGTCATTACTTGTTGTAAACCACCAACATGGATGTGTCCTTTACTAACGTTATCTATGTTGGACATGGATCCAATATTGTCTGCAGTTTGAATTTGGTCATAAGATAATTTGTTAAATCCGTTAGTATATGTATCAAGCTGAGGTATGTCGATATTGCTGAGTTTCAGCAGCTCCTCCATGTGGATGAAGTTCGTGTTTGTTATGCTTGGCTGGGTGTGATGTTGATATGGATTGATTGTGCGCTGTGGTGAGGTAAAGCTGTGCTGAGTATTGGTAGGCATCGATTGTTTGTCAGGGTATGCACCCGACTGAGGTTGAAGTTGATAGTCTGTAAATGTAGGAGTGTCAATACGAGAAGATATCACATTCTTTTTAGGAAGAGGTCCAAGATCCACATTCTGATTTTGGTTTAACGTTTGATCTTTCAACTTCAATTTATTTAACAAGTGGCTTAGTCCGGGAATACGGAAAAAGTCTTCACTTTTCACAAATGGTTTGTATTTAGGTGTGTCCGCATGTAAAGATGCCATCCGCGGAGTAACATCTTGTTGGGTTGAAGCAAACGGGTTTGGGTATCTTTCCGCTGTGTCCAGCTTCGAAAATATGTTGGGCCTATCTAGACTAGCTGTGTCGAAAAATTGTGTAACATTTGGTGGTGCTTTAACAGGTCTCGGAGGCGGCAATGAGGGAACAGTTGCTGGCTTTGGTACATTTAATGAACCAATATCTAAACCGAATTGAGATAGGCCCCAGTCTTTAGTATTTGACCCACGAATAGTTTCATGTTCTTGTTTTGTTCCAATGGAATCTAGCTTCTCTATATTTGCACTCGGGTTGAACAGCATCATATTTCTGTCTATATGTGGATTTAGCGGAGAAATTAAATTGTTGGTTTCGAATAATACCAGAGTTGGTGTTGTCGTTGGCTCTGGGATGATCGGTTTTGGAGGTTTAAAAAATACCTGTAATCCATACGCTATATGTCTATTCCGCCAAGATTCCCGCTCTCTTTGTAATTTCCTCTCTAAGTTCATCAATGACAACTCTGCTAACTCTGATACAGACATGAATCGAGGATCATTCACCGGTGGTCTGTAAAACTGGGGTGGCGTTTGTTTATCTTCACCATGTCCGGACGGTGAGACAACTGACGGTTGGACATTTTGCCAGTCTGGGTTTTCAGGTCGTTGTGGTACGATAATTGGCGGCGGTGGTGCAATGGTTGTCGAAATATGTATATCTATCGCAGGCAGCGAACCAACTGTACCGCTAGTGCTAGGATCCTCCGAGACGAGTTTGTGCTGATATTTTGCTCCTGGCACAAAAATGGGAGGTGGATGGTCCGCATCTACTAAAGGCGTATCGACCGACTGTGACGTAGGTAGACCAAACTGCTTGTCCGTTAATAGAATTGAAGGTGGTGCATCTATATGTGTATTTATTGGCGGCAATGTAGCCACTGCTGTGTCGACTGGTGGTATTGAATCCTTCGGAGGCAGCAGTTCGGCAACTGTACCAATTGGGGGTGGGTCATCCACCGCTGTAGCTACCGGTGACAGGGCATCGACTGCTGCTGTTGCTTCCGATGGAGGCGGCGCATCTACTACTGCTTTGTCTATTGCAGGCAGGGCATCAATTGTTGTGTCTATTGGAGGAAGACCACCAATTACTGTGTCTATTGAAGGTGGAGCTTCAAATGCTTTGCCTATTGTAGGCAGGGTATGAACTGATGTGTCTTTTGGAGGCAAACCAACAATTCCTGTGTCTATTGCAGGGGGAGCATCAACTGTTTTCTCTATTCGAGGCAGGACACCACCTGCTGTGTGTATTGGAGGAGGGCCATAAACTGATGTGTCTATTGATGGCGGTGCATCAATTGCTGTGTCTATTGGAGGCGGTGCATGAACTGATATGTCTATTGGAGGCAGTGTATCAACTGCTTTGTCTATTGGCAGTATATCAACTGCTTTGTCTGTTGGATGCAGAGCATCTACGCCGGTAGGGTCAATCGGAGGCGGGGTATCTACGCCAGCATTGTCAGTCAGAGGTGGAACATCTACCTTAGCAGTGTCAGCCAGAGGTGGAACATTTACGCCAGCAGTGTCAGTCATAGGTGGAACATCTACGCCAGCTGTGTCAGCAGAAAGTTGAACATCTACCGGCTGTGGTGGCAGATCACCCAGTCAGAAGTGGAACATTTTTTAACGCCACAGTAAAATCTTGTCCAGAAAAATGGAAACAATCTATGCCGGCAGTACCAAGTTCAGTAGGGTAACATTTACGCCGCAAGTGCCAGTCAAAAAGAAGTGGCAGTCAGAAGTGGAACAATAAGCAGGCAGGTTGCAGTTTTCAAGAAGTGAACAATTCTACCGTCAAGGAAGTTGAACATTTACGCAGCTGTTGCAGTCAGAAAAAGTAGTACATCTACGCAGCAGAAATGCCCAGCATGCCAGTCAGAGACCCAACCTACGCCAGCAGTGTCAGTCAAAAGTGGAATATCTACTCCAACAATGTCAGTCAGAAGTGGAACATCTACGCCAGCAGTGTCAGTCAAAAGTGGAATATCTACTCCAGCAGTGTCAGTCAGACGTGGAACATCTACGCCAGCAGTTTCAGTCTGAAGTGGAACATCCACGCCAGCAGTGTCTGTCAGAAGTGGAACATCTACTCCGGCAGTGACAATCACAGGTGGAACATGTACGCCGCCAGCAGTGTCAGTTAGAAGTAGAGCATCTACTCCAGCAGTGTCAGTCAGAGGTGGAACATTTACACTAGCAGTGTCAGCCATATGTGGAACATCTACACCAGCATTGTCAGTCAGAGGTGGAACATCTACGCCAACAGTGTCAGCTAGAAATCGAACATCTACACCAGCAGTGCCAGTCAGAGGTAGAAGATCTACGCCAGCAATGTCAGTCAGGGGTGGAACATCTACGCCAGCAGTGTCAGTCAGAGGTGGAACATCTACGCCGGCAGTGTCAGTCAGAGGTGGAACATCTAAGCCAGCAGTGTCTGTCAGATGTGGAACATCTACTCCAGCCGTGTCAATTGGGGGTGGGGCATCGACACCGATAGGATCTGTAGGAGGCGGAGCATCAGCACCGGTAGGGTCTGTTGGAGGTGCAGTGTCTATCACCACAAGGTCAGTCGGAGGTTGGACATCGATTACTGGAGAATGAACAGCTGCCACCGCTAGATCTGTTAAAGGCGGGTCGTCCACTGTAGCAATGTCAGCAGGAGGCAATGTATCTGCCGCCGCAATGTCAATGTCTACCGCATGCGGTGTATCCACGATCGCTGGTGTGGTCGGAGACGGGACATCTACAGGCTTGTGATCGGTCGAAGGCGAGACAGCGGGATCTATCGGATGCGGAGTATCTACTGCCGCAGTGTCTTTATGGGGCGGTGCAGCTACTGCGATAGGGTCCGTTGGGTGTGGTTCATCCACTGTCGCGGGATCATTCAGTGACGGGACATCTACTGCGGCATCTATTGGTGGCAGGACATCTCCTGAATGAGGCAGTGAACCAGCGACTGTATCTGTTGGGAGAGGCGGTGTATCTGCCACCACATCTGTCGGAGCATCTATAGGTGTACCTTTGGCTGATGTATCTGCGGTAGTTGGAATTCCCACTGCGATATCCAAGGGCGAAGCATCTACCGATGTAGTTCCTGAACCCTCTGCCGTATTCGTATGAGGCGGGTCCGCCGCTGCTTTATCCGACGGAGCCGCTATGCCAGTGGGAGGGGCTGAATCTCCCACTGCGTCAGTAGGCTGGGCTACGTCTACCGATGGGTCAACGGGAGGAGCTACGTCGACCGCGGAGCCGGTCGGAGGGGCTACATCGGCCGATGTGTCAGTAGGAGGGACAACGTCTACCGCTGTGTTAGCGAGAGGAGCTACATCAACCACTGTGTCAGCATGCGGAGCTACGTCGACCGCTGCGTCACTGGGAGGAGCTACGTCTACCACTGGGCCAGTAGGAGGAGCTACGTCTACCGCTGGGCCAATGTGCGTGATAATGTCTACCTCTGGGCCAGTGGGAGGGACGAAGTCTACCGCTGCGTCAGTGGGAGGGGCTATATCGACGGCTGTGTCAGTAGGAGGGGCTACGTCTACTGCTATTGGTTTATCTGCATTTGTCACTGGCTTCCCGTCAGCTGCGATGGCAGCTACATCTGCTGATACCGACACCGTCTCGCCCGCATGGTCAGCAGTCTTGTCACCGGCTGGGAGCGCGGGAACGTCGAATATTGGGGGAGGTGCCACACCTGCAATAACCAATAGAAACACACGTTAGGATGTAAATGGATCGGAACGTGCGATACATAGTAACTCAATAACATCAATAATGTTAACAATCAGATACAACTGGACGAATAACGCTCCAAAAGGGTATACACTCAGATAAGCATATGCGTCTCCGATGTCTGGTCAGGATCTACAGTACTCGCCATTCATCCAGCGAAGTATTAAACAAACACGTTTCGAAATATGTGGAGTATCAGGTGTCACCCGTGACAAGTCTGACAGCTGCCAGATCAGGGACTAGATTTATCGGAAGCGAAATAAGAGCGACTTTGTCACTTATATATGTTTTTGAAAATAATTATTTTATTTGTACAGATTTTGTTAAATGTTTCAGATCCCCGTGCCTGTAATTGCATAGTTATATCATAGGATTGTGTAGTTTTGCCGACAATTAAGATACCAGCCGAGTTTAATATTCTTCAACGGGAGTGGGCATATACTCGAAATATGAAATCGCAACTAAGTAATTTTATCAGGCACAGCTCAGTCTCACAAATCATGTTGTAGAATGTGTAGTATTAGATTCTAATACATGCTCCCAATGTTTATAACCTATGACCAATAGTGAATATATTAAGGACGCCACTGGTGTGGAGCCGATTATAATAATGCAAATAGTCATTTCAACATGAGGCGTTTTGCCTTCAAGATCAAGTATGGCCAGATCAACATCTGCATCCACACAGTCTGATTAGGGCACACAACGTTCACATTCCTGGTGTCTCTGAACAGAAGGCTTAGATCAGTGCCATTCCACGTGACCGTGCTAGTGTAGATCGACAACTGCTGCTCTAGTCACTCATAAAAACCCCTGTTTGATCATGGCAATCACATTAGTGAACCAGCCATATCGTGAATGTAATAAATGGCTTAATTATAAATGAGAATCTGTCCGCAACTTGACATTTTATGTCATACCTGTCACGAGAGGTATGAAATTTAAATATCTGTTAACTGTGTTAGTGTTTATAGCCCGATATGGTTATAATTTACTTGAATGAGGCTGTCACCTTATCAATGGGTGCAAAAATGGAACACATTTCAACATACTGCATGTACGATGTCTGTGGTTCAGAAAAACCCGCCTGATGTAGGTAATTAACCTTTAGAATGTGGGAACCATAAGTGTCGTCTGCTGTTGGTTTTATAGTGCGTCTTATAGCTCGATAACAACAGTGTTGCCCAGTCATGTTCTTTTTGTGAAGAAAAAGAAAGAAAAAAAAGTAAACAGTAGACGATAAAATTTAATTCAGGAGTGTAAGACTCAAACTGGTAACAGTTATATGTGTTTAATAGCAATGTTCTCACATTTACATACATTAACCTTGTTCATGCTGAGGATATGCCATTTTGATTGGGGGAAATCATACATATTTTCTTTAAATGTGCTTAGAAGTATATGTCGCGACCATCAATTGAACCGTCTCATCGAGACGGTTCAAATGAGTGGTCGCAACATATACTTTCATTGAGAAATAACAAAGATAAAAATAAATATTAACTAGAAAAAGTCGATGGCGCGCCATCGCAATATACCCACTTTCCCCAAATGCTAAGTCCGAAAGGGGGAGGTAATCCATGATGGAGGGTCGGATAAAAAAATCCGAATTCACTTTGCGCATCAGCACATCAAAACGAAGCTACGAACCAAAATCAGACGCGTAGGTATTAAGGTGAAAAAGTTGTTCGACCTACGAGGAAAAAATAGTGAAATTCTAAGTCCGAAAGGGGCAGATAATCCATGATGGAAGGTCGGATCAAAAATCCGAATTCACTTTGCGCATCATAACGAAGCTACATATCAAATATCAGAAATGTAGGTATTAAGGTGAGAAAGTTTTTCGACTTACAATGAAAAATAGGGAAATTCTGAGTCCGAAAGGGGGAGATAATCCATGATGGAGGGTCGGATCAAAAATCCGAATTCACTTTGCGCATCTGCACATGATAACGAAGCTACATACCAAATATCAGGCGCGTAGGTATGAAGGTGAAAAAGTTTTTCGAGTTACAAGGAAAAAGTGGGAAATTCTGAGTCCGAAAGGGGGAGATAATCCATGATGGAGGGTCTGATCAAAAATCCGAATTCACTTTGCGCATGTGCACATGATAACGAAGGTACATACCAAATATCAGGCGCGTAGGCATGAAGGTGAAAAAGTCTTTCGAGTTACAAGGAAAAAATGGGAAATTCTGAGTCCGAAAGGGGGAGATAATCGATGATGGAGGGTCGGATGAAAAATCCGAATTCACTTTGCGCATCTGCACATGAAAACGAAGCTACACCAAATATCAGGCGCGTAGGTATGAAGGTGAAAAAGTTTTTCGAGTTACAAGAAACGTGACGGACGTACGGACGGACGGACACTCGTGACGAAAACAATATACCCATTTTTTCCCAAAAAAGTGGGTATAAAAATAAATCATACCCGTAAAGGTGTATTCCGCAATGTATGGGTTAATAGCGATGCCTGCAGAAAAGAGAAAGTGGTATACCCTATTAATGAGTCAAAAATTCCGTACAAAACATGATGCGATCTCTAAAACTGTATATAACCAGGACAGCACATACTAGTATCGGTAATCGAATAATCAACAGCAAAACACAAACGTGCACACTGCGATCAATGGAGTACGGTTCCACTTGAAAAGAAAAATACACACGAGAACGAATAGAATACTAAAATGCAACGAATGAAACGCAACACTTCAACAAATTTTTATTACGGCAACATTCCAGGTAACTGGAAGAATTAGTTTGTTTGTTTATTGGTGTGTAACGGCCTATCAACAGCTAAGGTCATTTAATGCCGGACCAACGGGTTCGATCCCGCATTTAACATGTTGCATTGGGGTGGGGGGGGGGGGGCACATACAAAATATATTCATCCCTGAAATTAGAATAACCTGACCTGGTGCCAGGTCCATACCAACCCAAAGTCACTTGGCCCCTTCCCCTAAAGGTAATAGGATTGCGAATACTCGTAATATTCACATAAGGGGTATAGCCAGATTCAACTTTCGCATACAAGAATGCCAACGACGTATGTGAGGGCCAAACCAACCATGTCTCCTGACGGGATTCCGGTAGGTTGGAGCATGCGATGGTTAATTGAACGATCGGGGGAAACTAGTACATACATACCTAAGACAACGCATATGACCGCATAGATACCAACATGCAACCATCAGTGGACATACAGACAAAGCAATACACAGGATAGAAACCTCGATGATACATATCTTAAATGAAACGACTGAAAATCAAGTTTCAGAAAAGGTCAACATCCTAAAGTAATGCCACAGAAACCAGTGGTCATATTAGAAGTGATCAAACACCGTTTGCAAGTCCAAGGAGACCGGAATGAGCATACCGTGGAACCATCAGGGAAAACAACATGCTACTGGGACATTAAAGCATGCATGGTTAGCCATGTGAGTGAGACATATCAAACACCAAATGTTTGCACACAAATACGTATTGACAGCCGAATTTGACACTGGGTCATATGAAGATGAGCCGTGCTCCGTCCATTGTTGACTGTATGTAATATAAATGTTACACCGCAAGTTCTAGAAATAAGATTTCAATATATATAAATGAAGTGGCCGTTGGTAATAGGGATCTAAGTTCATACGGGACCAAATTTCACTAACTACTTCAACTATAAAAGAAGAAAAGAATGACTACCAGTGTATGACGTCAGATTACACAGATTCCGACATCAGCTGCGTCTATGGCATGTGACATTTTCTGTAAGACACCGTTGTACTCTGAAGAGACACTCGTCATAAAATATGCCCTAGTCGAAGTTTTAATATCTCTTTCACGGCGAAATTATAATATGATAATGTAACGCATAGAAAATATGGGTTAGTAGAACAAAATGCATAAAGTATTATCAATGCTTGGTATTGTATGTATACATAATGCATGTATAATTCAGCACATGTCTGAATAAAGTGTACACAATGCAGTTTGTGTGAATACGTGCTGGTATAAAATATGCGTGTGTGCATATGTGTTTGCTATATGTATTTGGCTTCGTGATAAGTGGTACATTCTGAAATAAAGCACAGTTACTAGTAATTTGCTATTACATGTGTATGTATGTACATACAGTATGGTCCACTTTCTGATTACTTGTTTACTGAAAGGCTAGAGTCGGCACTATAATGTAGATTTATGTGTAACTATGAGACTATATTTTACCATTTTTCGGACATAAAATCATCTAATTCCTTTTAATAAACATTACGATGCCGTCTCAGTATGTCACCGTCAACAATATTCGTTGTTCAGTAATCAGGCTAGCATTGTTGTTTTTATTGTCATTATTCAATATTAAAGGTACGTATTTAAAATAGAAACAGTAGGCCGAATAGGACACCGAAAGAAAGACATGTAAACCATAATGTAACCATATAAGACATTATAAAACAGAAAAGAGTACTTGCGTACCTACAGACTCTTCAACAGGTACCGATGTACACACTGCAGCTTCTGTTCAGGATTTATTCTGGTGCAAATATACCATTTGCCGGTTCCCACTTACTGTGCATTTGGTAGTTATCTTACATGTATTGTATATTCATATAAAGATAAACTACTGCCATTAAACTAAATATTGAAATCACAATTGTGCGCTGATATATGAAAAATATGGTAAAATGTGAATGCACCGATGCGACAGACATTTTTCCCAATGAGAAGATTTCCGCCCGTCCTCCCTGATACGATCGTGGAGCGGGGCATTCCATATGTACTACTATTATTGAGTTAAAATATGTACATGTTACGCCAGAATTTGCCATCTTCTGGTCATTGTATTACATAATATCGTGTATGGTGAAATGTCAATTACATTTATGATTATACATATATGTGTTGTTTTCTGATAAATTTTAAAAGATGGTATTTAGTTTTAGCGATGGGACATGTGATAATTAAATCGTTTAAATACATGTATGATTAAAACAATCAGAGTAGTGTGTTTATAATATAAAGTGTATGCTTTCACAGCTGTACCTTTACTATGCATTATATGTGAGCATTTAGTTTCTGTTTTACATCTTCATAGTGAAGGATGGTGTGGGGCGTGACATGATTAGACTGGCGCGATTGCTGTGGTCGTGTATGATTACTCTTTTCTTATACTACTAATAATAATATACTACTAATATACTACTAATAATATACAATATCTGTACACACACATAATATGTACGTTATAGTCCTTGACAATCTAACAAAATCGGTGTCAATCGCATGGAAATATTCCATCTCTGTCACAAGCTATGTAAATTTTAATTTTAACTTGGAGTATGTAGGACTTACTGTGACGTCGTAGACGACCCATACATATATAGTTTTATTTATAGTAATCTTATTTGCAACAGTCTGCCTTAATTAATTTCAGATATTGATCATGTATACATATATACACATTAAAAAGAAGAAACAAATACATTTGTATACACAATAATGTTGGTTTTAATGGAAAAACAAATATCGTATTTTGCACTTACTGTGATAGCACTGCTCATTTGCATACAATGTGCAGAAATACAAACCTCTATAACTTGTTACAGATATGAAATATTTGCACGTGGTTTTCACCATACACATTAAAAAGAAGAAACAAATACATTTATATGCACAATAATGTTGGTTTTAATGGAAAAACAAATATCGTATTTTGCACTTACTATGATAGCACTGCTTATTTGCATACAATATGCAGAAATACAAACCTCTATAACTTGTTACAGATATGAAATATTTGCACGTGGTTTTTACTAGTCGTGTTATATTGCCAATGACTATATTGGGCATATGAAATACAACTGCATCCCAGAAGCCCTTTAAATTGCGTTAATATACATATGCAATAGCAAATCAACGCGAAAATTAAAAACAATAAATTTGAATACATTTAATGCGTGATTGAATGCGACTTCGATGTAGGTAGATTATTCCAGTTTCGTGCAGAAATGCTCCAAATGAGGAAACTATGGTGGCCATGTTTGAATAAATAAATAAAATCACTATCCATCATTGGCCTAATTATTACTGCCTACACCATTTATGTCAAAGTGAAATTAATCGAACACGGAACTACGAAGCTACAGCGTATTTCATATGTATTATCATAAATAAGTGAAGTCTATAATTGTATGATTATGTGTTTAGAATAAAAAAAAGAGCACATGCCGATCACGATCTGACATTCATACCGTCACATATTTAGCTAACTTAAGAGACTGATTGGTACGCGTGAAAATGTACTTATGGCATGTCTAGTCAATCTAGCTTCTGATAGTGGGTGGTTGGTCGGGCGAACGCGATGTCGTAAATTACGGTATGTGTTCCCCTTATATGAATCACGATTTGCCCGGTTTGGCCCTCAGGTACGTTTTTATCTTTGGCTCTTTTGTTACATGGGAGTTGAATTGGGTTTATTACTGATCCTATTGTTTTTGGGAGGGGCCATGTTTTGTTTCATTTTATCACGTAACTCGCCAGGCATTGGCCGAATACATGATGTCTGATAACAAATTACGTTATCTGGCTCACAAATGGAAGACTCCTACCTGTGACACAAAGAAAAGTCCATTACAAAAATCCATTACCCCACCCGCTTGGTATCATACAGTACTATGTTCTATTAATGGAACATAGTACTGTACGACCAAGTGGGAATAGAACATAGTACTGTATGAGACCAAGTGGATGGGGTAATGGATTTTGTGTAATGGGATTTTTTTGTGCCACAGGTCCGAGTCTCCACCTGTGATCTGGCTGTGAGGCTAAAACAATTTATCAAATTGATCACAGTGAATCCTAACTACTTTCGCTGGCGCTTCATTGGATGAACAACGTCACATGACGTTACAGAATAACGTAAATGTGATGACGCAACACAAGCTAGTCCGATTACCTTTGAGTAAAAAAACATCATAATAAACGCGAATTTCTTAGATTAATAATTACTTGATATATAAAACATCAGACTGGTGTCTTCTGGATCAAGTTCATCAGGTTCGGCTCAGAAAATGTAGGAGTTACAATGTAAGCCTCGGAATTTCTATGCGTTTAATAGCCTTGTCTGATAAACTTGATAGCAACAGTCTAGCACAGTATTCTCAATTACACATTTCATTTGCATCAAAACCCACACATAGAGAATACCAAGTAGTTCGACCAATGAAACGTAAGTTTTTAAATAGTCAGTATAACCCGGATATTCGTGTCAAATCAATTGCCTGATACGACAATGTGTTATCAGTACGTATTCTGCCAATACATAGCTCGTTACCTCGTTATAAAATGGATGGGAATCTTCAATAGAGTTCTACTAACGACCATGTGGTTTTTTTTTACAATTGCTGAAAGAATGGTTTAATCATATCACAGTCCAAGTTTTAACAAATGGTTCTAGCCGTGTGTGATATATACCAATTATGTCTAAATGCCCATCTCGTGTCCAGATACAGGCGCGAGAATGCGATATTTCATAAATAGCCAAGGCTAATATTAGTATAATAGTATTGCGAAAATGTAAATTTCACTGAAACTGTAACAAAATTTGAATTTATCACTGTCCGGTCGACGTTTTAATAATTAACCTGTAACATTATAAAACATTGTGTGTCATAATTCATAATAAGTAGGTGATAAGTATGTCATAAATTGTTTAGTATGCAAAGTAGCTTATTTAGAATGTTAATAGTTTTTTCTGAACGTTTAATGTATGCGCGCTCCTCCGAGTTTGAATTATTTTAAATGAAGTCCGGTATTTAGCTAAATCGATGATGTCTAAAAGATTCGCATTGGAACTGTCTGTTATTTATTTCCCCGGCAATAAGTTATCGGTCGGTTCTTTGCCCGCGTTTATAAAATTTCTTAAGCAATTTCCAAATGATATTCTTCGAAATTAAGCACATTGATTAGCCGAGAATCAGCTCAATGCGCGGCGAAACAAACACACTTATCATGTTCTCGATATGTGTCCTTTAAATTAAGTCTTATTGGTCGAGATTCAGCTGAGTTTTCGATTGATCAAATTCAGCAAGTTCTTGGAATTTGTCCTCGAAATCAAGCAATTTGGTTGACCTAGAATCAGCTCAGTATTCGATCAATCAAACTTAACCAGTATCGGAATTTGTCTCCGGAATCAAGCAGTTTGATTGGTCGAGACTGAGCCTTTACCAATCAAACTTCTTGATTCCCAGTATGACAACGGAGTACATGCTCAGAAAGGTTTATAATCACAGTACGAGAACCTATTCATGTCAAATTTATGGATTGGTTCCCTGGGTACACTTACCTGCCAATATAACCCGCGTGCTGACAGCCAGCAGTGTAACCATGGTAACGATCGGTGATGGAGTCATGCTTTCTGTGTTCGGTTGACCGTCTGAAATGAGAAATTGTGTTTTTCTAAACATATAAGCTAAACATCTCAAAACAATATATAAGTTCTGTCGAGCCCGCTTGCCGAAAGCGAGACATAGTGATCACAATGACGTCCGTGTGTCCGTGCGTCCGTCCGTCCGTCCGTCCGTCCGTGCGCCCGTCCGAAATATGCGTTAAAGTTTTTAAATACCTTATATATATCTCTGCAGTACTAAGTCACATTTACATGAAACTTCATATGCTTATTAGTCATCATCTATATATTCATGATGTGTCCCATTCATGCGGCCCCTATACCCAAGGTCAAGGTCAAATGCATCGGCGGGATCGACATGAGGCCCGCGGCCATCTGGTTTTATGCAAAATAACACATTTGTAGAGTTCAAATTTCTTCCACGAAAGAAGATGCTGATATATCGTAGATCAGTAGCCAATTTCACCAACATTGAAAAGTATACTTTTCTTGCTAAGTACACTTTGAGGGATAACTTTTCAACTTAAGGATAAATTTATTAATTGTTATTATACTTAATTTATTACAGTGTAATAAATAATTTGGCTGTGATAATGTAATAAATTCAGTATATTAATTATGCATACTATGAATCATCAAATATATGCAGTCGTTAGTTCTGTATGAAATATTGCATTTCAGGAAAAATAAATGATTACTCCCTCAAATTATACTTTGCTAGAAAAGTATACTTTGCAATGTTGGTGAAATACGCTATCTGTGTCAATATCCGGTATGCGTCATGACATATAATAGCAAATATGTATTCATCGGCTTAGTACAGTAGAGAATAGTAGGTTAGTGCCGTGAATGGGAAAAAAATATCTGG
This sequence comes from Conchocele bisecta, assembly GCA_029237695.1. Taxonomy (NCBI): domain Eukaryota; kingdom Metazoa; phylum Mollusca; class Bivalvia; order Lucinida; family Thyasiridae; genus Conchocele; species Conchocele bisecta. The sequence continues at coordinate 31,428,111 of CM055277.1, forward strand.
CAAGGCTTAGTAAACGGGATGGGCGAGGCTCTGCCGAGCACATCCCGTTTCAGTGCCGCGCCAGATATTTTTCCCATTCACGGCACTAACCTACAATTCATATGTATCCCGTCAACACCTACAAATAGCTTTAAAATAAAAACAGAATAAACCCAGCTGCACCCTCAAAATCGGAGAATCGACTATGACAACCGCACATATTCATACGCAGTGATTATGTCGTATTGACAGGATATCAAAAATGTTTCACGGCACCGTGTTTCACGGCACATACGCACTGTGTTGACGGGATAAATGCGAATATCGTGTTCTGTGATTATCGCGGAGGATATCGTGTCTCGTAATTACATGAGTATATACATTGTAGGTGGCTGCGAGTGTAGAAATAAGCCTTTTGGGTTTGAAAAATTCTGCAAAAACCAAATATCATATCGTATTATTGCGGAAGCTTTTTTATGGATTTGGCCACCAGTGTAGATCCAGATCAGCCTGAATCAGGATATACACTGTTCGCCATTATGTCAAAGAAACACCCGTCATTCTTCTAATGTAGATCATTTATCTATCGATAGGAGTGTAATATTGATTGTCAAAGGTTTGCCACAATTACTTTTCCTAGTTCCAAGTCTGCACGTGTGGATCTTGCGGCAGGGGTAAGAGCAAATGCACACCGAAAAGAGGGCACGATATGCAGGATACATGTGAGCATTCAATGAATCGAATATGCAGTCTGTCGAACATCCAGTATATTGAACGTACAGTACGTCTATCGAACATCCAGTATATTGAATGTGCAGTGTGTCGAACATCCAGTATATTGCATGTGTAGCGTGTCGAACATCCAGTATATTGAACGTGCAGTGTGTCGAACATCCAGTATATTGAATGTGCAGTGTGTCAAACATCCAGTATATTGAATGTGCAGTGTGTCGAACATCCAGTATATTGAACGTGCAGTGTGTCGAACATCCAGTATATTGCATGTGTAGCGTGTCGAACATCCAGTATATTGAACGTGCAGTGTGTCGAACATCCAGTATATTGAATGTGCAGTGTGTCGAACATCCAGTATATTGAATGTGCAGTGTGTCGAACATTCAGTATATTGAATGTGCAGTGTGTCGAACATCCAGTATATTGAACGTGCAGTGTGTCGAAAATCCAGTATATTAAATGTGCAGTGTGTCGAACATCCGGTATATTGAATGTGCAGTGTGTCGAACGTCCAGTATATTGAATGTGCAGTGTGTCGAACATCCAGTACATTGAATGTGTAGTGTGTCGAACATGTATTTAATGTGCAGTGTGTCGAACATCCAGTATATTGAATGTGTAGCGTGTCGGACATCCATTATATTGAATGTGTAGTGTGTCGAACATCCAGTATATTGAATATGTAGCGTGTCGAACATCCAGTATATTGAATGTGTAGTGTGTCGAACATCCGATATATTGAATGTGCAGTGTGTCGAACGTCCAGTCAGTATATTGTATGTGCCGTGTGTCGAACATCCAGTATATTGAATGTGTAGTGTGTCGAACATCCAGTATATTGAATGTGCAGTGTGTCGAACATCCAGTCAGTATACTGTATGTGCCGTGTGTCGAACATCCAGTGTAATGAATGTGCAGTGTGTCGAACGTCCAGTATATTGAATATGCAGTGTGTCGAACATCCAGTCAGTATATTGTATGTGCCGTGTGTCGAACATCCAGTATATTGAATGTGTAGTGTGTCGAACATCCAGTATATTAAATGTACAGTGTATCGAACATCCGGTATATGGAATGTGCAGTGTGTCGAACGTCCAGTATATTGAATGTGTAGTGTATCGAGCATCCAGTATATTGAATGTGTAGTGTGTCGAACATCCAGTATATTGAACGCGTAGTGTGTCGAACATCCAGTATATTAAATGTGTAGTGTGACGAACATCCAGTATATTGAATGTACAGTCTATCCAACTTTCAGTATATGTAATGTGCAGTCTGTCGAACATCCCGTAAATTGATCGTGCAGTCTGTCGAACAGACAGTATATTGATGTGCTGTCTGTGGAAGAGTCAGTATATTGATCGTGCAGTCTGTGGAACAGACAGTATATTGATCGTGCAGTATGTGGAACAGTCGGTATATTGATTGTGCAGTCTGTGGAAAAGTCAGTATATTGATCGTGCAGTATGTGGAACAGTCGGTATATTGATCGTGCAGTATGTGGAACAGTCAGTATATTGATCGTGCAGTTTGTAGAAAAAATGCAGTTTGTCGAAAATGCAGTCTGTGGTCGATATATTCCGCCTGTCGATGTCGAACATGCATTGTCGAACTAAAACCTGCCGCCTAATTTGACCTAATGTAAACAATTCTCTAGTCATGCAAACAGGATTCAGTTACGAAACGGTGAACAATGCTACCACTGATCTGAGTTCGTGTATAACATTGCAGGGGGCCGTTTCACCAAACTTCGTACGACTAAAATGTTCGTAAGTGCAAAATTATGATAGTCTGTAAATTTCACATTAATAATGTTTTATTGTCAACACTTATTGAATTTACATTTATTGAGCATAGGCTGCATATGATGCAGCCTATGCTCAATAAATGTAAATCCATCAATTGATGTTTCCAGCCGATTCTAAATTTGCACTTACGAACATTTTAGTCGTACGAAGTTTAGTGAAACGGACCCCTGATCTTGGTCTACGCAAGGATTCATGTGTATGTCTGAAGTCTACATTTTAGTAAACAAAGTATTGCCAGCTGGCCGTCCATTTAAATAAACAAAAGTAATAAATAATCATTATATGCTATAAAAAGAAATGTATTGAGTGTTGCCTAACTGTAGAAATTAATGTTATATTACTATAATGCAACTTTACATCAACGTTCGACATGTATATATAATTATCTACTTAATGAATGCGCAACCATTACAATGCAAATATTTGCTTAACATAATGTATTTCACCCAGTACCATATCAGACTGAATACAAATGTGTACAACTCACCCAATGACTTTAGAAAATATGGAACATGTTACGTAAAGTCCGCTTTTTTTCTAAACTTCACTGGAAATCGCGCGTTCCACTAACCGAGGTCTACCGATTACCGCCGTTTATCAAACTGACATATCTCGCCGTGCCAACGAGAACACCACCGAAATCTCGCCGTACAAGCGGAACCGCGCCCAAAGTCACGCTCCACTGAGCGCGCCGTCGTGTGCAGCGGACACGTTAACATAACCGCACCAGCATGATCAACTTACGCTGTGACGTCAGTGTTTAAATTAATTAACGTTTTCAATACCGCAGACGACATTTCGCTGCGACGTCGTCTGCAGTTACGTATGGTTTGGCGGTCCATGCACGGAACATTGTCTCCAATTGTTGTTGAAAGGGTTACAGTGTTTTCAATGTCACCATGCAGTGTTTGCCGAGTGTCAATGTGTGTTGAGCACTATGCTTTTTTTTTTAATTTAACCTTTTCAACACCACATGTCTGTATAGTGGTATTTGCAAAACGTGTAGATCCAGATAAGCCGGCTCGTGACGAGCCGCCTCATCAGGATCTGCACTTTTTGCAAGTAATTTTCATATTTTTTAGAACAAAAACACCCCCTTTTCATAACCGGACTTGTCTGAAAATGTGACGATTGGATTGGTCGGAAAATTGACATATCAAAATCCATACCAGTTACTTAGGGGTGAAAGGGTTAACGTCACAAACTCCTCCTATATCTAGCACCGGCTTAAGCGAAACTATGTTTAAATGGAACACAAATAATACCGAAAGCATAGTCATAATATGCACAGGTGGCGCGGTGACAGTGGTGCTCAAGTCGAGTTTGTTGGATTTATCCCAGGGGTTATATGCCGCATGTCTGTCTGTCTGTCTGTCTGTCACGTATATCCCACGCTGCCCTGAAACGCTAAAACTGCACTGTCGAAAGTTGGCATGTGTGTTGATTGCGCATTTTCAAATTAGTGCCGTGACCTTCACGGGTCGACTTCCTCAAGGTCACACCTAATCAACGAAATTTACACATTGTAGCGTCATTAGTTTACGTGTATTTCTCATGATATTTCACATACAGACCTTTGAAATAAATTTGGGAACAGAGACATGTTGCATAAGTGATTATTTTCCACGGATGCCCGATCGCGGTACTTCACGCGCGAAAATACATCAATTACCCCACACGGTGTCGCATTTTGCAGTGCCCGTATTTTGACGAGCAAACAAAAACAACGTAAACAATGACCGTAAATAATCGCCATTTGACAGGAAGCGTGCATGTTAGTTCCACACTCCGATAGATTTTAATAACAAACAAACACGCCCATTCTTCATACTGTTGTGCTAATAGTGACACATTGTGTGGTTTGTTTTTAATTACAGCCAAACCTGTGTTAGAGTCCACATATTACTGAACTAAGTGGATGCTGAATACCTCTTTATACCGCAACCATTGCTCCATGTAGCATAATAAATGGGGTTGAATAAATGTTGTTTATATCTGAAGTAACCTAATATACCTGAAGTAGCCTAATATACATGAAGTGCCGTTTTTTTCCTTTATTTGTTCACCTTTGACCCCTAACCGTGGCCTCTGATTGGTCAGTCTCAACAGAAAATTCAAGATGGCGGCGAATTTTAAAATAAAAATCGCTGTCGGTTCAGCTGAATTCTGTCCATTTTTACAGTATCTGCGATGTAACATGGATATGTCCATTATGACTGTAACGCTTATTATCACAACTGTGTAGTCTAAAACCAGCCATTATTGAAGCTCATCGTAAATAAATCGGAGATTTAATCAGATACAATACCGAATCTACCTAGCGTGGACGCCGCCATTTTGCTTTGAATGACGTCGTTAGATTTGTGACGTAGGGCGAGGGAATGACGTCAAAATATGACGTCACGCACGTTCAACAATTAAGTTTAGTATGCGGTATAAATTAAACACATGATTAGTGCCGTCGAATATAAAATATATTCGGTTTCGCCCCGACAACTTTATAGGGGCTCGCTAAAGCTCGCCCCAATAGAGCTGTCTAAGGCTCAACCGAATATATTTTATATTCGCCGGTACTAACCATGTATTTACTATATACACGGGCAGTTACATAAATGTTTATGTAATCCTAAATCCTTGTTACGGAATATATGAACAACATGAATAATGTTACATTTTATCTTCTTTATATTCAAAAGTATATGCTGTGACCACGCATTTGAACCGTCTCGGCGAGATGGTTCAAATGAGAGGTAACAACATATATATATATACTCACGTGAATAATTTAAACATTGGTATGAAACAAATACCAGTATTTGTTTGTGAATATAGAATTAGATATAAAAATGGCAAACGCGCATTTGCCAACAATCACGAATATATGCCTATCCCGGTCTTGCATCCAAAATTCCGGCTGCACCAAGTAACCTGACATTTGATTAATCTGATTAATTAATTAAACAAACATTTACACATGATGTTGTTTTTGAAGTGAAATTACGTCACAGACCGTACTGTGGCTGTAATAAATAAAGAAGTGTGTGTAAGGTTGACAACAAGTAACATTTAATTTTCTAATAATAATAATAATGACGATGATGTTATAACCTTCATTTTAAAATACAATAAATTATTGGTAGACTTCCAATTTACCTACACCGACCGTAATTGAAACCGGAAGCAAGAACACAGAGTTTAGAAAATGAATGCTCCGCCAACTTTTGAGTCATTTCTTCTCTTCGATGGAGAGAAAAAGTAATTTGGGCATAGAATTATGTTTATAAATTGTTTATGATTGTATCTCTGTCAAAATCATGACTCTAGTCTACTAAATAAACCTGTATAACGGAATTGTGTAACAACGAGTGTTGTATTCATTAATCCGATATAACCAGTAGTCGGACATTTGATGTCGTTGTTTAAAACTATCAAAATCTTGCCACTGAAACATCAACCTTGTTTCGGTTGTATCCCGTAATAGCCCCTGTTCAAAATACTATTTATTCAGTTGGGATCCTTTCTGAGTTCTGGCCCATTTTTCACATATAGTCACTGTTCTCATGGATCTGTGCCGCTAAGCACATACATTCATATTGTGTGTTATATTCTGATTAATTCCTGCAAATGTGTACATCAACATAAAGTTCAAACACTTGACTATGTGTGCACATAAGGAATTCGACAAAATTGTTGTTTATGCAAGTCTTGGAGTCCCTAGAAATAACGGATGATGGTCGTTTCGTCTAATTGCAAGTTTGTCTAACTGAAGTTATATAGTAAGGTGTCGAGTCGTTTCGTCAAAGTGGAGTTACATGTATATAGAAACCAATTATCCATTGTTACCTGTAGTTGTTTCGTACACTGTGCGAGAGACTGTGTGGACAAACACTAATTGTCAATGTTTGTGCTATATCTCCGTTCGGAATATTCTTAACAACTTGCAAAATATGAACCATATATCCTGACTTAACATACATACTAGTATATATATGCTTAAAAGGAATACTATGCTTAAGCAATAATACTTATTGCTGACCAAACCACTACACATGCACCGAACACATTGTGCCAAACAAGTACATGTATGGTAATGGATTTATATATAGTATATCCACTTTTACGAAACGACTTGGCACCTTACTATATAAATCCAGTTAGACGAAATGGCTGTTAGACGAAACAACCATAATTCGAAATAACCCACCCAAGTCATCTAATTGATTTTGAAACTTCTCATCAGGTTCGTGCCCTACAACTTTTTGCACATTTGAATGATATTCCTTGCTCACTCGTACAATAAATAAGTGTTGCTGCCTAGATGCATCAAATTTAAATATGGTGATGTCCAGATTCATCTAGAAATCAACATATATCACATTTCATGCATAATTTACGAACAGACCTTCTTCAGATTAAGGAAGTATGTAGAAAATCACAAAACAGGTGGTAAATCACAATTGTATGTAACTGTATCTTAGAAAACCGTGGGAAACAACTTGAAATACCTTTTTAAAATAATGTTCAATTAATACTAATCTTAGAATATGCTTATTCACTTGTTTTCTAGCTTTAGTGACGTCTCGGCCCCAGACACCTCGGGCCCCACTATTTTTTTATATATTTAGTTTTATATCGTTTTATGGTTAAAAAAATGATACTAAATAAGATAAAAGCGTATATTGATATATATATATATTGTTTATATGTAGTAATAAACGAAGAGAAGTGGATGTGGCTAACGAATATTACCTATGCTAACATGTTTCTCTTTGATACATTGATGTCATCATACACATTGTCATGGAGTTTGAGTTTTTCACAAGATAACAATAGTATACAATGTATTTTCATATTTATTAACATAATATCATAAATGGGCAAAACAAACACAAAATAACGGAATGTTAAAGTTTCGATGTGGCTTAAGATATTACAAAGATAAAGCCAAATATAATAGAATGTTGTAGTGATTGATTGATTGACAATACAAATTTAGTGCAAAATATAATAGTTGATTGATTATTGGATAGGACATATATACATAAATAAATACATAATACTGTATAACGCCATAAATTGCATAACAACATATTATAATAATTGTTTTTATAAATTATTGAGTCATTATTATTTCTAATAATAGGTTGTTATGAAATAAATGGCGTTATAATGTACATGTATAACGGCAGGCTCCTCTTCCAGCTATGATTACACACACACTTTACAAGTCAATGTTCCCGACATAGCACAGTGCAACCTCGGACAAGTATGCAGACGTCTTGAGGTCCCCATTGTCGTTCAAGTCGTACAGTTGTTGAAGCCGACCGTCCACACGCTTGTACTTCTGGAGCCTGTGTCTGACAAGGGCGTGTTCCGTCACCAGCAGCCCCGTGCAGGCACCGGGGCGGGATCAACTGATCCTGAGAATAGTGCTGCAGTTGCCATTGCTTGTCGTAAAAGGCGACTAAACTGGCTTAACGATTGGGTTCATACTTTCCGGAACCCACTATACCGGATTTGGCCCTCATGTACATTTTTGGCTTTCTTGTATGTGAGAGTTGAGTCCGGCTATGCCCCATATATAAAAGTAAGATTAGTGCTAATCCTATTACTTTTAGGGGATGGGATAAATGATGCTGGTGTGGCGAGGACCTGGCACCAGATCAGGTTGTTCTAATTTCAGGACTGAATATATATTTTGATTGTAAATATTGAGTTCTGAAGTTGGGATTTACCCCCCTCGGACAGGTGGATACGGGACACGACCCCGTTGACCCGTCTGCATGTAGACTCCCTGAGGCTTGTACCTCTATGTCAGAAAAGCGGACTTTAAACCCTATTCACTCACTCACTCCGTCACCAGCTGTGAGTTGATATCGAGTAGGAGAGCCTCTCGAAGAAGTAGCGGCACCATCACGTAAAACTGAAGACACGCGCGACCTGCCTTCCCGTTGATACGTCTGTGCCAGCCTAAAAGAATAAAATAATTTACATACATGTCTGAAATATATATATAAGGTATATATACGTAATGCAGTTAATTAAACATGTCTGATCAGGTTGTTGCAGCAGCTGTACACAACTTATGCATTATCGATATATATATATCTATATATATATATATTATATGTACATGTACGGTTTGCAGTTAATTACCTTCAACGTCGTTGTTGCTTCTCACAAGCTGACGATACACCGACCACTCACGTACCGACCAAACGCTGCTGTCGATCCATTAACGCTCCACATAGTCAAACAGCTCTATCAACTCCGGCGTAGTGGCCTTTTTATTAAATTAGTGTCGAGGGCCGAGCCTCCGAGGTGTCTGGGGCCGAGATGTCTTAGGGCCGAGGTGTCGCTTTACCGTTTTCTAGGGGCATGAATCAATGAGAAGGCACGAACCGATGAGAATTGGGGCTATGGCCCAAAATATGCGCCTTTGCACAAAGGTGTCCATTTATAGCCGCTATTATGCATTGGTAACATGGGTTATGCTATATATCTTTGGTAACACAGTATTAGTCGTGATTTCATGACTGTCTTGATATACAGTCCTGAGATGGCTTACTTTTGTAAAGTGGCATTTTCCTGTAGAATTTAAAAAACTGATAAAGCATCAAATTTACATATGTTTCAATAAAATAACTTATTGGGTTATTTCAATATGCATATAAATAGTAGTTGTGAAATATTTTAAGCTTTTATTGTAAATAGAAATAAAAAAAAAAATTATTAATAAAATTCATGAATATCCAAGAAAAAAATCACGTGTTTTTTTGGTTAAAATTTGCATTTAAATCAACAATATAATGCTGGTGTATGTTTGTAAATGTAAACTAGGGTCAATCCAGGTGTTTGTGCAGTTAGATGCTGCATATGTTTAGTATTGTTGAAAAATATAAAATGGCAATAAACAAATAGCAGTCATCACGACCCAACTTGATTGTGTCGGTGATGTTCTCGACTAACGCAGTATAACAGTAGATGAGTTTCATTGATGGAATGACAAACAGTGCATATCCTGATCAGACTGCACAGGCTGATCTAGATCTACACTGATCCCAAAACCCATAAGCCCCATTTCTCAGTCACAGATATAGTGTTAGCTGCACGTTTTCCGCTTTATAGGCAATATGTTGCACTATATCGCTACACAGTAAAAATGTGCGTAATAGCACTAATATAGAAAATTATACATTATGACGCAAAAATATTGCCATCAACTTTCCTAATGAAATTTGTATTAGCACAATTCTTGAATCACTCTCCACGAAGTATGATGTTCACAAAGAACGCTTCAAACGCACATTTGGAAAGACTACTCCAGAGCTCCAGATAAGCTGCATATTTGCGTAATACCCAATTAAAATTGCCAAAAAACCCAATTGAAATCTGAAGTAGCGAGTATCAAAAAGCAATAACAATTTTGTGGTACATATATCATTCTGCAGAAAACAATAAACAGACCACAAATATAGCATATTTTTTTCCATGAAAACACATCTTGGTATTTCATTAGAATTGTCTCCAAGGAGACAATTCTAATGAAATTCCAAGATGTGTTTTCATTTTGAAGCAAACTATTCAATAATTACTGTCTGTTCATGTGTAAACAGTAGTGTGATTTTATTTTACCCAATTAAAATTTTGAAATACCCAATTGCTTCAGAAATGATGGAGTGACAATAACCAATTTCTAATTCCTTATCTGGAGCCCTGCTACTCTATCATAACTCTTATGTAATGAAATGTAATTAGAATTATGTACTCAGAACTAAGATAATGTTAACCTGCCGTTTGTTCCAGAATCCAGATAGAGAAGGATACCAAGGTTCCCAACGCGACCATCTTCACAGTGAACAAGGAAGACCACACACTCGGCAACATGATCTGCACGTAAGGATTCATTTCCGTAATTATTGTGGAAGTGCAGGCTGATCTGGGTCTACACTGGTCGCAGAGGCCATAAACCTGATTTCTCCAGTCACAGCTACAAAAATTACTCTTGTCTGTATGTGTCACCCGCCATGAAAAATGTGGTCTTATCCCCTTGCTGATAGGCAAGGGGATATAGCGTTAGTCTATGTACGTACGTAGGTACGTACGTGCATACATTATTAACAGTCCAGTCTCCGCAAAAGTCATCGTTCCATCGGACATGTCCGTTAAAATTGCCAACGGTAAACCGGAAGTCGCCAGACCGAATGTCCGACTATAAAAAAGCTTCAATGAAATCACCTTCCTTTGGTATGCGCTTTTGGTGCTAGCTAGCTTTTCTTATATGACTGATATACTTAAAAAAAGCTCTTAAATATCACACAAAATCAGTTTTATTTTTATAAAATAATGTTTTCGCTCTGATAAAGTTTTGTACGGTCCTGTAAAATTTTGGCAGTTTCACGGAGACTGTAACACCTTTCATTTTTCAATATCTCATGAACTGCTTCACCGATTATGATACTATTTTGGCCACAATGTCTGTCTATGGATGGTGCTTTGTTTTGCATACGACCCACGCCCAAGGTCAATGTCACTGAGGACTTTTTCTTTTATTATGATCAAGGCTGCCACCGAGGGGATTAGCTTTGTTTAATGATGCCAATACTTGTTCAGTTCTTAGTCAAGTAGAAGTCAGCTAACATTGAGTCTCATGCAGCCTAATATCAAGATCAGCTTCAGGAAGGTTTCCAAACTGAGTAGTGAACAGTGTAGGTCCTCATTAGCCTCTGCAAATGTGCATGCTGATCTGGGGCTGCAATGTTGAAAACTGTGGACAAAACAATATTGTTTTACAGTGTTAACACAATACCTCATGGACTGACAATACTTCTATCTCAGATTATAATTTGGTGAATTCTACTCTCCATGTAGATATTATTCATTATCACGAAGGCAGGTGGACCACGATGTTGAAAGAAGTGATTTTTATTCCAAAATTCAGAAAATATTGATACAATACTGTGTGTCACATTTCAGGCAGCTGCGTAAAGATCCGCAGGTGCTGTTTACTGGCTACAAGAACCCCCACCCCCTGGAACACAAGTTTGTGCTGCGGATACAGACCACGCCCGACTACAGCCCACAGGAGGCATTTACTAATGCAATCACCGATCTCATCTCGGAGGTGTCGCTGTTGGAGGAACGATTTAGGGTAGGTGTCCGTCGTGTTGTAACAATGACTAATCATGCTAATCGCTCTATTAATTGACCGGTATTTATTTTGTGTCACTACTATGATGTTTAATGTTTAACCATTTCAACACCACAGGCCTGTATAGTGGTATTGGCAAACAGTGTAGATCCAGATGAGCCGGCTCGTTACGAGCCGTCTCATCAGGATCTGCACTTTTTGCAAGTAATTTTCATATTTTTTAGAACAAAAACACCCCCTTTTAATAAATGGACTAGTTTGCAAATCATTTTGTGACAATTGGATTGGTTGCAAAATTAACATATCAAAATCCACTCCAGTTACTTAGGGGTGAAAGGGTTAAACATTATGTTGTTTAGTTATAGAACACCTGTAATCCATTTCATGTTGATATTTCATGGTTTTGCTGATTGAAAATCTAAATGAGACACACACAGGCGATTCTAGCTTGTCTTGGATGGTCAATTATTGTTTGTATATACATAAAACACCTTTCTAAACAATGTACAAAACAATTCAAAAGTGCCCGGGTGTAAATATAATAATACTTAGAAAGGTACAAAACTCCCATTCGCCACCATTGTAACAAAAAGCCACACGTAGTAGACAATTGGAACTCGCCTATACAACGCATTACAGTGTGTCGAAACCGCTGGTTGGGGTGGGTTTTCGGCATAGATTTTACAGTTGCTAATATAGTAACATAAATCTCAAAGATTTTGAGTGTAAACTGTACTAAAACACGTCTCACTAACCTAAATTTGCTTTTTAAAATCATACACGTTCACTTCCGCATTCTCAATGACTATTAGCCGCCATCTTTGAAAATGTTTCAATCGCGTGCACGCAGTGGTTTGATTGGTTACTGAAGACTGACGTCATTTCCATTAGCCAACCAAATCAGTGCGTGTCACGTGATTCGATATTTTCAAAGATGGCGGCTAACATTCATTTTTAATCAGGAAACGAAGTTGTATGATTTTAAAAAGCGGATTTAGGTTAGTAAGACGCGATTTTAGTACAGCTTACACCCGACAACTTTGAGATTTATGTTAATGTATTGGTAACTGTGAACTTTATGTCGAAAATTCACCCCAAACAGCAGTTACGTGTCGACACGCTGAATGCGTTTTATAGGCGAGTTCCAATTGTCTACATTGTGTGAGTTTTTGTTACAATGGTGGCGAATGGGAGTTTTGTACATTTCTAAGTATTACCGTATTATATTTACACCCGGGCACTTTTGAATTGTTTTGTACATTGTTTATAAATGTGTTTTATGTATATACAAACAATAATTGACCATCCAAGACACGCTAGAATCGCCTGTGGAGACACGGCATGTGATTTTGTACCTAAGAACATAAATTATGCGATATCTCGTGAAAAATATTTACAAAAAATAGGATATTTTCGATAAATGACGTTGAAAGTTGACGAAATGTTCATAGAAAAGTATGCTGATAAATTTTGGCCACTTTTCGTAAGTGACCACCGTAAACTACACACAGTCCACTCGATCCCAGCTGAGACACGGCATGGAATTTTGTATTTATGAAAATGTGCAATTTTTCATGAAAAATATTTACAAAATTGACAATATTTTCCGTTAATGACTTCTATTCGAAAGTTGACCAAATCTTCAGAGCAAATGCAGAATACAATACCGCATTTCCTCTGAAAATGTTGTCAACTTTCAACGGCATTTACACAAAATATCACAGTTTCTGTAAATATTTTTAATAACAAGTTGCAGATATTCTTGTAAACGTACAAAATCACATGGTGTGTCACAATTTAATTGCGAGTCGAGTGACACGTTAATTTCATACCCTGATATTGCACATGTAATGGATTAAATCTCTGTTTCAGGAAGCTGTGCGAGAAAGACAGGATGGTGATATATAGTGACTGGTCGACACTTATTCCAGATATCCACCATCGGCAAGATGTTTTTGACCGATATACGAGTGACTTGATAACAGCTGAGTAGCAGTCGCATACAGCCTTCGACCGGAATGACAAGACATTGTTGAATAACAGTCATGTTGTTAATAGGGTCACTTACGTTGCTATTAGAGTTACAAGGATTTTGTCACTTTTCGAACGACAGGCATGATTTTCCTCATTTGCTGCTGTTTGATGTACAAAGGTTCCGTCATTTAGATTTAGTAGATATTGTTTTGTTTTTTTAAACAAACGCTGGTAGTTTGTTTTCATACATCACATGATCTAGTATGATCTACTGATATGTGTTATAGAATCAGTACATTTGACATTTACATAGCTGAATGCGGTTTGACTTTCAAAGCTCATTTCTAATAGACGTAAACCATTCACATCCTCATTTGCGGAAAACAACATAACATCAACAACAGCGGACAGTTGATGTTAAAGTTGATGTGAAAGTTTTCATTTATTCATGTCGAGTTGTCATTTGTTCATGTCCGAACCATCCAGGTCCTTGCTGGCAAGTCCTGATATCTGGCAAGGCTCAGGAAACGGGATGGGCGAGGCTCTGCCGAGCACATCCCGTTTCCGTGCCGCGCCAGATTGTGTCAAATGGTCACGTCTTGGTGATTATCTCCCTTATGCCACCTTATTTTCCATATTATGCTTCTTGGATATTAACCCTTTCACCCCAAGTAGCTGGTATGGATTTTGATATGTTAATTTTGCATCCTATCCAATGGTCACAAAATGACTTTCAGACTTGTCCCATTTATGAAAAGGGGGTGTATTTTGTTCTTAAAAATATGAAAATTATTTGCAAAAAGTGCAGATCCTGATGATATGGCTCGTCACAAGCCGGATCATCTGGATCTACACTGTTTACCAATACCACTATACAGGCATGTGGTGTTGAAAGGGTTAATCATACTGTTTTTTTTATAAATAAATATGAATTTTGATGACTTTCTGCTGATTTCTAAACATAATTAGGGAAATTGTAACTTAAGTTTGCCGTCCCTGCTACAAGTTATTCACGTGTGGTGAAAGTAATTGTTTACTGTGGAACAAGGGAGATAACTCAATGTGTGGCTGTGACTGGAGAAATGGGGCATACAGGTCTTGTGACCAGTGTAGGTCCAGATCAGGATCTGTACTGTTTGCCATTCCACCAATGAATCACCCGTCATGCTCCTAACAAGCAGTATACACGGTTATCCGGCTACAAGAGTGTGCTATTTGACAAATGCCATAAGCCCCATTTCTCCAGTCACAGCGACATACATGCAGGGCTCCAGATAAGGAATTAGTAATTGAGTATTGTTACTCCATCATTTCTGTCGGAAGCAATTGGGTATTTCAAAATTTTAATTGGGTAAAATAAAATCACACTACTGTTTACACATCAACAGACAGCAATTATTGAATAGTTTGTTTCGAAATGAAAACATATCTTGGCAGAATTGAATTCTAATGAAATACCAAGATGTGTTTTCATGGAAAAAATATGAAAAATATGCTATATTGTGGTCTGTTTATTGTTTTCTGCAGCATGATAAAGGTACCACAATTGTTCTCATTGCTTTTTTATACTCGCTACTTATGATTTCAATTGGGTTTTTGGCAATTTTAATTGGGTATTTACTCAAATATGCAGCTTATCTGGAGCCCTGTACATGTATCCAACCACTGAAGTGGCTTCATACACAAGTTTGCTTGTGTTGTGCCAAACGTCAAGTCATACAGTAACTAATATCATTCATACATCAATAAATTCATGGTTGTTATGATATATATTTGTTGATTTACTTCATGGAGACAATTGCTTTGATCTTCTGTCTGTGACTGCTATGTATGTCCGTTTTTAGCTCACCTGAGCGAAGCTCATGTGAGCTATTGTTACCGCAATGTGTCCGTCTCCGTGAACATTTTCAAACGTCTTCTCCTCGGTAACCATTGGGTCTATAGTCACCAAACTTCATGGTCATGGTCCTTAGGTAGGGGGATTACAAAATTGTTAAAATGACGTCATTACGTAATCCAAGATGGCCGCCTTCTAAAAATAGCAAAAATTCTTAAAAAATCTTCTTCTCAAGAACCGCCAACCGGATTTCGACAAAACTTGGTAGGAATGATCGATGTACATTGCTCTTTCAAAGTTGTTAAAATGGTGACCCTGGGGTCAAAAATGGGCGTGGCCCGTGGGGTCAAATTGGGGTCAAATTTTATTTTTGATTGAATATGGTCATTTCATATATCAAATTGAAGGTATCAATGAGGCGATCACTCCGGTGCATTTTTTGTCGAAATCGGATTGTTATGTCATCCAAGATGGCCGCCGAAAGGTCAAAAGGTCATTCTTTTATTAGAGATTTCAAAATTCTTCTTCACATGAACCGCTTGGCCCATGGTAGCCAAACTTAAAAGTTATGGTCCATGGGTGAAGCCTTTTCAGATTTGTTAAAATGGAGGTCATTGCTAATCCAAGATGGCCGCCGTCTAAAAATGGCATAAATTCTTAAAAAATCTTCTTCTCATGAACCGCTTGCCGGATTTCGACGAAACTTGGTAGGAATGATCGATGTACATTGCTCTTTCAAAGTTGTTAAAATGGTGACCCCGGGGTCAAAAATGGGCGTGGCCCGCGGGGTCAAATTGGGGTCAAATTTTATTTTTGACTGAATATGGTCATGTCATATATCAAATTGAAGATATCAATGAGGTGATCACTCTGGTGCAATATTTGTCGGAATCGGATGATTATGTCATCCATGATGGCCACCAAAAGGTCCATTTATTCAAGATTTTTAACGTTTTTTTCTCAGGAACCACATGGCCGATGCTGGGTGAAGCATTTTCAGATTTTGTAAAATGAGTCGTCGCTTAATCCAAGATGACACATGAACTCAATGTCACATTCTCCTCTGGTGTTCATGGAGTCAGGTGAGCGAATTAGGGCCATCATGGCCCTCTTGTTTTATCATGCCTGTGTGTGGTGGTTGATTGGGAGTATGCAATGGGTAATTTAACAATCAGGATTCATCCTTACCGGAATCCCGACCGGAGACCTGGTTTGGACCTCAGGTTTGTCTTTGATATTCTTGTATGTGAAAGTTGAATCTGGTTATACCCCTTTATGTGAGTACATGTAATATGATTATTCGTAATCCTATTACATTTAGGGGAAGGGGCCAAGTGACTTTGGTGTGGTATAGACCTGGCACCAGGTCGGGTTATTCTAATTTCTGTGCTGAATATATATA
The DNA here is from genome assembly GCA_029237695.1 of Conchocele bisecta. Classification (NCBI taxonomy): domain Eukaryota; kingdom Metazoa; phylum Mollusca; class Bivalvia; order Lucinida; family Thyasiridae; genus Conchocele; species Conchocele bisecta. The sequence goes on from CM055277.1 coordinate 31,444,997, forward strand.
TTTTTTCAATGTAAATATTCTGTTCTGTATTTTTGAATTCCCCCCATTGCAACAGGTTAAATCCGGGATCAAACCCGTCAGCTGTTAAACACCAATAAATGAAATCAAATCTTTATCAATTCACAACTTGAAATATAGCATCTTCCACAGCACTCACTTTCATGGCTGGACCATAGTTTAAATGCCCTGAAATATTTTCTCGAAATTGAATAAAACACGACTTAAAAGGTGCCTTTGCTCAAGAATGACAACTTCCTTGCTAGTTCTTGAGGAAAATTCCCGGCTATTAGATTGGCGACTGACCATGTTTAATTTTAGAGTTTAAGTTATGTTTTTTACTCTGTAACGGCTACAACAAACAAATTTGGACAACTTCGTACGATAGTGGTGCACACCAGAAACTTCAGTACGACCTTGACATTTACCTACTATTTCTGCTTCAATGTGAAGTTTTCCTGTTTACGTCCGTTTGTCACTCACTGCAACAGCTACAAGCATAAAACTGAGACAACTGCAGTACGCCATATGACATTCATTTCGCCTTGACATATTTTCATAGAACGCCTATATTCTCGTGAATAGTTACAGGCGTTCTATAATTACAATCGGTCGATGGGCCGAATGGGGTTCGCTGCGGGAAACTTCGTAAAATGAAAGTGTGCCAATACCAACAAGATATATGTTAGTTCAATATTGAAACATGCTAACACCTGTAGACATTGATAGGTTATATTAAAATAATAATACGCATGTAATTTGCAAAAAAATAGCTTCCCAATGAAATTTAGTTTAAATAGATTATCCCGTATGGAGCCTCATTTAGAACCTCTGGTACATTTAGAGTCAATATTTGAACCGTTTTACTAAACGCCATAGTGTCATGTGTCCAATTTATTGGACACAGGACACTTTTTTTTAATGTAATATACCAACCAATAACAAATTTACGTTTAAAAAGTCAGCTATTTGTTGTTAAATGCGATTGTATTTTCATTGTGACGTCATACTATATTTCGTGTCCTGCCAAACGCGTAATAATACAATGATTGGTCATATTGCCATTACACGTACTGCCATCGTGATTGCTGTCTTCGTTGTTGATAAGCTCTAAATACGGAAATACAGATACTCATTGTGTACTCAACGATTTGTGAATGCTACAGACGTACATTTCTGCAAATTTGCTAAAGTTGAGAGGACAATACGGCGACAGCCAAGAGACATCAATAATTGACCTACATTTTACATAAGTCTACTACTACTAGCTGCCAGACACGAAACATTTGTTTCAGGTAGGAATTATTTCTTTATTACTGTTGACCAATATTTGAATCGTGCTGACTTCGACAGCACTTTTAACCACAGGGCTACTAAAATAATTCCATTGTATTCAATCTAACATGAATTCATGTGGTGGGGGATATTCAACATTGCCTGTGCATGTGCCGAGTCATTGGTTTTCGCGACCAATGTTGTTTCTACAATTGTTGTTTAAATAGCTAATTTCTAATTTATGGTGCATCTCGGACTCTGTGTGTTTGTGGCACCTCGATACTTGTAGATTCACTTTGAATATATGTTTTCAGTCCAACAAGTCGATTCATTATCTATTTAGGCTATTATCTGTTATCTATTGTCTATATAGGCTTTTAGCCACTTAAAACAGACACTACTTTCACCCCCCCCCCCCCCCGCACCCCCGCCAGTCAAATAATGTGTTTATAAAAACTGTAACAACAGTGATGAAAAAAGTAAAAAATTGAGGTGTGCGAATCCAGGTACACTGCATTTGCACAGCGGTGAATTTTCCCCGAAATATCATGAATATAGGCCGGTGCAGTATTTCTATTAAGTAAGTGTACCCGGCTTCGCACCGTGTATGTGGCTTTGCACACACCAATATTTTACATGTCTGATTATTCATGTTGTTTTCATAAGACAAGTGTTTTCAGAAAGTCACGTGTTTACACGATTTAGAAAACTATAACAACAGTGACCAAACAAGTAAAAAAATTGAAGTGCAGTATTTGTATTAAGTATTTGTATTGCAGTGGGTGGGCTTCCTAAAATTTATTTGTACACAGGGTACCCATGTTTGGTCTGGGGTGGTGATGAGGGACTTTTTTGCTTCATTGGGGTGACCTCACGAAATATGGGCGGGGGTGGAGACTGTATGTTTGTTGAGATTACAATCATGTCTGTTAATTCTGCGCACCTAATAATAATTTTCGTGAAAATGTCCATATTCAGTCAAAATTCACTGAACATTAAAGGCAGTTCTTAGCCAAGATAATCACGGCTAAGCAGATGGCTTTTACTATTTCATCTGTCGTCTATTATCTGTATCCGCCTAGTGGAGACCCAGCCAAATTTGATCAAAATATCAGTCCATTTTGTCCTTGAGTTTTGCGAATAATACGGGAATAAAATGATAACCAATGTCGGTATATTTGCATGTGTATTATTGGTTTATGAAGCAGATCTGTTGTTGATCTATTCATTTAGTAAGCAGGACCACTAATCATTTTGACCATGTTCTGAATAACTTTTTACCAAACTATTGGAATGGGATAAAATTGTGACTTAGCATACCGTTAATCAGCTGATTTATTCCAAAATCAACATAATTTATTCTGACGTAAGCTGGGCAAAACATTACGTGAATTGTGCATTAGCCGGTGCGCAGAATTAGCCGAAATGACATTTTTTAAATATATGTTGTTGGGTTACCATAAATGAGAAATTCCACGACTTGCTACTAAATTTCTCTGTTTCGCACTAATACAATTAGCTTACCATATTCTTGACACTTTTCTAAATAGATGCCCCTTCAGTTGTATGTTTTATGCCGTTGAAAAGAACAAAATGTAAATGTAAAGCTATATTTACGTCATGTAAATGTATGTAACGGAAATTACATTTCTGAGACCCCTGGTCCCTTGAAGTGGAAATAAAATTAAAAAAATGACGAGAACAATTGGCTATACTAGCTATTATAAATGTAACAACTGGACTGTCACCCAATGGAATAAACACAGTTTAATGAATTATTGGTTCTACATCGAAACTAGAAAAACGACACAAATATGTACATAAAATATAGAATCACTGATGTCTCATTATTATTGAACCATGTTATTGTAGTTGCGAACAATAACTCTTGCAATCTACTCCTGTACCGTCTGTAGCAGAGTTACTATTCCATTCATACATGTAGGCTTCCTCTACATAATAGCTAATCAGATCTGATTTACACTTTAGTTGTTAATTGTGACACAATTTGTATATTTTCCATCTGAAAAAAAAATATTATAAAAGTAATACGTATGGATCACGATTTGCCTGGTTTGGCCCTCAGGTACGTTTTCATCTTTCGCTCTTTCTGTTACCTGGGAGTTGAATTGGGTTATTGCCCATTATAGAAGTAGTAAGATTATTACTGATCCTACTGCTTTTGGGAGGGGCCATGTGATTCTGGTGTGGCGAGGACCTCGCATCAGATCAGGATCATCCTGATTTAAGGGTTGAGTATATAGTTCTTTTATTGTAAATATTCATTTCTGATTTTAGGATTTTCCCCCCATTTGTACATGTACTTGAACATGTACTTGTACAGGTAATATATGGGATTTATTACTAAACCCATTGACCCGGCCTTAAATGACCGCATCTGTTGATAACTTGATAGGCCGTTAGACCCCAACAAACAAATAAATGATATACGTAGGCTTCCTCTACAGAATAGCTTATCAGATCTGATTTACGCTTTAGTTGTTAATTGTGACCTAATTTGTATATTTTCCATTGGAAAAAAAAACTATTATAAAAGTAATACAAAACTTTACGTGGGTGGTCACGTCGGGAGAACGAGACGACGTAAATTAACGGTAGTAGTTCCTCCATATAGGAATCACTATTTGCCTGGTTTGACCCTTCGGTACATTTTTATCTTTGGCTCTTTTGTTACCTGGGAGTTGAATTGGGTTATTGCCCATTATAAAAGTACATTGTAGTAAGATTATTACTTATCCTACTGCTTTTGGGAGAGGCCAAGTGATTCTGGTGTGGCGAGGACCTGGTATCGGACCAGGATTATTCTGATTTCAGCGCTGAATATATAGTTGTGTTATTGTAAATATTCAGTTCTGATTTTGGGATTTTCCCCCCATTTGTACATGTACGTGAAAATATACATGTACTTTTACTTTTTATATGAAACGTGAATTTCGTCACTGATATCAGGGGCGATAACCGTGTTTCCGTTAAAGGTTAATGGAAACTATATTCTGTCTGCTTAGTTTTGTTATGTGCACTATGATCGTACTTTATAATGTGTCAATAAAAATATTTGTTCGGGTGACACATTTAATTGGTATAAATAATTTAAAAATGTCGTCTCATTTGCATATCAAAATAGCCTGATACCACCACGAGTCACTATCAGTAAAATCAATATTACTAAATGATTATATATGTATAGTGGACCTGCACTCGTAATTTTTAAAACTGGCGGAATACATGTACCGTAGTTACACAATTATACACTTATTTAATTCTTATAGGCAAGCTGTTATGCAAACAGGTTTAAGTACATTGTAACGGACCGAGGTCTATAAATACATTAAATACGCCTAAAAGCGTCCATAAACGAAAAAAAAAAGCTAAAAAAAGTTTTGTTACTCCCTCTATAACACACACATATATATACCTCGGTCCGTTACTTCAACCTGTGCATGGACCCCAACTTTAGCTGGTACATGTAATTTGCGAACCAGATCTCTTATTCACTATTCTGCAGAGGAAGACTATGAATGGAAACGTAACTCTGCTACGGACAGTACGGTTGTAGATTTCAAGAGTTACTGTTCACAACTATGAACAATGTGGCTTACTCGCTTACCACATTTATCCAAGTTTTTGTGAGTTTGATACCCGGGTGGGATGTAGTTCTCTAAGCACTGTTTCATGTTGGAAAGTTGCGGAGTCATTTGCTGAGTAATGGTTAATACTGGTAAGAAATTCAATAAAAGGCTAACCATGTACATAATAGTGTTTGATTGTTTGTTTCAGGGAAGCCGTCTACAGATCTTAGCCATTGGATTATTCGTCGAGCCTCTTCAACTTCACCCTGCAGTCGAGGCAGACACCAGCAGGGCTATTGAGATAGTATATGGGCGGTTTCAGAAGAAGCAGATAAGGCGGAAATTGTTTCTCATTCTACTGTTGAAGGACAAAGGCCACCAGAAGAATCGCTGCCCGAAGACACTACTCCACCTGGGCAACAAGTTGCCAAACACTTGCGAAATGGGAACTGATCCAGTTCCTGACCTACACGAAGCAAAATATAGTGTCGCCATGACAGACTGTCATTATCTTAAGATCAGCGACATCTGAAAATATAACCCTCGAGGAAGAGCTTGAGAAAGACAAGTTCAGTTACAAAAAATTAACCATTTAACCGGAGTACCATCCATGCCAGCGGCAGTGTTTGTGTGGTTCTCAACTCTGATTTCTGCTCTAATCATCTAATCAACCTGTTGAAAGGATGTATCGTGAAGACATGTTACTTCTTGTGTTGATGGAATTGAGAATGAATCTTATTCACACAAATCTGAGTTGTGCAGTTTTAAGATTTGTCAATATGTTTTGAATCGGTGACTCATTCTTGTGGTGGACAGAATGACATTTGTACATTTCTGATTATGTGACACTCGAAGGACTAGATATTGAAATGGTCAGAAATATATTTACTATGCTTTTAAACATATGTGGCTGTGACCTCAGGTTGAAGTAACGGACCATGGCCTATAAATACATTAAATATACCTAAGAGCATCAATAAGTGAGAGAAAAATAAGCTAAACAAAATGTATTTACTCCATGTGTGATATATGGGAGTAAATAATTTGTTTAGCCTATTTTATTTCACTTATTGATGCTTTTAGGTATATTTAATGTATTTATAGGTATTGGTCCGTTACTTTAACCGGTGGCTGTGACTGAAGAATGTGGTTTATGGGATTTGTGACCAGTGTAGCTCCTGATCAAATAGTACACTCATGTAGCCTGATAATGATGTGGCTTGTTTTTAGAAGCATGATGGAGATTTCATTGATGTAATGGTGAACAGTTCAGATCCTGTGCGGATATGTGTATCTACACTGATCGCAAATCCCATAAGCCCCATTTCTCCAGTCACAGACACATATTTGAGCAAATTTAAAAATCCTACCGCCAACCTAGAGTGATTAGCATTTAAGGTATTGCATTCAATCTTTGATTCATAAATTTCTGTTTAACGTCCACAGTTTATAAAGTCTATATTTGGTTGGTTTCACATGGTTTCAGTTATCTTCGCAATAAAGGATTTTACTTGAAACATCCAGAATAGACCAAAGACGAACTTTGTAGACTTTCGAAGGGAAACAAAAATTTACGAATTAATGATGTATTTTTGTGCTATTATCATGATTATAATTGAAATCAATGCCCAATGGTCAAACTTGTAACAAATTACATGTGTACAATAAATTTCGACTTCGAAATTTGACTTCGAATGAAATGGTGCAATTGGTTGATATTGGTCATTTGCAGTGCATGATGTGAGAAACAACATATTGAGGCATCATCTGTAACACAGTGCCTTCAATCATGATTCATACCCAGGCATACAAAGTATATCGAGGTGTATATAGTTTTTGTATTTTCGTCCATCCGTAAGATTTGCGTTGAAGGTTTTTGGGTACCCATTATATATGCAACCGTAAATCGCATTGAGTTGAATTTTCATATACTTCTTTATCGTCATCCATATTTTTTTATACTGTAGCACACCGATGTGATGTGGCTTTCCTGCACAAGGTCAAATTACTTAAAGTTTTGAAATATTTGTATCAAACATGTCAAAGTTTTTAAGTACACAATGTCTCTGCAACCGCAAGTCGGGTTGACTTGAAACTTCATATATATACTTCTTTATGAAGTTAGAAGATCAATATTTTCTTTCTATAGCCCTGGTGGGTGCATGTGATGGGTAATTTAACAATCGCGATTCATCCTTACCGGAAATCCGACTGGAGACCTGGTTTGGCCCTCACATACGTCTTTGGCATTTTGTATGTGACAGTTGAATCTGGTTATATCTCTTGTGTGAGTATTACGATTATTCGTAATCCTTTTTTAGGGAAAGGGGCCAAGTGACTTGGTGTGGTATGGACCTGGCATCAGGTCAGGTTATTCTAATTTCAGGGCTGACTATATTTTTCTCAATGAAATTATTCCGTTCTGATTTTGGGATTTTCCCCCCAATGCAGCAGGTTAATACAGGATCAAACCTGTTTGCCCAGCTTTATATGACCTGCTGTTGATAGGCCGTTAAACACCAATAAACAAACAAACAACTTTGGCATTTGGTATCCGACAGTTATATCCTTTATGTGAGTATTAGACCATAGCTGTTGATAGGCCGTTAAACACCATTAAACAAACATTATATAGCCCACTCATACGGCTTTCATGCACACAGTGAAGGTGAAATTACTTTGAAACTTGCGTTAAATGTTTTGAAATATATGCGTTAAAGTTTTAAGTAAACAATTTCTCTGCAACCGTAAGTCAGATTGAATTGAAACTTCATATATTTGTCTATCAACAATCAACATCCATATTTTCATTTTATAGCCTACGCATGTGACTTTCATGCCCAAGGTCAAGGTCAAATTGTGTTAAATGTTTTGAAATATTTGCATTAAAGTTTTAAGTACACAATTTATCTGCAACCGTATATTGGATCGACTGGAAATGTCACACTTCTTTATCAACAGCCATATTTTTCATTCTATATCTCACCTAAGCAGCTTTCATGCCAAAGGTCAAGGCCAAATGACTTTGCTACGGCCGCGGGTATGTGTGAGACCCCGCTCACTTGCTCTAGTCCTTAAAAGCAAGAATAACATATCTTAACATACTGATTTCTTTTGTTTTTTTCGGATACATGTACTGATTTTGTGTCCCGAGCATAACTGGAATTCCTTTTTGTATTTTTATCACAACTCTTGCCTCACTAATATTCCAGTGTTCTCCCTTTGTTTGTTCACGCATTGATTTTGTATCTGGCACATAGCGATATTTCAAATTTGACCTAATATGGTCCTGATATATATCAAATCGAAGGTATCGTGGGTATTGTCAAAATCGGATGATACATCATACAAGATGGCCGCCGACAGGTCATCCTTTAATTATAGATTTCGTCTTCTTCTCATGTACCGTTTGGCCGACGCTGGTCAGACTTCACAGTTGTGGTGCGTGGGTGAAGCATTTTCATATTTGTTAAAATGGAGGTTGTCGCATAATCCAAGATGGCCGTTGTAGAAAATTTGTTAAAATTCTTAAAAAAAATCATATCAACCATGTTAATTTTACATTATTATTATTTTTACATCAAGCTTGAATTGCCACTTTGATATCAAGGGCGATAACATTGACTCTTTAAAATGTTAATGGAAACAACTATTTATTCTCTCTATTTATCTTTTGATGTGCAATGATCATATTTTGTAACAAGTCAATACAAATATTTATTCAGGTGACACATTTAGTTGATATAAATAATTTAAAAATGACCTGCCTCATTTACAATCAAAATAGCACGATGATACAACCTAAGATTACTAAGTGAATATTTCTGTGTAGTGGGCACTCGTATTTTTTAAAACTGTTGGAATAGTTACACAATTATACTTATTTAATATTTAATTCCTATAAAGAACACTTTGTGCCAAACAGATGGGACCCCAATTCAAATCATGATTTGCAACTTTGCTGAAGGATGTCTGGCACCCAGTCATTAAGTGCAAAGGCTTGTCTTATCAGCTCATTCACAAACACCACATCATACAAAACACTTGTCACATGGATTCACCAGTGGGTGTACAGTACAAAGTCCAGTGACATGGTGTGTAATTGCATCCTGTAACATTTGGTCAGGTGTGTATTTTTTTACTTTACTTTAACTACGTTTTCTGGGGGAAATAACTACCTGTATAATATATGTGAAAATCACTTCAATGGAAGAAATTAAATGTATGTTCTCGCACCCCTTCCAAACTCCATTCACAATTCACACCCCCTCTGCATGAATCAGGATACTCCACTACAGTGCAAAGTCGCAGAACAATTTTTGACATACAGCCGTTTGAATGTGTACTTGTGTGTGTGTAATATTTCTCAGACTTTTTCAAGGCAATGATTTCTGTTTCGATGTAATGTATGACCTGTCGTGAATTTCACTCACAAGTTCATATTGGTGCTTGTAGGAGTATTTGATATCCAGTATACATTTTCTATGGCTTTCACATTCTGTAAAACCGTCTGGAGTTTCGACAATGAAATGGAGAAATGGCAAACATTTTCATGTGTCTGAATGTGGATTATTTCTGGCACTCATATCTTTGGCTTATAACGTCTTTCAAATTGTACTGCGTCAATTTTATCGAATTTAAGATTGCATATTTCATGACTTTCTTCAAAACGCCAGTTTTAGAAGTTGATGGTTTTAGGATTTTGATATCATGCACTGCAGTGCCGGTGATAAGTCGCTAGGTGGCGTTGCCAAGTCGGACTGTTGTACTGTGCGGACTCACCGAAACAAACCGCCAGTGGACGCGTTACACTATGTTTGCAATGTAAACTCCCTGGGTAAGTTTATAGATCGCGGCTCAGTCAGCGTGCGACTAGATGTCGGTTTTTACATAGGGTACATGTGTATCCGTATGTATTGCGATCGAGCGGGATCATTTGGCCCGCCCACGACCCCCCGTGGTGCGGACGCCTGTGATTGACAACTTAGAATCGCGTCGGACAGTTAGCCACGCCCCAGATCCCCTCGATGGGCACGTCCGTAGTGATATCTTGGAATAACCATAACAACAAAATGCATTGTGTTACTAAACGTTTAACTGGCATACGCAACCACTAATTGAAAATAATATTATGAAAAACTTGCACTGCACAATATCAACAACGGTTGTTCTACGTACAAAAATACATCGGATTATTTTGTTGCGCGTGATTTGCCCCCATTTGCAGCACAAATCGTGCGGTCATCGCTAAATTTAGTAACAGAGTTAACTCCCCTCCGAATACTCTCCGAAACAAGCGACGCGTTTAACACACAAACTACATCAAGTTTGACCTTCCGACAGCCTATTTTTAAACTCACCCGACACCTGTGCGAAACAAAACTCGCACGTGTAGGTCTAACTGATGTTTAATCCTCATTCTCTCTCTCTATCGATGGATCTACAGTGGATTTTAGTGACATTCCTGAATTCGGCCTGATTGACATTTGTCTATGGTGGCCAATACACGCCAACATGAGTGTCAATTCTACGTTCATGGAAGGGGGTCAATAAGTCAGTATTTAAGGTGATAACTTACAGTCAGGGAACACATTAATGACAGTATAACACTGCAAGTACTGAAATACGACAAAAAAAATATAACAAGTTTCTAAACGTTACAAGTGCCCGCTATACAGATATAATCATTTAGTAATATTTATTTTACTGATAGTGACACGCGCGGTGGTATCAGGCTATGTTCATATGCAAATGAGGCATGATATGTTTTAATTATTTATACTAAAGAAATGCGTCACCTGAAAAAATAATATTTTCGACAGATTTTAAAGTATGATCATTGCACATCATAAAATAAATACAGAGATTAAAGAGTAATGTCCGTTAACATTTTAAGCAAACACGGTTATCGCCCCTCATATCAGTGTGTAAATTTACGTCTGATATAACATGTATAATAATGCCAATCAGTACGTGGGATAATGGCGCATGAATGTTTATTTTGCCAGGAAATGTCTCAGATGATGTCTCTGATGTAAAGAACATTTTGTACCTACTGAGTGGGCATGTACCTTTAAGGGTTAATGAAACTGTAACACCAGCAATCAATCAAGCAATCAATCTAGTTTAATCTTGTAGTACCCTATGTTCAGTACTTTCAGTACTTTGATTTATGTTAGTGGAAAGTACTAAAATTGGGAAAATTGGGCCCGCGCAATATTTAAAATTGCGCCATGTCAATTAAAGGTGGTGCAGGATGTTGAATGTAATATCTTTATAATGGAAAGACAGAGTTTAATGAAACATAACGCAGTAAATGCTTAACAGGTTGCCAATTAGTATCCCCTCGCCGATAGGCAAGAGCTGGTATATCGTTAGTCCATGTACTGCGTACGTATGTACGTACGCCAGTAACACCTTTCATTTTTCGATAACTTGTGAACTGCTTCCACGATTTTGATATTATTTGACCATAATGTGTGTCTATGGATGGAGCATGGTTTAGCATATGAGTAGACTCGTATGACCCACGTTCGACCGCCCAAGGTCACGGAGTACTTTTTATTATCAAGGCTGCCAGCGAGGGGATTAGCTTCGTTTAATGATGCCAGTGCGAGGGGGGGGATTAGCTTCGTTTTAATGATGCCAGTTCTTGCATTATGGTATAGTTTGCTTTAATCTAACAATTTTCTGGTTTTGACGAAGAATCGGTTTCCATGGATGTGAATATAAATCTAAAGAACGTGAATGTATGGTGTGATACATATCATCGAACCGGTATGTCATTTCTATGGTGTGATACATATCATCGATATCCGTCCGTTTGCTTGGAAAAGTTTCAAGAAAATTTACTGTAAAAATGACGTCACAGAATACGTCATGTCGGAAAAGCAGGTTCGGAAACCACTGATCCCATACCCTGATATCTATAACTTTACATGCTACTTGCAAACATGTAGTTGGCCTCAATAATAATAGCATACACTCAAAGCGTTCTTTTATAACATGATCATTCATGTTATAATTGTTCTTGTTTCCTAATCAGTTACTCGTGGTATGTTGAATGTTAACTTTTCCTGTTGTGTGTCGTTACGAAACCCCAGCCTTCACGACTTTACCTTCTATTTCTCGTTCTACTGTCCACATGCTGTGAATGGTTCATTAACCCTTAGAATACTGGAAATGAAAAGTGTCGTCTGCTGTTGCTTAATAGTTTGCCTTTTTTCTCAATAAAAACATTTACATTGGAAATGATTCTAAAGTGCTGTCAAAACATGTTTTTATGAGAAAATGGAAAATATAATATAAACAGCAGACGGCACAATTTAATTCAGCATTGTAAGGGTTAATATCTATATAGCAGATGTTGATAATAGTTTCAGAGTAGAATTTTGCCATCACCCCATTCAGGTTGAAGGTAATTATATCTAAGCCACAGTTCGATCACGGTTCAGGGTTCGTCTGTATGTACGAGAAGATAATCCGCGAGCTTTAACGAAACTCGAAAATATATCAAACATGTGGTAAGAATGTTTAGACAGGTATTTATGTCAGAGGATGGTGGGATACACGTGCCCTTGGCAACATGGGTGAGTTTGTGCACTGAGTGGGCAGTATTCGCTGCAGATTTATTGATCAACATACACCACTATCAAGGACTTGTTAATTTTGAAAATCACTGCAGTTTCAGAAATGATGGAATATTATAGATACCGCACTCACGGCGTTGCGTAATTGGTTACTACAAGAACGACAACTCTAGCAGACATGTTGCGATAGTGGTGCGAGAGTTGTGACTCGTAGCCACAGATCAACCTGCACATCCGCCCGTCTGATTAGTATGGAAGCGTCCTGGTGCCAATGCTAAAATAGTTGTATCTCCTAATTAGGAGTTTGTATCTCATAATTAGGACTTATCTCATAATTAGGAATTACTATCTCCTAATTAGGACTTACTATCTATGTCGATGCTAAAAATGGTGTAAGTCCTAATTAGGATAAACTAAGTTCTAATTATGAGATACTATCTCATAAATAGGAGTTAATATGTCCTAATTAGGAGTTAGTATCTCCCTAATTAGGAGATAAATATATTTTAGCATTGGCACCAGGACGCTTCCATAGATCAGGGCATACTCTTGTCACCTTACATGTATTCTAGAACGATGCTTATTCCCTTAACAACAATGTTTCATCATCGTATTCACTATAATGCCAATGTATTGTTTCAATTTTTTCTGTCTTTTTTTTTTCGAAATAAAAAAATCTACTATTTAAGTTGTGATAATATTGAGATTTAATACGTTTAATTGCCGAAACCTCATCGGCGGAGTTTACATGAACAGACCGTTGTTGAGAAATAAGAGAGAATAATTTGTGTAAAAAAAGATCAAGACCTCGTCCGTGGCATTTGTCTAACAAGCGTCAATTGTTTATCATGTTTATTGACCATTGTGTTGCTATCGCCCACGCAGTTGATTTGAACAACTAATTTATCACAGAGTGCGTGTATTGTATCTGACACGCCCCCTTCCCGCGTCCCTTTGGACTCTCTCCAGTTGGTCACACTCGATTGTTCGGACCCACGACTGATAAATTTGACTTTAATTCGGGAGGTATGCGACCAGCGTAGCCCGAGATGCGCCTGCGCATCCGCCGCCATCCGCGCAGTCTGATCACGGTCTATTTTGTTCGCGAATCATTCGCAGGGGCGGCGGAAGTGAGGGTGGGGGGGGGCCTGGCCCCCTCAATAATTATGTAATAAAGCACATTTTCTCATCCTCAAACTTGCTGAGAATGCAGGAAATGGCGTTGCACGCCTCTTAGATTTCAAAACTTCCGGGGGAGCATGACCCCTGACCCTCCTAGCAACATCGGGCCCTTTGGGCACTCAAGACTGGGCCATGAGAATGCAGGAAATGGCATTTCACGCCTCTTAGATTTCAAAAAGTTCCGGGGGAGCATCCCCCCCCCCCCCCCCCCGACTTCCCTAGCAACATCGGGCCCTCGAGACTGGGCCATGAGAATGCAGAAAATGGCATTTCACGCCTCTTGGATTTCAACAATTTGCGGGGGAGCATGCCCCCGGAACCCCCTAGCAACATCGGACCTCAATACTGGACCCTCACGCCTCTTAGATTTCAAAAATATCCGGGGGACCATGCCCAGGACGCCCCCCCCCCCCCACCCCAGCAACATTGGGCCCTCAGTACAAAGACTATAATCATAATCCGACAGTCACCAGGGGTGGGAACAGATCCAAATGCTAAATCTTGAAAATGGCTAAACAAAAATATACCTAAAAGTATCAATATTAAAGTGGGGAAAAAATAAATTGAAAAATAAACAAACTTTTTGTTCAACTGATTTTTCCCCACTTATTGATACGTTTAGGTATATTTAATGTATTTATATACCTTGGTAATTGACTTCAACCTGTGTATGCGTCCACAAATAAGTGCAAGCGTGCTTCCATGTATGTTGAAACGTTAGTATTTTCTGTAAGTATCAGGAATCTCAAATCCTGATTTCAGGATATATCCTAAAAATTGCCAACCCCGAGTAACATAACTTTACAAAATTAACATTTACAAACGGATGTTCTATATTTCTTACGACTCTTATTTAACGGAATGATCTGCACAGGTGGTCGCCCTGGTAATAGACTCTGACTGACTGGTATAGTTCATTGACTGACTGGTATAGTTCATCTAGCTCTATACTGTTTTAGACATTTACTCAATCCAAACAATCACAAAAATGTGTTCTCACAAATAGAGTCTAACTCTATTTGTGAGAACAAACATCCCTGTTCGGTTCTATATTAGATATACCAGAGTCTGAGTATATTGGATATACCTACCATACTGTCATCAAGTCAGCCGCCTGTGTGCAAGACGTGACGTGTCGGGGAAATTCGGGCCAATGGCCTTGATCGTCAGCCCGCGCAAACGGAGGAAACCGAGCGTTAATTAATACCGTAGGGACCTTTTTCTCAGCGAGCGGAACATTTTGTCCGTGCAGCGGTCATAGACACGGCATTCATGTTGGCTACACGTCCGCATGCCGTCTCCGTGTACACGCGGCAGTTGGCGCAGATAGCCGCTCGTAGACCGGATATAGGTCGGATCGTGGACTTAATTATCACGAGTCACCAGAAGTGTTGTGAAAATAAAAACGCGAAACGTGACAATGTATTAGAAACGGTTCGTTTTTAGCGCGCCTTCGGAAGGAAGGAGTATCTTAGTCAGCGTATGCCTGTCCGTCTGTATGCAAGTCCGTCTGCCGTCTTCTTGGATTTCTCCCTAATGCAGCAGGTTAAATACGGGATCGAACCCGCTGCCCGACCTTAATGACCATAGGTCGTTATAAACGTTAAACACTAGTAAATCGACCTGAAAACTTAACATCGGGTGGGTGGATTTTTATAATTTCTGTTTCCTCTCACGCCACTTCAATCTTAGTGCCTTCACAAAGTTAACATTGGGGAGGGTGGGGGCGCTGTTAAAGTCTGTTTCTTTTCACGCCACTTCTTTATATTTTCTACATGCGTTCATCATCTAATGGTTCTCTATCATGACGAGCTAAATCCACGACCCTCAGACCCCCGCTAACCACACAGACCCCCACTAACACAAGGCCAATGTCACAATATTAGTGCTTTCACAAACTTAACATTCGGGTAAATCTGGTATAATTTGTGTTTTCTTTCATCCCACTACCACAGGTTGAAGTAACCAAGGTTCATAAATACATTAAATATACATAGAAGCACCAATAAGTGGAAACACAATACTTTTTACTCCCTTTTGTAACACATTACCAAGGTCACTATGTTTTTAATGGGCCGTACTTGGACGGCCTTGAGACAACGGACTCTCACGAAACAAACAGCCGATGTATAGCATTGTTAGGCAATTGTTAGCCCTTCGCAATGACATAGGCTATTCCCCGATTCGATATGTCAACGCGTTTTTGAGCTATGGATTATTTTGTTTAACAAAATTCTGCATTTTCTTCTAGTCGTAAGACTTCGGTAAGATTTTTGAGGCCAATACTACTATATGACAGCGCAAACATGGCTTCAAACTACACTTTTACGTCGTCCCGGTCCGTACAGAAACATTTTGCATCTAAAAAACATTGTTTCCAATCGAACAATTGATCAAACCTACATGTATAACCGTCCAATGTGTCACGACAGACAATTGAATGGCACCTACATTTTTTATAATTTCTCGGGAAGCCAAGTTGTATAATCTTGATCGGTTTTCCCGATGACGTCATCGCTAAGTTTATGACTGGCTTATATTTGTGGAGTGTCACGCGTAAGCGTCATGTTACATTGACTGGTTACCAGCCGGACACTTGCTTACCTTATCAGCGAAGCAATGAAACGGTACCAGCTGACGCGTCACCGGGAACGCCAAAGAAATAAATGTTACCAAAGTCTTACGACTAGAAAGAACATTCAAAATTGTGTTGAACAAAATAATCCATATCTCGAAAATGCGTTGACAGTGCACCGGGGAATATATCATTGCGGGTTGCTAACATTTGCCCAACTTCTGCAATAGGCGACAATGCTAAATAAATCGGTTGACTGTTTCGTGAGAGTGCGTTGTGTCGAGGCCATCCAAGTTCGGCCCATTAAAAACATAAGGACCTTGGTAACGTGTTATAAGATGGAGTAAAAAATGTTAGCTTACTTTGTTCTCACTTATTGGTGCTTTTATGTATATTTAATGTATGTATAGACCTTGGTCCGTTACTTCAACCTGTGCCCACTACTTGATATTTCACATATGCCTTCTTCTAACGGTTCTTTATCATGTCATGTCATAAACCACGACCCTCAGACCCCCGCTAAGCAAAAGGGCAATGTGACAATATTAGTGCTTTCACAAATATTGGAGTAAATCTGGTATTATTTCTATTTCCTTTGGCATAAACATGTTTAAATAGTAGTTACATCATTTTTCGGTATACAAGCAAGGTAATTAGGGTCCCAGGCGGAAATAATTCTTACAAATCTAAAAAAGAAAGCGCAATGGTCTCACATGTCAGCCTGATGCCCATTCGATGCAATAATAGCAGATACAATTCAAGTGTGTATAATGTTTACGGATTTTTTAGTAATAATAGGGATTTGAGCTAAATTTCAGTTAAAAAAAACAACAGAAAAAGAAATACGGGGATGAGAAAGATAACAACACCGAACTAAAACGATAGACAGAGAAAATAAACACAGAAAAGAATATAAACTATAAACATGAAAAGTAAATAACAATCCAAAAAATATTGTAAATATATGCATTTTCTACAGGAAGGTCTACGTCGTCTGATCATTGGATTCTGAAATAGCCACATATACATGTACAATGATTTATGAAAAACACATCAAACATAGCAATACATACGTACTTGATTTACAAAAATATTTTACTTCGGAGGATATATGTTTGCACAGCGTGAAAGACTTTAACGTTATCTTCGTGGGATAAGTCATTATTGCCAAACAGTAAGATGTCTAAGGTACCATGTATCAATAATTGAAGATTTACATCGGGTATTTGTGTAATGGTTAGAAATAAATAATGATAGTATGGACAGGGAGGTAATGTTGTACATTTTCTATACTACCACAACGGCATATTGGAGATCTACAATTTGTGTGCAATCTGGTGTGTATAACTTGTGCTTTTCTTATCCCATGGTAGTAGTGTTTTTGGCACTATCTTTGAAGGACTATAAAGAAATGTTTTGAATTTTGTTTAGGCGATTTTGTGCGATTTTCGTACAACGGCGGTGAATGCCAGTTCGGTACCTGCATAGTGATATAACAACCACACCGGGTGCATTTGAATTGTTTTGTAAATTGTTTAGAAAGGTGTTTACTGTATATACATGTACAAACAATAATTCATCATCCAAGACACGCTCAAACATATGTGGTCGGAAACGCACTTGTGTGAACATATATACGTACACTAAAAAAAGGGTTGCTTCCGTTTGTGTCAGTAGTTTCGGTTTTCTAGTGATACTGGTAGTTTATACGCGCATAGATTTTTTAAACCAGATGTTTCTTCCACCGTTAACTGGGACGCAAACAGTAGAGTAGTAACGACCATACTGCGCAATACACAAAACATTACAACACGATCAGCTGTTTATTGTGTATACTTTATGCGGAATATGGAAACGTCTAAAAACAAGAAATACCACATTTTCTTTTTCTTGGTGCAGGACGATAGTCGTAAAAGCAGGATTGGATTGCTGAACTGGTATGTTTACGTTTCTACTTGTCTTTATTACAACTGCTTGTGACCTATATGCATTTATAAATCTGTTTACATCGTTTGAACCTTGAAAGTTGCGTGCATAGTGTCCAGTTTGTGTGTATTGGTTTGCAAGGTGACAACCGCACGTGGTTTTTAAGGTCACTTTGTCGTACAATGACTTTAGTGTTACCAATTAAGGGTATAATCATGATAATAGCCCATGCCGTGTATGTAGGATGTGCCACGGTGCATTTATTTATTATAAACATATAATCATAATGAGATATGTATCGTGATCTAGATATACGTTAGTTGCAGTCTGTAACTGTGTGACCCTCCTGTACCGTGATCTGCCGCCAGAAACAAAATGCTAGTTGCGTTTTAGCGAGTGTAGCCTCAGACCGATTGCACACACGTTTTATTCTGATGTATTGTACTTTCTTTGTACAGTCATGAAAAAGGTACACAATGTCACTCCAAACAACATAAACAGCCTCACGTGACCATAGGCACTTTGTGGTATCAAGGACAAAACGCTGTTTAAATCATACCCACTTATACTCTGAAATTTTCCCTGGGCCCGGCTCGCTAATTCAGTAATTGTCACGCGCGAGACGGGGCCTTCTCGCCCGTTACACTTAATGAAATTACCGATCCGGGCCCAAGGTACACTACTGTCTGTTTCACGAAAGCTGCCCAAATTTTACGGCCATATAAACAATTAAAAAACAACAATTGTTTCAATAATATTAAATTAAAGGAAAATTTAAGAATGAGCCTTCTTTTTATTTCGTGAAATTTGGTCAAATATTGATTTTATTGCGAAAACAAAATTTACCCATGTTAAATCCCTATACTGCCATAGACTTTGTGAAGATGTCTATGGGGATTTAACATGGTGAAATATTTTTGAATTTCAGAAATACTGGACCGATTTGTAAAATTTAACTTGTTTTCTTAGTTAGATCATTTCCAAGCTATCTAGTCAGGTTTCGGAGTCAATTTCCAAAATGTTTCGTTTTTTGACTTCTTTACCTCTTTTTCCCCCATGTTAAATTCCCATAGAGAAATCAATTTTTCGTAATAAAATCAATATTTGACCAAATTTCACGAAATAAAAAGAAGGCTCATTATTAAATTTTCCTTTAATTTAATATTATCGAAACAAATATTGTTTTTGAATTGTTTATATGGCCGTAAAATTTGGGCAGCTTTCGTGAAACAGACTACGTTCATACCACAAAGTGCCTGTACGTGGACGTGACACGTTGCTGGCATTTGTAGACGTTTATACATACATGTAGTAGTCACCATAGGGGCCGTTTCACTAAACTTCGTAAGACTAAAATGTTTGTAAGTGTAAACTTATGATAGTCTGTAAATTTCACATCAACATTGTAAACAATTATTGGATTTACATTCATTGAACATATAGGCTGAAATGTAAATCCATCAATTGAAATTTACAGACAATTCTACATTTGCACTTACGGACATTTTAGTAGTACGAAGTTTAGTGAAACGGCCGCCATGTGTATGTAGGAATATCAGTATACATGATCACATGTATGCACAAAATCCTTCGTTGTAACAGTGTTCTTGCATGTACAACAGAAACACGTTAGTAACCATTATATAAATCATTACTTTTCTTGCCAATGTCTATGCCGTTTTTACTCAAACACGTAAATCTAAATCTTCAAAAACTCAGTAGCACGGACGGTTCTGGAGTTTTTGCAGAATTGTATGCCCTCATCTAGACCGTTCCTACAGTAGCTATGACCTACGTAATATAAAATGAAAATAAATTCCCTACTGACGGATATTTCCTCTGCCACGATCTGGTATGGTTGATCTGGGAACTTCTGTTCGTTTAGACTTGCATATTGCAGCAGGCCCGTATGCAGAGGGGATGCGACGGGTGCGTACGCACCCCCCTTAACCCTTTCACTCTTAACCCACAGGCCTGTATAGTGGTATTGGCAAACAGTGTAGATACAGTTGAGCCGGCTCGTAACGAGCCGTCTCATCAGGGTCTGCACCTTTTGCAATTAATTTTCATAATTTTGAGAACAAAAACACCACACCCCATGTTCATAAATGGACTGGTCTGAAAATAATTTTGTGATGATTTATATTGGTTGTATACTTAACAAATCAAAATCCATCCCAGTTACTTAGGGGTGAAAGGGTTAATCTGCCGAGGTCTGTCCGTGGGTGTGCACAAACATTCCTAGATCACGGTATGCCATTGCTAAGTTCCTTCACTGGCTCTTCGTTGTTTCACTCTCTCTTTTCATTTGTTAGCGTTAACACATGATGTAAGTGACATCATACAATAAGTAACACCCTAACGCCGGGGTAGAAAGTCATAGTTGACTACACGCCGTCCTCGGCATGTCAGTGTCCGCACACCGTCCATCATCACTGTAAGCGCATTGCTACACCGCTACGATATCTCTCCACCAGTAAGTAGATAACCAAATCGCGTAGCTAGCACAGTATTTGAATCAGTGGGGGAATGACGGGCATTTCGGACCATGGACGTTTCAAACGGTCCAGTCTATGCTTGGACATTTAAGAGGGTCTGACATGTCCATCTTCATGTGCCATGTAGTCCGATGTCCTGGTCCAAAACAACTTTGGGCACTCCGGCGATCACGATTAAGCACGCCATCGTGAACTCACGCTCTGATGTCACTAGTCTAACACTAGTCTAATGACATCATATTCTCAGAATGACCTTTACGAATCATAGTGACGTTGTAGGCCGATTATAAATAACATATCGCGTGATTTTTTTTCCGCCAAAGAAGTGTGGCCTTCTGTACTAAACCGGCTTTTTATTGACTGGATCGTGAACATAATGATAATAACTTGCGTTGTATGCATGTGTAAACTGTTATAATTCGTCGTGTTATGTCCAGAATTAGACTGCTATGTCTACATGTAAAAGAAGATACCAATGCATACTATAATATGTGACAACACCAGATACAGTGTGGCGGTGACTAATGCCAGTAATGGTATTGAGTGAACATATTCGGAGCAAACAGAATAATAATCTAAAATTAACAGGAATGAAGAACAGGTTAGACAGTTTATTGGCACTAAATTCAGCCGATTTATTGAAGGTACATGCCCACTCAGTAGGTACAAAATGTTCTTTATAGGAATTAAATAACTATAATTGTGTCACAATTCCACCAGTTCTAAAAATTGCGAGTGCCCGCTATACAGATATAATCATTTAGTAATATTTATTTTACTGATAGTGACGCGTGGTGGTATCTGGCTATTTTCATATGTAAATGAGGTATGGTATTTTTTAATTATTTATACTAATTAAATGAGTCACCAGAAAAAAAAACAACTACATTTTCGACAGATTATAAAGTATGACCATTGCACATCAACACAATAAATACAAAGAAAAGTAATGTGTGTTTTAAGGAAACTTGGTTATCGCTCCTGTTATCAGTGTGAAAATTTACGTCGGACATAAAATGTACAATAATGCCAATCAATACGTGAGGTAATGGTGAATGAATGTTTATTTGGCCAGAAACTGTCTCAGATCATAGACAGATGATGTCTCTGATACAAAGAACAGTTTGTACCTACTGAGTGGGCATGTACATTTAATTTAATTTTCTACCAAAGAAAACAACGACATGACGTCACGACGTGTTCACCTCTCAATGTTTACTACATTGCCAGTGTGCTAAGAATAAATATTATTACCCGTACATTGTGCTCTGCATGCACATGATTATACAATGTTATACTTCTTATAGAGAATAGTAGGTTAGTGCCGTGAATGGGAAAAAATATAGGAAACGGGATGGGCGAGGCTCTGTCGAGCACATCCCGTTTCCGTGCCGGCCAGATATTTGTTCCCATTCACGGCACTAACCTACTATTCTATTTATCCCGTCAACACCTACAAATGGCTGTAAAATGCAAAAATAGTATTGACTGGATATCAAAAATGTTTCACGGCACCGTGTTTCACGGCACATACGCACTGTGTTGACGGGATAAAAATATAACTAGTAGGCAATTAATTAGATATATATGTTTATTATACTCGGTGAATTAATTTGGTTTTATTTTGTTGAGAGGATTTCTTTGGACCAACTGTTTTGGAAGCACACTAAATGTAATAACCTATGCTTTTATTCCTTAAATAAAACACTGCATGTAATAAGGATACATTTACTTTATTAAGCCAATTTAACAACCAATTTTTAAGACCACATCACGTGTGTCATCTTCAGTCCACCATCAATTTGAGCTCCCGCGGAAAGTTTATATAGGGTGATGTTTGATCGCCTGTGTGACATGAGAAACGTATTCAGAACCATTCAAGCTATGCAGATTCATGTCAGCATTTTGTTTCACGGATCTTGATTTGTATTCATACATTATTCATGTTCAATGTCTGACTTAGGACCCTATGTGTCAATCTTATTTGTCAAGCTAACTGAATGATAAGTCGCCTATCTGTTTCACGAAAACTGCCCAAATTGTATGGCCATATAAACGATGCAAAAACAATATTTTTGTTGATAATATTAAATTAAAGGAAAATTTAAGAATTAGCCTACTTTTTATTTTGTGAAATTTTGTCAAATATTGATTTTATTGCGAAACAAGAAATGCGTCTGTCGAACGCGTATGCCACCTGCAGCATATTTGAGAAACTGTGACAAATTGGTTAACCGAAAAGTGTGACGGACGGACGGACAGACGGACAGACAGACAGACGGACAGACGGACAGACGGACGGTCCAAACACTATATGCCACCCGTTTCTTCGAAACCCAATGGCATAAAAACAATTTCCCCATGTTAAATCCCCATAGACATCTTCACACAGAGTGAAGATGTCTATGGGGATTTAACATGGGGAAATCATTTAGAATTTCAGAAATACTGGACCGATTTTTAAAATTTAACTTTTGTTTTCTTAGTTAGATCATTTACAAGCTATCTATCTAGGTTTCGGAGTCAATTTCCAAATGTTTTCGTTGTTTGACACCTCCCACACTCCTCTACCTCTTTTTCCCCCATGTTAAATTCCCATAGAGAAATCAATTTTTATGCCACCGGGTTTCGAAGAAACGGGTGGCATATAGTGTTTGGACCGTCTGTCCGTCTGTCCGTCCATCCGTCTGTCCGTCCGTCCGTCCGTCCGTCACACTTTTCGGTTAACCACTTTGTCACAGTTTCTCAAATATGCTGCAGGTGGCATCCGCGTTCGACAGACGTATTTCTTGTTCATAATAAAAATCAATATTTGACAAAATTTCACGAAATAAAAAGCTCATTCTTAAATTTTCCTTTAATTTAATATTATCGATAAAACTATTGTTTTTGAATTGTTTATATGGCCGTAAAACTTGGGCAGCTTTCGTGAAACAGACTATAGATCTGTTTACAGTGTTATTGTTTTGTTGTTCGTTTCCTTCGTATCTCTTCGCCCAATTAGTCAATGGTGCATTATAGTTATTTTAATATGCAATTTCTTTTAATGATCTAATACAAAAGTATATAAACATCTATGAGAAAAATAATTTGCATTGGTTATAGGAATACATACTAGTATTATGTCATAAATGTGCTTAGCATGTGATATATGTAAACGCCCGCCAGTGAATGTAATGGCGTCGTATGTTGTAGCAATAAAGGGGAATCATGGCGACAAAACACGAACGGTTCAACCATTACACATTATCCTTTTATTTTTAATTCATAGATGTATATACTTAGTGTTGAAGAACCTGAATAGAATATAAGGAAATGATCAGTCGTTAGTATAAATGCAGTCCATGCCTGGTATATATTTTATCATAATCTGCCAACACTTTAGCAGGTGTTGAGGAAACGATGGTTATATTTCTTACGGGAAACTTTCAACGTACAATTGCTGTTGCAGTGAAACTTCTCTAATCAGAACGCCATGGGAGAACATCACATGATATTCTCTTACGGTGTCTGGTTAGAGAGATGTGTCGGCTCACGGTAATTCAGGCATAATACCACTCCAAGATATGTGCTTTGCGATCTTGAATACTTATCATCACCAAGGATAAATGGCAGTGAAACCGCGGTGTCCTCTGTGTCCGGTTGAGAGAGGTGCTAACGACCTAATAAAATGTATGTGACACCAGAATGGCGCTCATGGGCAGCAACCTCGCAGCCTCAGCAAGGTCTACACGAGTGTTCAGAAACCTGTTTCAAACTTGAGGCCATGTTACACTTAGTATATATGCTAAATGTTAGCCAGTTAGCTGCGCTATTAAACGAGAACTAATATTGTCAATATTTCGCCTAAGGCCAGAAGAGCTGACATTTACAACTTAATTTCTCTTCTTATTGACATATATCTGAGTGAGAACGTATATATGTTTATTGCTGTATAAGTATGATAGTATTGCGGTATATAACATTTTAAACGTAAAATGGTTTATGCTGTTATATTGCGAATTACAATATATGATTATCACGTGTGACTTGTAAGCTAACAATATATTCGCCACGTGTATATCAATGTATTTAGTTGTATTTATAGTCACATACGATGTCTATCATGCCTGTCCATCTGTTCACACATCGTGTAACGGTATTGTTTCATTTCGGTGAGACAAATTCCTATTGTATGTGGGAATTGATTCTGGTTATACCCCATATAAGAGTTATTCTACCAATGTTACTGTTAGGGAAGGGGCCAAATGACTTTGATGTGGTATCGACCCGGCACCAGGTCCGGTTACATGACAAAAACTAGAATAATTGTCACACCGAATACTGCAAGAGGAAACATGACATCAATGGTACCGTCTTGGAACGGTCAATAAACAAAAACCTACTGGGGCGGTTCGATCCGCAAACTCCTGCTTACGTCGCCATCAGTCAGCGAATCTCAGGTCGATAAGGGGAATTGTCATATTCGACTGATAACTGGTTGGTTTACATATAGACGGCAAGAATTTTATTTCAACACATAATTGAGCCATGATCAGGGGTTAGCCGGACATAGTCATTCAACCATGTCTGTGTACTACTACTAAACATCATCCCAACATGTTAAGTATCCACTGTGATTATTTAACATGTTGGCTGCTGGTCCACTTGAATGCCGTTTTATACGACGGTTACCGCGTTGTTTAGAAATGCATACTGGTACAATCGCAGGGGTGATTTTATCACCTTCTAAACTCGCTTCTATGACACATGCTTTAGTCAGTAGGCGCATTTTTGTCCCATGGGCACATTTGATCAGACGGTAGACCGAATATCCGACTATAAAAGAAAAGTAAAAACAATTTAATTTGTTTTTATTATAGCCTTCAATGAAATCACCTTCCTTTGGTATGCGCTTCTGGTGCTAGCTAGCTTTTCTTATATGCCTGATATACTTAAAAAACTAACAAGCTCTTAAATATCACCCAAAATCTATTTTATTCTTTATTAAAAAAAATCGGTCTGGTAAATTTTTGTCCGATCTGGTAAAAATTTCAAGTTTACCAGACCGAATGTCCTGTAAAATTTTGGCAGTTTCGTGGAGACTGCATTTGATAATCTGATAGTTCTCTGTGTCGTCTGTTTTCGCTATTGACCTGCGCGTTCACTTGGATCGCGACCCGAGCCTCACATTTTAGTTTAAATATCTTAATTTACATTTTTCCATTGATCAGCGATATAAATATTGCATGCTTTGCTGTACTATATAATGGTGCTAATAGTATAATGTTGGGTTATTATGACACTCAGTCTGGTGAATAGTATACAGTAACGTGTTTTGGTGAAGCCGACTAACTATGAGCCCCCCCCCCCCCCCCCAAACCCAAACACACCCCCCTTCAGTTCAGCTTCTGAATGTATATTCAATACATGTTACATCTCACATGCTGTTTCAGTGTGTGATATTTCGCTCATCGCGTTACAAATGACCCATGTCAACTAAATGCGCCATTGTATTTGATTAATTTCGAAATGCATGTAGTCTGTTTTATTTTATAGACTAGTGGGTGAAACGTATACACATTGATGTAATATATTGTATAGTCGTATACACATTGATGTAATATATTGTATAGTCGTATAGATCAAGAATAAAGTATGAGCCCACTGCAATAAGATTGGATGTCCAAGCATCGAATGCACTTGTGCGCTCCTGTTTTCTTAATACTCAATTTGCCTTGAATATGATATTTTACAGCATTCATTTAGTATGTATTGATACCTTAATTGACAGCCGTATTATACAAGTGAATATCAATATATACGGTATATCTTGACATTCACTTGTGTTGTCTGAGCCATTAGTTTTTTTAAATTGAGTTGTCAGTTGTCACATGAGCAGTATTAGGTACAGGAATACCCAGTCAGCTGTAACCACAGACGCCTACCCACTCTATTCCCGGCATGCCCACCACCTCTCCACCACCCACACACCCAGAGTAGTGCATGGCTATAAACGAGCGGCTGTATAGGAAAACGCACCACCACTGCGGGATCACAAATACAAATCGTGGTTTCCGAAATGTGTTATTCAGGGCTCCAGATAAGGAACTAGTAATTGAGTATTGTCACTCCAATTGAAGAAATTGGGTATTTCAAAATTTTAATTAGGTAAAATAAAATCACACTACTGTTTACACATCAACAGACAGCAATTGTTGAATAGTTTGCTTCAAAATGAAAACATGTCTTGGCATTTCATGAGAATTGTCTCCTTGGAGACAATTCTAATGAAATACCAAGATGTGTTTTCATGCAAAATAAGAAAAATATGCTATATTTGTGGTATGTTTATTGTTTTTTGCAGCATTATAAAGGTACCATAACATTTTTGGCAATTTTAATTGGGTATTTAAGCAAATACGCAGCTTATCTGGAGCAATGCTGTTATCTAGTCATAATTATGTATTGCCTGTACAAAATGTAAACTCCAACTGAAATTATTGGTTCAACTGATATTTGTTTCAACTAAAGTTATAATGGCTGGACACGTATACACAACCCTGTAACGATTAGAGAAATCCGGCACACACATATTTACACCGATTTTTTACAGACATATATACAAACATTTTCTATAGCAATACAAGATAACGAATGCCCCGTATAATTGCACTTTCAAGGCGTGTTTGCTATTAATCGAGGTCGTAGTTTGATTATAGCATATATATGCTATTATAAATATGCCACTCGTTGGCAAAATGCCCGTTAACAAATGTACACAAGTCGTGTGGATTGTCCCCTCGTACATGCGGTCCTTGCTTTCTAAGTACAATGTATTGCATTCGGTCTAAATGTACACTATGTTCGTATATTGAATATATAATAAGGATTTATTCTTGTTGAACGTGTTTTTTATTTGCTTATTTCTCGCAACTCGATTCTCGATACTTAGAATATGTAACACTCGATAAATACGGTGTGTACTGGTTTGCGATTACAGTTAGTAAGTCGTAAGTAGGACCAGCCTGTGCATTAGTGCAGTTGAACCAGGTTCTACAATGTTCCACGTTCAGTTAGTGAATGGTTCGTTCACCGAATGGCGAACAGTGTAAACTGTACACTTTGTAGTGAATAACATAATTTAGAGTATGTACGTTAGAGCTGTATCTGGTTAAAATGAAACAAAAACCGTTTTGTTCATATCGTGGCCCATAATGAGATCAGCTGCTTATTAAAACTCATGGTATATACTATATATATCTACATTGGTTTTTATTGTAGATAAAAATAACATCCTTAAATTTCATATAAAACGCAATCGAAGATAATGAAGAGTTGTGAATTGCTCAGAAGTCTGTGAGCTTCATTCACCGTCCTGGACACTAATGTTTGAGGCTGTTACGTTAATGATTTATATAATAGTGCCATGGCATTGTAAATTATGTTTAAACACGGGGGGGGGGGTGATGGTGATTAGTGGGCGGCTGCATGTGGGCGCGTGGGGCGTTGATTGGCAGGAGGAGACTCGGAGCGAGGTATTTAATACTATTTATGTATTTTATTCACCAAAATTAACGATGGATTAACGATGTTTAAACTAAGTAACCACACGTATTAGTATCCCTCTGCCACAATTACTATCTGAGGATGCGCACTTCATTTGTAGATGTCAGGCCCGGACGCAGGAATTAATTTAGGGGGGTGCGTCATCGAGGGCGCGAAGGGCTAAACATTGTTTGTTTTCACATTCACGGACAGACCTCGGCAGATTAACCATTTCACCCCTTAATAACTGGAATGGATTTTGATATGTTAATTTTGCAACCCATTCCAATCATCACAAAATGATTTTCAGGCCAGTCCATTTGTGACACAACACGAGGTATTTTTGTTCTCAAAATTATGAACATTACTTGCAAAAAGTGCAGATCCTGATGAGCCGGCTCATCTGGATCTACACTTTTTGCCAATACCACTATACAGGCCTGTGGTGTTGAACGGGTTAAGGGGGGTGCGTACGCACCCGTCGCACCCCCTCTGCATACGGACCTGGATGTGGACTATTCGATAGCTTTGTTCGCAGTCATGAAAACAGTGCAGACTAAAGTGCATGTGTTCTTGTAGATACTATTTTCACGATCGCAAAAACAGCTCTCAAAACCCCGTATTATGGCGTATATACTAATGCTAATGCAAATGAGTCGACTCAAATGTCAAGTCGTGTTGCGCGTGCGCGGTTAATGCAGTGGGGTGATGGTGTGATGTGGTATGGTATGGTATGGTATGATACAAACGGCCGACTCAGCAGAATGTTTAACTTTATTCATATTAATTACAGTAGTATAATAAATTTGGTTGCCACGTGGCTGTCGGGCTGGAGTTTAGAACGCGGGGAACGAAACTTATCGTCTGCTGCTGTTTAATATGTTGACCTTTTCTCCATAAAAACATGATTTGACAGCACTTTATTTTAGAATCATTTCCAATGGAAATGATTCTAAAGTGTTGACTTTAGAATAATTTCCAATGGAATTTATTCTAAAGTCTTGTCGAACCATGTTTTTATCGAGAAGACAACGCATAAATTGACAGCAGACGACAATTTACGTCTTCTGCGTTCTAAAGGTTTAATATTCCCCAGGTGAGCGTTCACTATATACGCATTAAAGTATACTAGACAATGTCAATGTCAAATACATTCCTTTATTATGTAATAAAAGATTCCGCACACCATTCGTGGATTTGTAAATTCTGATTATTTTGCATATTGTTATTCAACATTATCTAATCTTGACGCTTTTAAAACCAAATTAATCATGTTAATATAATCTACTACTTTTTACTGAATGCCAGCCAGGGTAGGACCTGTACGACTGACAATATTGACAACTATATCCTGTTTGGTCTGGTATCAGCCATATGTTGCACAGATATGTAAATTAACGCTTGTACATGAATAGATAGCCTGTAACATCTGGCGATGTACATATGGCGGCGGTGGCCAACACAACGAATTTTATGATAGTTAGTAAACACGGAGAGTTTGTTTATTAATTGTCAATTTAACTGTGTGTATATTGTTGACAATTGCAGCCATTATATATTTGGATAACGTGATATTTATGCGACTTCATACACGATATATATATATCTATGCAGGTCTAAAATACCAATATGTTCATTTTGTCTGCCAGTGGCCCACGTAGTTATAACTGCAGTTGTACATGTATTCCACTGTATTCGTTTATGGCGCGTTTATTACAACACACAGCCAACCCGAGATCAGCAACAACTTGCAGTCACTGACGCACATTGCTGTGAGGCTCAGGAAACTGTCTCTAACGAAACGCAGTACGAAGGGGTCCTTACCTCTTCATTAATAAGACACGCCATGTTATTTTGTACTTAAACAAGATGTACGATTATTCATGGAAATTATGTACAGAAACTGTAATATCAAGGCTTTGAATGCGGAATCTTCGTCAACTTACGACGTCATTTACGAAAATGTAAATTGTGTAAATGTTTTTCATGAGTCACAGCACAACATCACATGGCTTGTCTGAGTTGGTGATTATACTACAACTTACAAGGTCAGTATAAGCAGGATCTCTATATTTTTAGGACATTTAATACACTCTGTACTATCATTTCAGGACATTCCCTCTTATCAAGTCGAGTGCTCGATACTTCAACCGTAATTACGTAATTATCCATGTCGCCTGGTGTTTCTGAAGAGCGCCGTCAACGAGTCTTTAATTCGTATAAAACGCAGTCCCGTTTTTCTCCTGCACGCATGCGCGGTGCGCAGTCTGAATGCGCACATCAGCGTTCACAACAGGCAGCAGCTGCATATAATTCTGGCATCATCATGATCATGTGGTTGCAGAAGTAGACCATCAGACGAGAAATATCACTCAGCGTGTTTTGCGATCAACATAGTCCCGGGTCAGTCTGCGTATCGCGGTTTGCACAACATTGTAATGTATTCCCCTCTCATTTGGGGATGTTTGTTTGGCGAATTATTTGCTAATGATCATAATGTACCCGAGCTATGATGGGGAAGACATTACTATGTATGCGAGTTTCACGTTGGTATCTGACATCATTTGGAAAGATTGTAGAGCATGCAAGCTCCAGATTGCAGAACTGGTAGTATTTATGGAGATGGGTGCACTTTTAGGAGCGCAACATTAACCAAGTTGTGTGTCTGATAATCGGATCTCATATGCGCACATCAAACAACACTCCAGCACCCTCTCATTAGCCCCATTCAAGCCCAGCACCACCACCCACCACCCCCGAAAACCCACCCTGCCATTAGCCAACTACATGTATGCCGAAATATTCCATAAAGTATGTGGAATGTTCTAAATAGTTCGCCACCGCTTGTGTTACATCGTAATATCTGTGCAAGTATGATTGAGGCTGTTGAAGAAATGGGACATATTGCTTGTGCGTGTTGATCCAGATCAGCCTCTTCATGTGCACAGTCTGATCAGGATATAGTGTGTTCAAGCAATATAGGTCGTTCTCGGCTACATAGTGGTAGTGATGATATTTGATCAGGAGCTACACTGGTCATACATCTCATATGCCTCATTTCTCCAGCCTAGTACATCACCAGTATTACAGACGTCTGATTTAACGCGGGTACGAATTTATACATTCTGACAAATGCATGTTCGGATCATATCCATCTGTTCGCACACACTCTTGTTCTCGTGTGGTGTTTTCAATAAGCTAGGTTTTCGATAAAAAGCATATACACGATTTAGATAATATAAGTTGGTAATTAAGGTTCGGATTTTTGCCATTGTCCTAGTGTCGCGCATCTACGTATAATCTAGACGAAAGTGTGCTGTTGTTTATTTCCCGTATGTCCACGCACTCCGCCTTTCTCTCGGGTGGGGGGGGGGGGGCTAAAAGTGCTGCATGGACTGTCTACGTAGTTTATATCAAAGCTACATACATGTATATCAAAATGTGTAAGGATAGTCTTTCAGTACGGCTTTGGGCACATATGGGGTACGCAGAACTCTCGGACCCTGTAAATTACTCATTCAAAAAACATCACCACATACCCATAATCTAACATAAATGGGTATGTGCGGTAATGTTTTGTGCATTTGCCATTTACTGGGTCTTACGTCCGAGTCTCCCACTGACACTTGTCCATTAGATCAGCGCAATATGTCCGAGTGACCGTAATAACCATACATATTCGGACGATATTTATTCTGGGAAACACATATCAATATATGGTTTATCACATCAAGGAATGTCCAAATATTTACGGTTAGTATGGTACTTCTTGTTGATCACAATAACAATGTATTTGGATACAATTTGTTTTGTTTTTTATAGGGGTTTCCCAAAACATATCACATTGTCAGTCAATCGTATGAGTGACGTTTTAGATATACAAATCTCCTTTGTAGCTTTTGACCCTTGTAACTCCTGTTCGACGTCAGTATTCATGCAAACTGATAGTCTTATCGGATGGCTTTGTTCCGATAGAAACGTCCAAAAATGGCACCTCAAAGCAATTAGCATGCAGTCCCTGGTTTGGTCGGAAAATCGATTTTTTTTAATTAATTCGTTCCCACGAAATAACAATTCGTTCCCTCAATTTAACAATTTGTTCCCTCGAATTAACAATTCGTTCCCACGATATAACAATTCGTTCCCTCGAAGTAACAATTCGTTCCCACGAAATGACAATTCGTTCCCTCAAGTTAACAATTCGTTCCCTCGATTTCCCCCCGATTTGTACAGGTGATATATGGGCTTTAGTACTAAACCCGTTGACCCGGCCTTAAATGGCTGTTGATAGGCCGTTAAACCCCAACAAACAAACAAAAACACACATCCCGGCCTTAAATTACCTTAGCTGTTGATAGGCCGTTAAACACCAATAAACACAAACAGTATTTCAATGGCTGTAACGTGTTTTGTTGTCAATATTTGACTATGACCGAAGACATGGGGCTTAATAGGTGTGTGACCAGTGTAGCTCCTGATCAAATGGCACAAAACGGTAGCCTGATACGATATATATGTCTTGTTAGAAGCATTACGGGCGTTTCATTGATATAGTGACGAATAGTGCAGATCCTGATCAGACTGTGCGAATGCACAGTCTGATCTGGATCTAAACTGGTCGAAAAACCCGTAACTTTGTAAGCCCCATTTCTCCAGGCATCGCCATATTTATGTGAAACAGGTCAACTTGGTTGCTGAGCTATTATGTTCCATAACACAGACCGAGTCGATAGCCTATATTATTAATATATCTCTGCGTGATCAGTCACATTATATGCCGTATATATTACCTAATGAGAAAATAGTCTTTATCCCAGGAGACGTCGCTGTCAAAATAGATCTACAGATTTCTAGCATAGATCCTTAAAATACACGAAAGTTGCGAAGAAAATTAGCAAGAAAATGAGAAATTATATCCACTGTCGGTGTAATTTACGGACAACTGGGATTTCGGAAAACATTTCACCGACTGTTCTTCTCGTATATGCTTACTACTTAAGTAGTATTATCCCATATATTTCTTGGCGTATTGTCTATTGAGAACAAATCCATTAACCGTGTGCATGTGTGTTGACATTGTATAAGTTACTTAATTGTACTTATTGGGGTCATTAATAGTAATGACTGAGGACTGGGAATATAAACATGGATATTGGGTATTTACATGTATACGTCTATGCCACTGCTCTGATTGGTGCTGTGTGCATCATATGTGCATATGACTGGAAACATGGGGATTATGTGTTTTGCGACCAGTGTAAATCAAGGTCAGCCTGATCAGTCTGATCAGGATCTGCACTGTTCGCCATTCCATTAATGAAAGACCCGGCATGCTTCTAACAAGCAATGTCGATCGTTACTCGGCTACAGAAGTTTTCTATTTGATCAGGAACTACACTGGTCATAAATCCCTTAAGCCCCATCTATCCAGCCACAGCCATATAGTGTTAGTCTTGTTCGTCCATCCGTACGCCATTCAGAAATAACACTTCACAAGTAGTTATTGTAGCTACACAACCGCATGAAAGATCGACAGTTCAGTGTGTGCTCTTTTGTCAGTGGTTCGATCTGTGCTGCCCAAGGTCAAATGTCGCTGTGTCATGCATGGACTGTAACATTGTTAGCGCAGTATGTGGCAAACAAAATTATCAGGTGCAATAAAACCGCACTTGCAGCGTACATATTTTTCTGATAGTCGTGTTCGGCGATTGTCAATGATCACTTTACTACTTTGTTTTGCAAGTTTATGACATTTGTGGCCACTGTGGCTGCTGCTAGCACACTGTTCTGTGTGTTTTAAGCATGTGTGCTGTTTGTGAGAAGCATGCCTGGTGTTTTCCTGATGGTATAGCGAGCATTGCAGACCCTATCTCCGACTACACTTGTCGCAAATACCATGAACTCAATGTCACGAATGTTTGACATGAATGTATTTGATATTCCCACCATGTTGTGTACGTGTGTCCAGAATATGGTTCAAAGTTTTACATTGGAAATGTGACACCTCTGTATGACTGCATATAGCTCTGTAAATGCGTTCACACCACAAAACATGTGATTCAATAGAACACGTGAGATGACAACATTCACAGTATGACTTTTACACACATTGGCGTCACCAAGGTTTCTATCGGGGTTCGACTGTCGAAGGCAGACGCCGACAGCCGAAGACTGGTGGGGGAGAGAGCACGAGAGGGGGCATGCCATCTCGTTAGTTGGGGTGGGGATTTATTTTTTATTTCTACGTTCAATTTCCGGCGTTCTAGTGCATTTTAGAGCTATAAAATCCAATAATCGTACTTGCACTGCCACCACCCCCCCCCCCTGGCGACGCCTATGACACCGTTCAAGCAATCTTACCATTCTAAGGCCTTATTTTTTTTAGTATTTGTTTTACAAACCCGCCGCCGAAAATTTAGCGTTTTTGGAGAAAAAAAAATTGAAAAAAAAAAAGGTGAAATTTATTTTTTCTTCTAATTTTTTTTTTGAATGACTAAATGTTTGTTTTCACTTTTCAATACATTATGCACACTGTATAGCAATTGAATATAATAGTATCTAATTATACTACACAAGTTACATACAAAATGTATTAGAAAGTAGTGTTGAGAAGAGCTTAAAGTTAGGGGAGATAATCATGAGAAAAAGAATTAAGGAAAGAAATATTTCCATTTGTGTTCCTATCAAATAGACCTGTTTAACTGAATATTAAAGTTAACATACCCCACTTGATAATGTGTTGTTCTCGTTTGTCCTTCAATGTTTATGTTGCTATTTTCTGTTCTATCTGATTTATGTTCTTCATGTAATTTATGAATGATTCGAACATTATATCGCGTTTTTCATATTTACATTTCAATATGAAATATTTTCCTAGAGTAACGATGAAATTAAGTTGTTGTGCCAAAAGTGCATTATCATTTATTCCTATAGAAATGTTTTAACGTTCATTCATTATGCATGTTATAACCTTGTCATTTAGGTAAGTTCTTGGCCGGGACCAAAGTGGGTACATTTCCAGAATAAGTGTTTTATACTTTCAACATACATAGGCTACTACTTACTATTTTACAGCGATAAAGTAATTTATTTATTCCCAGAATTCGCATCGGGTATTTGTATTGTACGTTGTGTAATATGGAATCTATAGTACAATTGAAAGTTAAAGGTGCATGACACTCAGTAGCAAAATTTATCCCGTCAACTATGTCGCTACTAGACGTGAAAAGCAGGTACGTGTATTTTTTCTCGTTCACGTCTAGTAGATACGTCATTATGTATGACGTTACGTCATTATGTGAATGACGTGACACGATAATCTTGTCGCTTCAGAAGACAAACTTATGAGGCCACAAATGCATTTTTAGAGACATTTGAACAACTTTGATGTGGTTAACGGGATAAATAGAATATTATTATAGTGTCATGAACGTGAATAAATATCTGACTCGGCTCGAAACCAGGATGTGCTCGGCAAGCCTCGCCCATCCTGATTTCTCATCGACAGATATGTATGCACGTTCATGACACTATACTAATATTCTCAAACTGTTCTTTATATCAGACACATCATTCTGGCAAAATAAACATTCATTCACCATTACCCCACGTATTGATTGACATTATTATACATCTTATATCAGACGGAGATTTCCACACTGATATCAGGGGCGATTACCGTGTTTCCTTAAACTATTAATGGACATTACTATTTATTCTCTGTATTTATTGTTTGATGTGCAATGATCATACTTCATAATCTGTCAAAAATATTTGTTTTCAGGTGACTCGTTTAATTAGTATAAATAATTAAATTATACAAAATGGGATTGAACCCGTTTGCCCGGCCTTACATGACCTTAGCTGTTGATACGCCGTTAAACACCAATAAACAAACAAACAAATAAACAAACATGCCTCATTTGCATATGAAAATTGCCTGATACCAACGCGCGTCAGTAAAATAAATATTACTAAATGATTATACCTATATAGCGGCCACTCGTAATCTTTAGAACTGGTGGAATAGTGACACAAGTATACACTTAGTTAATTCCTATAAAGAACATATTGTGCCTACTGAGTGGGCATGTATCTTTAATGTGTAAATTGGTTGCCAACATAGAGTAACATCTTAAAACTCGCTTGTTCATTTTTGTTGAGATTTTATTTCATCAACAATTTTCCCGTGGTGACGATTCTGATGTGTTGCCAAATCATGATGAATGTTGATGATATATAGCGCACCAAAGACAATGTCTTGTGTGTTTTATGGTAGCACTGAATGTTCTTTACAAAATCCAAAAAGATTAATTAAGAATCAAGTACTGGGTATTTCTTATATTCACATGCTCTCGAATTTTATTTACGTTGACGGTAACCAATTCTTCTTCAAAACAATAGGTATGAGATTACAGCAAACTGTACAATAATGGATAAACAGTTTCGCATTTCCTGCACTATGTTTCATAAAAATCATCATTCCATTTGTATTAAAGATATTGAAGGAAAAATTTACTGTAAACATATCTAAAATCATAACATCACACCGTTCGGAAACCACGTCTTCCCACACCCTGTAATATATTGTTTATAATGTAAGTGTTGTATTCATTGTACAATGTCGTATTAATTACTGTTTAAAATAAGACTACATATAATTTATGCCAAGATATAGATGTACAAACATATATTTTTTCTAATTAATGAAATGATTTGTTATTGTTCTTCGTACGGTTTATAACTCCCGACGAAAAAATAAAATTGCAAATTCTGTTTTTTTTTCTATATTTTCCCTCCTCCTACGGCACTTCAGAGATTTGGTCGTTCGTAAAACAAACAATTAAAAAAATAAAGGCCTAAGGTGCCGTGTTTAGTATAGGTAGCAAGTGGCTGATTCCGTCTTATATCGTACAAATACATTGGTGGCAGAACTGTGTATATCGTGATCAGTGTGTGCATCTACGCAATCTAGTAAGGGTATATGCCGTCTTTCATTCAATTACTGGAACATCCAGCCTACTTCTACCCGAAAGTTGACGAAATGTTCAAAGCAAATGCGGAATTCAATTCCGCATTTGCTATGAAAAGTTCGTCAAGTTTCTACTAAACATCGTAGACTCGTGTCAAGCTGCTGCAGTTCTCTAGAAGATCAGA
The DNA here is from genome assembly GCA_029237695.1 of Conchocele bisecta. Classification (NCBI taxonomy): domain Eukaryota; kingdom Metazoa; phylum Mollusca; class Bivalvia; order Lucinida; family Thyasiridae; genus Conchocele; species Conchocele bisecta. Next base: position 31,482,312 of record CM055277.1, read on the forward strand.
CAGTCCACACACGCCATAAACTCCAATCCGCCAGTCACGTACGTGTTGTTTTCACTGGCAGCTCCGACTATAGCATGATGAAAATTTAGGCATATTTTCCCAGAATGCTATCTATGAAATCAAATTCAGGAGGTGATGAACTGTGGCTCTGGGGTAGAATACAGTACTTCAATACTGAATGTTGTGAGTTCAAAACCTACCGTAGGGCATGAAACTTATTTTCATAGTATTTCTATCCCACTGGTCTGTCGGATGGTCCAGTCTCTATGTGACCTTAGTTATTGCTGTGATGTTAACACCCATTCATTTCAATTTCAGGACAAAGGCTGGACTGTACTGTTTCCTGTTCCTGTCCGTAGTCGCCGTATTCGTCATCAAGGGCTCCATACCGCTGGGAACCCATGACGGCATCACACTAGAGGGCCCTTTGTGGAACCGTAACCGCGAATACACCGTGAACCGTACGGCGCCTAGGCAGCCGGAAGTCAGCCATATTGCATTTTTGAAAGTGCACAAAGCAGCCAGCAGTACGCTGCAGAATATCTTCTTCCGGTTTGGACTTAAAAGAAACTTAACACAGATACTGCCTGTGAAAGGGAACAAATTCTCAATAACACAAAAAGAACATTTGCCAATTTTAGACCCACCAAAAGGTAAATGGTACAGCATTCTGGCGGTACATTCCGTGTTTAACCTAAAACTATTATCGACGTATTTGCCGCCGGACGCCGTCTATATCGCAATTGTACGCAATCCGCTCGACCTTTTCATCTCGTCTGCTTTCTACAACAGAGACTCATGGCATGTCGACTACCTAAATGCTGTTCCGAAGGAAAACTTCATACCGAATTTAATCCGGTATCCGGAAAAGTATGATTCAGAGGAGTTTAGCATGACAAAAAATCCAATGGCCGCCGACTTTGGATTTCCCAGTGGTCTGGCGGATGGCGGCAAGGTGAAGCGATATGTGCAGTATTTGGGAACGTTGTTCAATTTAGTGTTGATTGTCGAACATTTCAGTGAATCGTTGATATTAATGAAAAGGTTTTTAGGGTGGAGTTTATCTAGTGTTTTGTTTATTCCTATAAACGACAATGAGCACCCGAGTGCATCAGAGCTGGGATTAAATGATACGGACAGGCGCTTGTTTCGGGAGAGAAACCGACTGGATTACGAACTTTATCAGTATTTTTACGACATCTTTATAGAAAAGCTGTCGGTACAAAGTGATGATTTCCTTGACGAAGTGAAGCATTTCAACAAAGTCCAGAAAAACGTTCGATATTTCTGTCTCGCTGCCCGAGACGCGGACGAGAGTAAGTATTACCTCGTGAACGACTCGCCTTGGAACGGTCCGTTCCGAGTGACGAAGGCAGACTGTGATCTCATGTCGTTGAGCGAGCTGGACTTTATAGACCAGCTACGGCGACAACAGATACGTATATTGTATAATGATCTGTGATCCCCGGTACGAGTCAGTGGAGTGAGGAAATAGGGCATTTAAGTATATAACTTATTGTTCACATATTGGATTTATAATTAATTAAATGCGACCGCATTATTTAGTTCCTGAAAATCCAATGTGGACAATAACATAATTATAGTTCAGCCAAGTGTACAATGAGTACTGATTTACAATTTCCTGCCGAACAGTTAATGATTAAATTGTGTAATGTATAACTTATTTGGGTTAAACGTTGCAGTATGTGAAATAAGTGAAGCACAATGCTGCCCAGCGATTGGCTTAGAAAGTAGGGCAAACTATAATGAGTAATAATATGGATGTTGTAGGTATATTATGTATACATGTACCTTGAAATGAGAGTTTGCTAATTTGATTTCATCAGTGATTGAGGTTGGTGGTCATTAGTATAGAGCATTGTCATCGTTAGATTTGTTCAAGGACGGAGACATGTATGAATATCTAGTTGTACATTTAGTGTTGTATATACTACAGAGCTCCAGATAAGTTTTTTATCTAAATAGTATTATACTCCCACCGGCCTTTCATGACTTTAGCTGTTGATAGGCCGTTAAACACCAATAAACAAACAAAACAAATCATACCCCCAGGTTCAAATTCAATGCGTATTTTATGTTTACAACTTTTATATTTTGTCTTCCTTTTTTTATTTATTAAATAGGAAACAAATGGTAGAAATTAAAACAAATTTAAAAATCCATGTATTTGAGCTGCAAAAAGCAAGCACTGTTTGATTTTTGCTGCTCAACTTAGTGAATTTTCATCTTTATTATAATAGTTTCACTACTCAATTTGAAAATCAATGCATGTTTTTCATTGCTGCCAGTATTTTGTACTCCAAATTTTGATAATCAATGGTATTCTGCTAAAACAAGTGCTCAAATACGCCAATACGCACCTTATCTGGAGCTCTGAATACTACGGGCGATTCTTTGGGGATTTTTGCTGTATCAGTACCTGTATGTCGTTGTTGAGTGGCAAAACAACACCATATTTCCATGAATGACCCCGATAGGTGGCGAAAGAATTAGATAACATTGTCAACTTACTATGTCCTATTTCAATGAATGGCACTGATAGTTGGAAAACGTATTACACCGTATTGTCAACTCGACGTCATTTACAGAAGATGATTCCGATCTTCAAGCTCAGTTGGGATGTGTATGGAACATCAAATCTACATAAACTCAAATAATTAGAGCTAGCATTAAATATTCGAGTTTATCTAGATTCCAAAGGCGTGATATGACAGAAATCTCGTGTACTGTCCGTTAACCAGTAATACTCGTCCCCTGAATGGTCTCCCTTGTGTATCCCCGTATTTCAATTTGAAAATCACTCATATGTTCCAGTGCTCCAGATAAGGAATTAGTAATTGAGTATTGTCACTCCATCATTTCTGAAGCAATTGGGTATTTAAAAAAATTAATTGGGTAAAATAAAATCACACTACTGTTTACACATCAGCAGACCGCACTCATTGAATAGTTAGCTTCTAAATGAAAACATATCTTGGTATTTCATTAGAATTGTCTCCTTGGAGACAATTCTAATGAAATACCAAGATGTGTTTTCATGGAAAAATAAGAAAGATATGCTATAGTTGTGGTCTGTTTATTGTTTTCTGCAGCATGATAAAGGTACCACAAATTTTGTATTGCTTTTTGATACTCGCTACTACTGATTTCAATTGGGTTTTTGGAAATTTGAATTGGGTATTTACTCAAATACGCAGCTTATCTGCAGCTCTGTGTTCTGTTTCTAGCATCAAAAGTTGACAAAAAATCTCAGAGCTCATGTATGAGCTCTGAGATTTTTGTCAACTTTCCATTTCATTAACGGAAAATATTACATACACGTTACATTATATCAGTATCGATGCGAAATGGCGATATGAAATGGAGTTAACTCCAGCTCAAACCAAATGTGTGTAGTTTCATTGTTTATGGTCAGTATTAATTCAATTAGCAATCATCACAAACAATGCAAGCTCTCTGATCAAACCCAGGCGCTTCCACATAAAAGGCAGGAAATTAATAATTATCAACTGCTGTTTTTTATTCGTCTCGACCAGCAGCCGACAGCATTTAATTCAGCATTATCGTTATAAATAATACATTTACATATTTAGTACACATGCTAGCTATGAGAAAACATAAACATAACATTACATATTTTATCCTGTCAACACAGTGCGTATGTGCCGTGAAACACGGTGCCGTGAAACATTTTTGATATCCAGTCAATACTATTTTTGCATTTTACAGCCATTTGTAGGTGTTGACGGGATAAATAGAATAGTAGGTAGTGCCGTGAATGGGAAAAAATATCTGGCGCGGCACGGAAACGGGATGTGCTCGGCAGAGCCTCGCCCATCCTGTTTCCTGAGCCTTGCCAGATATTTTTCCCATTCACGGCACTAACCTACTATTCTCTATTTATTCAGCATAAAGCAATACATACAATGCTTCTAGCCATTAAACAAAATTGTGTAGTGCACACGAAATAAAGATTTTCAGAATGGAAATGAAGGAGGTTAAGTTAAAGCGAAATGAGAAAACACTAGATATATGCAAGATGCAGGTATTAAATACTAATTAAGATTTGTCACGGTGTGGTAACTACATACTTGTCAAATACCTTTATTATATACGAACCTGGTAGTTAGGCTACTTTGTGACTACAAATGTCAAGCATGTAGACTGGACGTTTCTGCCAAGTTATTCCGGAATCAGGTAGTCTTTTATACAAGGTGTATGATCACTCCAAAGTAAGTATTATTTGATATTTTCCTTAATATGCAACGGAATTTTATGAAATATTGCGCAGCAAACGCGTCTTCATGTGCTGTATTTGGTGGTCTATGGAGTTGGCACATACTTATGTCGTTTTTGCGAAGAATCGATTCCCGTGTGTCCGACACGGAAATCGATTCTTCGCAAAAACGACAGAAGTTTGGGCGAAAATACAGAGACCACCAAATGCAGCACATGAAGACGCGTTTGATGCTCCATGTTTCATCAAAATCCGTTACGTAATAAGGACACTATAAAAGAATACGTACTTTGAATCGGTACTTGTTATTGTTGTTAGTACCACGTGACCATACACCTTGTTATATGAGTCTCCTCCATGATGTTACTGTATGCAAACGATAGGTATACGTTTACAGGTTACATTCCACCATTGATTACCACTGCATACTTTAACAGAAACCTGTGTCACCTGGATTTATTTAAAATACATATAGAATGGAATACTTTCTGTCAGTCTAGCATTTTCATAATCAATTGGCTTGTGGACAGTAAAATATGAGAAGAAAACAAGGTGTTGACAATCATGTAAGAAATTTCCATGACTCGGAAGGCATGCTTGATTAAAAAAGCAGACACTCAAGAATGGATCAACGAATGACAGGGTCATGTGACCTATGAATACGTGACAGGCAGTAACGTGAAAATGCTCTCAATATTTTTGTTGCAGGAGTAGATATATGTACATGTGCGTCTAATAATACAAATCCGAGATTCACCAGTAACCACAAACGGTTAGCTCAAAACAAGCTAAATGTTCGCACTATGTCTTCATTATTTACCACTGGTGATGGGAACAACTAATCTGATAGTCTGTTGTATACGTGTAGAGATACCTATATATATACACACAGTCATGTGATTTTTTTTCCCGTCACCTGTGTTATTTACTAATTTCGACGGGAACACTAATATAAGGACCACACTCGATTTACTGGAATGAAACCTACATGTAGGTATACCACCATGACTATGCAATTAACATTGAGATCGCAAATGACTTTCATGGTTCAAAGATTTAACCTGATTGGCTTTAACACAGGAATGTGGACACAAAATTGTCGTCTGCTGCTGTTCATTTTGTCTTTTTTCTCAATAAACCATGATTTCCACAGTACTGGAAATGATTCTAAGTGCTGTCGAACCATATTTTGATAAGAAAAAATGGGTAATAGGGCATAAACAGCAGACCACATTTCCGTAGAAATGATTCCAAAGTGTTGTCAAACTGGTCTAGTTTTAATGAGATTGTAGACACAATAAAGAACAACAGCAGAAGACAAGTTATGGTTCTGCATTCTAAGGGTTAACATAAGAAAAGTGTTATACATTTAGGACATGTAAACATAACTAATCATTCGCAGGTGCACAGTATATGCATGTAAGTATGTTGGGAAAACATGCTGAATGAACTAAACTCGCTATGAATGGCACATGTGTTTATGGAGTTAGTCAGCATGTTGAAGGTGCATCACGTGGTTACAACAACAACAACAACAACGTCGCCTACTCCAAAGTAAGTATTATTTGATATTTTGATGTTGATGAAATATGGCGCAGCAAACGCGTCTTCATGAGCTGCATTTGGTGGTCTAGGGAGTTTGGCACAGATTTATGTCGTTTTTGCGAAGAATCGATTTCCATGTCGGAGACACGGAAATCGATTCTTCGCAAAAACGACAGAAGTTTGGGCGAAAATAAAGAGACCACCAAATGCAGCTTAACAAGACGCGTTTGATGCGCCATATTACATCAAAATCCGTTACGTAATAAGGACACTATAAAAGAATACGTACTTTGAATCGGTACTTGTTGTTGTTGTACCACGTGATCATACACCTTGATGTTGCAATAATAGAAACAAACATCCACAAGGATGTAGATGAACGGTCAAATTGGTGTGTGAAATTGGCATGACCATAAAACCCATACAAGTATAATGTATTGACGGGATTTGCTCACATTGTATACTGATGTTGCAGTACTCTCACATACATGTGTTTATATGAATGTGTTGGTGATCAACGTAAAACTCTATTCAATGTATCAATGTCTCATTGTCGGACAACGTGACCCAATGTCATTCATACTAGTATTATACATGTACAATGTTCAAGAATCACTTTTAGTCTCATTGTCGCTACGTTGTCTAGTTAGATTTTCGAAAATGTATATCACTATATGATTATATGTTTGTACTGTCAAACCTGTGTATAATGCCCTGCAGACATACAACATTTCCTCTACTTTGAGGATTTCAGACTTTTTCAGAGCTCCAGATAAGTTTTGTATACCCCCAGATTTCAAATTCGCTGTGTATGTTACTGTCTTGATTTTCTTCCGTATTAAATAGGGAACAAATGATACAAAATTAAAATTCACTTATTTGAGCTGCAAAAAGCAAACACTGTTTGCTATTTGCAGTTCAACTAAGTAAATTTTAAACTTTATTACTGTATTTTCACTACTCAATTTGAAAATCAATGCGTATTTTCACATTGCTGTGAGTATTGTGTACTGCCAGTTTTGACAATCAATGCGTATTCTGCTATATAGTAAGTGCGTAAAATACGCCAATACGCACCTTATCTGGAGCGCTGATTTTTCATGAAGTGAACTTTCGAAAAGTTTCAGATTCAGTCTGGTCTGCTCAAATATGAAATGTTAGCAAGGTGGGTCAGGTTTAAGCCTTTTGTCAGTTAATTTCAGAAGTCTGGTTCCGCCATGGACTGTGAACAATCTGGGGGCATTTCACTAAACTTTCTACAGCAAAAATGTTCCTGTAAATAATTATTGTATTTACATTTATTGAGCATAGGCTTGCATACGCAGCCTATGCTCAATAAATGTAAATCCATCTATTGAAATTTTCAGACGATCCTAAATTGGCACTTATGAACATTTTAGTCGTACGAAGTTTGGTGAAACAGGCCCTTGGTCCTTGTTGAGAGGCGGGCTCTGTATACAGGGTCGGTCTCTGTATACAGCGTCGGTCTCTGTATACAGGGTTGGTCTCTGTATACAGGGTTGGTCTCTGGTCGGTCTCTGTATACAGGGTCAGTCTCTGTATACAGGGTCGGTCTCTGTATACAGGGTTGGTCTCTGTATACAGGGTTGGTCTGTATAGGGCAGGTCTCTGTATACAGGGTTGGTCTCTGTACAGGGTCGTCTCTGTATACAGGGTTGGTCTCTGTATACAGGGTTGGTCTCTGTATACAGGGTTGGTCTCTGTATACAGGGTTGGTCTCTGTATACAGGGTCGGTCTCTGTATACAGGGTTGGTCTCTGTATACAGAGTCGGTCTCTGTATACAGGGTTGGTCTCTGTATACAGGGTCGGTTGAGTAGTAATTGAGGCATCAGGGCATATAATACAACTGCTGTATTCGAAGTTTCACTGAAACATACTTACATTCAGCGCTCCAGATAAGCTGCGTATTTGCTTAAATACCCAAATAAAATTGCCAAAAACCCAATTGAAATCAGAAGTAGCGAGTAGCAAAAAGAAATACAAAATGTGTTGTACATTTATCATGCTGCAGAAAACAATAAACAGACCACAAATATAGCATATTTTTCTTAGTTTCCATGAAAACACATCTTTGTATTTCATTAGAATTGTCTGCAAGGAACAATTTTAATGAAATGTCAAGACATGTTTTTATTTTGAAGCAAACTATTCAATAATTGCTGTCTGTTGATATGTAAACAGTAGTGTGATTTTATTTTACCCAATTCAAATTTTGAAATACCCAATTGCTTCAGAAATGATGGAGTGACAATACTCAATTATTACAGAAATGATGGAGTGACAATACTCTATTACTAATTCCTTATCTGGAGCGCTGTACATTGTAAACTAAATATATGTTATTGTATATGGTGATCCCGGCGTATATAATATGCCAAAATGTCTATATTTCAAACTTCATATGCTTGTTTATCATCATTTGTAGTAGTTGTGCAGTCCATATGACAGGTTAATTGCGGGATTAAACGACCTTAGCTGGATTGGTCGTTAAACACCAATAAATCAAAGCAATCAAATCAACCATATATACAATATATACAGCTCTTGTGCGGAAGGTCAACGGCACCATTGGCATTAACACTGGAGACCTTTTGGGATCCGCCCCCTACCACCCCCCCCCCCCCCCCCAATGCATCAGGTTGATTACGGGATCGAACCCGTTTGCCCGGCCTTAGATGACCTTAGCTGTTGACAGGCCGTTAAACACCAATAAACAAATAAACATATGATTTGTCATTTAGCATTGCTTTTGTAAATTTAAATGATGATAAACATGCAGGTGATGTTGAGCTATTGACTAGAGAACTCGAGTATTATTGAGTGCTAGATAGAACATAAGTTGAGATGAGAGGAATGTGGGATCGTAGCTAATTATTTCCTTTTTAATTTATTTATATAAATCCGGTCCAACTTGTATATTTTATGGCCATATTGCTTGCGATAAAACCGAATACCGCATGATTTGTTGTGCAAAGAAGCCATGATAGTGTTGTCGACTAGTTTGGATCAAGCTCATCCTACATGTCTGCGCAATCTGATACGGAACTGCATTGTTTGCCAGATTCATTTTCACACGTATTAATTGTATTGCAATCAGTGTAAACCCAGATCAGACTGCACATATGTGCAGTTTGATCTGGGTCTACCCTGTTTGCAATATTTAGTTTTGCAATGTAAGTATATTCAGTAAGAAATAAACACTAAAATCAATCAAAGGACCGGATCTCTATCAATAGATTTGCAAAGGTAAATAACTACGATCCCCATTATGTTAAGCTAATTACGTATGTGCCTCTAATGGTGTCTTTGTAAAATTTAAACATAGACGCAATGTTTTCTTGGTGCTGGAATTGAGGGTTTGTGCTTGGCGCCGCCAATGTCTGGCTGGCATGGTGACAATTTATCCTCTTGTTATCAATCAACAGTGTGACGTTTTCATGTAAAGAATCTCAGTGCAGCTTCATGACGTCATTCGTGTCACGTGTCTTATCTCGGCGTCTCGTACAGTGTGTTGCATGTGGAAAGCACAATGAGCCAATATGACGCTGATTCGCGGCCTTATTGTCCATAACGTGTTACATGCATGTATCGTCTTTCATTATCAGCAGCAGCGTCGTCGACGTCTTCATCATAATCAACAGTATCAGCATCAGAATATTCATCATCACCACATTCATCATCATCAGCAGCATATTGTATCCTGACAAATACACACCTTCCCGCGTTGTTGTCAACATCATGGAGGGACGAAGTTATGCTGGGCCGACTCTTGCGGAATGGGCCGAAGTCAATGATGTTCTAGTTGCTTTATACGGGAGTCCACAGCATAACTTTGTCACCACGTGGTCTGTCGATTTTCCACTCAGGGAAACATATGCATGCGTTTAACAGATATTATTTTAAAAAATTCTCATTTTCACAAGATGCTCGTGTATATATCGCCATGTATATTAATATCTATGCAAATGTGTAGCTTGTACATATGGACCCTATCTCAGGGATTCCGCTGGGGAAAATAAAAAAATCGCCACTTCAAAAAGAAAATACAAAAAAATATTTTTTTATTTATTTTTTTTTAAATTTCGAAAATTGTAATATTTTATCGCCAATTGCGAAAATGGCGATCGCCAGCGGAATCCCTGCCCTATCTATCCGAACACAGCCACATTGTATTTGCCTTTGTGAGCAGTGTAGATCCAGACAAGCGAAATACAGGATGTTTTGAGTGATCATAATTCACATGGTCAGCCATCGTTCTGGAGGATTGCTGTTCATATGGTTGGCTGTTTGGAATTATAACCTTTGTGTTGAAAACACATTCTTTTTCCAAGTAGCATCAAGTGTTCATGAATATACGTGTTTTAATTAGGAACAGCGTTCCTTGTGTTCCGGAGATTGCCGATGTCTGATTGCGGAGAAATAAATAATGTGTGAACATGAGGGGATAAATAACGGTCGTCCGTCGTACAGTTGGTAATCTGCTTGCTATCTGTGCATACATTATGTTGAAACATGCTCAACCTTTACACTGCTGAATTAACTTTTGTCACCTGTTGTTTGTTTTATGTTGTGTTTTCTCATCAAAACATGGACTGACAATACTTTAGAATCATTTCCAATGGAAATGATTCTAAAGTGTTGTCAACCCATGTTTTTATTGAGAAAAAACAACATATTAAACGACAACCGACGTAATTTTATTTTCATTCCCGCATTCTAAGTGTTAATACCTATTATATGGACAAAATGTTTCTTCATATTAACATGCTTTTATGGTATTTAAATTGTGTGCCTTGGTTTATGACTACAAAATACACCTATAGGGTTAGGGTTCACTGACTGAACTGTATAAATGTGTAACATAATCGTCCGTACATGAACTGTGTCAAACTTAGGCCATACCTTATTATCTTTTCTATGTTAAGCGGTCACCCAGTTGACCAAAACCTACATACGTATCCGGTAATAACAAACAAGGCCTTGAACAAAACAAAGGTAAATTTATGTTAAAATCTTCTTCAACCCTGCAAAGGGTTGAGGAAGATTTTAACATTAATTTAACTTTCAGCCAGCAAGCTTTAGAAAAAATAATAGAAATCTTATTAAGTGGACGGATTTAAAGGTACTGCCCACTCAGTAGGCACAAAATGTTCTTTATAGGAATTGAATAAGTGTATCATTGTGTCACTATTCAACCAGTTCTAAACATTACGAGTGCCCACTATACAGATATAAATCATTTAGTAATATTTAGTTTACTGATAGTGACGCGCAGTGGTATCAGGCTATTTTCATATGTAAATGAGGCATGATATGTTTTAATTATTTATACTAATTAAATGCGTCACCTGAAAAAATAATATTTTTCGACAGATTACAAAGTATGATCATTGCATATCAAAAAATAAATACAGAGTATAAATAGTAATGTTCGTTAACATTTTAAGGAAACACAGTTATCGCTCCCGATATCAGTGTGGACATTTAAGTCTGATATATAATGTATAATACTACCAATCAATACGTGGTGTAATGGTGAATAACTGTTTATTTTGCCAGAACATGGCTCAGATGATGTCTCTGATAGAAAGCACATGTTGTGACTACTGAGTGAGCATGTACCTTTAATACTTGGACAAGTCCCACAATCTGTTTTAATATTGCTTCACCAGTAAATAGTATAAAATAGCATACAGATTGTGTGTTTTTTTCCTGCAGAACCACTTTCAAAACCTAACCACACGCGGACGCTTAACAGAGAAAGAACTTGCTATGGCCATATTCAGTTTAGCATGTATGTAAACAATACGACTTTGATAAAAACGTTCATCAGCATTTGGCGAGTCACTGTATCTTGATATACACAACGTTATCAGATTCGGCTGGTGTGACATCATTGGAATTGTATTTCAGTTTACACTCGCGTCTCGTGATCAGGCGATTCAATTGTGATTATGGCCAGTTGTGATATTATGCTTGTATATTCGGCAGCTATTTAATATTATAATACATGTAGATCTACAGAGACACTTAAAACGAGATGAATACTAAAGTATTACACCATGTACATGTTAGCCAATTATCTGCTGGATACAATGGAAGTAGTATCCAACGTTCGAGATATTCTTACTTTTCTCACAGGCACTTTGTGGTATGAACGAGAAAAGCCTCTTTAAATTATGCTTGTATATTCAGCAGCTATTTAATATTATAATACATGTATATGTATACGTGACACTTAAAACGAGATGAATACTAAAGTATTACTCCATGTACATGTTAGCCAATTATCTGCTGGATACAATCGAAGTAGTATCCAACGTTCCGAGATATTCTTACTTTTCTCACAGGCACTTTGTGGTATGAACGAGAAAAGCCTCTTTAAATCATACCCTATTTTACTCTGATATTAAATATCTAGAATGTAGGACACTCGTCATCTTTTCAACCAACGGATATGGATTATTTAAATTGTGTTTAGATCGCTAATTCAGTTACAATTACTGAATCAGTGAGCCGGGTCCAAGGTACACTAGTACCACTTACATTGGTTGAAAAGATGGCGAGTGTCCTACCTTCTAGGTATTTAATATCAGAGTAAAATTGGGTATGATTTAAAGAGCGCTTTGTCGTTCACACCACAAAGTGCCTGTGAGTTTTCTTGTTGAAAGTATAAGTTCTGACTACCAATTTAACTTTCTCGAAGTTAAAATATGTGTTAACAGCGTATACTTTTCGTTGACAAATAAAATAAATAATCACTTTTCTTTTATTCTTTTCTTCAAATAAATAGTTTCTACCATTGGATTGCAATGGGTTCTAGTAGGTCAAATGGGGCAAACACATACATGTACATTGACACCGGGATTATTGACCCGTGAAATATATGTGTATTTATGATACACTTCAGTTTTCTGTGTATATGAGTGACTCTCCATGACAAACTGGGACGTCTTGCATTTCTGGTTGTTGAAGCCTAATACACCACCGCCTGCGTCAATCGTGCCCGGGTGGGTGGCAGGTGGGAGCAGGCGATGGGTAATTTAACGATCGGGATTCATCCTTACCGAATCCCGAACGGTATGTCCAGTTTCACCATGATTGGTTACATATATCCCATAGAAAACGGCTTTAGCTTGTTTATAGGGATGGTGGTAAACGTTAACCCTTAGAGCGTTACACACAACAATTGTCGTCTGCTGTTGCTTTTATATATTGCCTTATTTCTCAATAAAAACATGATTTGACAGCACTTCAGAATCATTTACAATGGAAATGATTCTAAAGTGCTGTCAAAGCATGTTGTAAATTATTCTAAAGTGCTCTCAAAGCATGTTTTTGATGATAAAAATTGAAACTAGAAAATAAACAGCAGACGACAAAAAATTAAGATAGCGGTGTAAGGGTTGAGCAGTGACAGTGAATAGTGCTTCCATGAATCATAGTGCCATTACATGTAAAGTACATACGTTTGTGAGTTGTTGATATTATAAGTATTTTGGTTCACCTGAAGTTTTGTTGAATGTTTTTGTTTATTAAATGTTTAATTATATTTGTTGATGTAAGCATTAAGCATTTTGTGGTGTTGTTGTTTTGTGCACAGGTACTCGGCGCAATATTCGTAGAAATTAATATTTATTACCTTGTTCAATGATCGGACTTCACATAACTGAAAAGATCAGTGGAATAAGGGGGCTAACTCCGTTATGTCACTGACCACTTCAATTCCAACTTCAAATTGCAATATATATCATATCATATCATATCATATACCCCTTTCCATGAAAATTAACATTATCATATCTCGGAATCATTATGTTAATAATCAAATAAGTCAATTTCGGACTGCTGTTAAAGGGTACCTGTACATTAAGTCAATTGCTTTTGGGTGTGGTGTATACCTTGTCTGTTATATACGTTACCTATATGGAATATAGTTACCAGTGTGTAACATACGTTAACAAAGTGTAACATACGTTACCGATGTGGAATATACGTACCATATATATGTAACATACGTTACCAATGTGTAACATACGTTACCAATACGTAACATACGTTACTGACTGGTAGCATATGTTACTGACTGTTAGCATACGTTACTGACTGGAATCATACGTTACTCACTGGTAACATACGTTACTAATTGGTTGTATACATTAGTCACTGGTAACATACGTTACTGACATGCTATGTTTGTTAATACCTGACATTTGATTGATACTGTTGGTTGAAGTTATTTGTCTCGTTTATTTTTCTATTGAAATAAACAGTTACAAATCATGTACAGCAGTTTCTGTCATCTATCTATACTGCCAACATAATACAGTAGAACCTCTCACACAGACAGTCTATGTATCCTTAATTGTATGGGTTTCATGGTCACCCATCATTGATGATAATGCATGTTCAAGTTCGCAAAGCACACCCGCATGCATTGACATATTCATGTCTAATTTACAGTGGAACCTCTATAAACTGGACACCATGGGGACATCAATCCCAGGGTGTCCGGTTTAGAGAGGTTCCACTGTATGAATCTTCTTCCTGTCACGACCAGTGCCGACCCAGACAAGTCTGCAGCTCCAGATCGAGATCCGTACAGTCTGATCAGACTCTTTTCAATATCTATTACTTTTAGGTGAATGTGCCAAGTGACTGGTGTGGTATGGACCTGGCACCAGGTCAGGTTATTCTAATTTCAGGGCTGAATATATTTTTTCCTATGTAAATATTCCGTTCTGATTTTGGGATCCCACCCGACCCGCAATGCAGCAGGTTACATACAGTAACGAACCAGTTGGTCCGGCCTTAAATGACCTTAGCTGTTGATAGTCAGTTAAACACCAATCAATCGATCAATTAATTTCAAGACGGTTCGTCGTTTATTCTACGAATCATCGATAATGCTACTGGGCACCTCAGTCTCCTCATGGTCTATCCGGTTCGCCCTGTATTTACAATACGAACGATAACTATGCAGCCCAATCAGGGTCTACATCCACAACGATACTAAACATCTTACCCATTTGAGGCTGTAGAAATGTATTTCCAGGCTTATCAGCTTATATGTGGCTGTGACTGGAGAAATGGGGCTTATGGGATTTGTGACCAGTGTAGCTCTTGATCAAATAGCACACTCATGTAGCTTGGTAACGATATGTTTTGTTTGTTAGAAGAATCACGGGTGTTTCATTGCTGGAATGGTGAACAGTGCAGATCCTGATCAGACTGTGCGCATACACAGGCTGATCTGGATATACACTGGTCACAAAACCCATAAGCCCCACTTCTCCAGTCACAGCCACATATATAGTAGTCACACGAAAAACTGGCTTATTCAGTGGGGTCAGCTTGTAAGTGCACACACGAACGAACACGACAGGTTGGTTCCAACCTGTCGTGTTCGTTCGTGTGTGCACTTACACGCTGACCCCACTGTTGGTTGTTCCGAGTGTAGCTCAGACTTCAAACTCGCACAGCCTGATGCTGCTAGAGGCATTAGGAAAAATTTCTCAATCGAATAGTGTACAGTGTAGTCTTATCAGACTACGGGGAGGGGGGGGGGGGTGTCCGCTGATCTGCGACTACATGCATCAAAACTCAACAAGCACATACCCTTTCTCCTAGCATATGGCAACACCAAATCTACATAAACTCAAATAAAGCTCCAAATGATTTAGAGAGCTCTAAATTAATTAATTGCTAGCAAGTCATGTTATCGCGTAACACCGGTCAAAACTGCATTTCTGGCCATCTCTGCCATGACCTGTAGACTGCTCTGGGGCTACACTTGTTGAAAACCTGACTTTAGGAGTGTTTGTAAGCAGCAGCTCACGTTTATTTGCGAATAATCAACATAGTGCATAATATGTAAAACACAACTACATAATTATAACACATTGTAAACATGACAAAATTGTAATACGGAATGTTAGTTTTCTATGGAACGTTTTATACCTTACAATGCTGAATTACATTTTGTCGTCTGCCGATTATTTTTATTTTCCATTTTTATCAACAACAAAAACATATTTTGCAGCACTTTAGAATCATTTCCAATGGAAATGATTCTGAAGTGCTGTCAAACCATGTTTTATTACGAGACAAAAGACAATATATGAAACAACAGCAGACGACAAGTTACGTTTCCCGCATTCTGCGCGTTAAGCAATATAGACACAACTGCACATTCAAACATTTACCATCAACGATTAACAAGTTCACTCTACATTGGGCCGCTCCGAGCCTGCAGACAGCTGGAGAATTGGTCGTACACCCTTTGCGACCAGTGTAGACACAGATCGACACTATCGAGTCATCACAGGCCCTACACTGTTTGACATGCAGTCAGTAAATCATTTGGTCTTCGTCTAACAAACAGTATATATCCATATCAGACAGCAGGAATGTGCTAGAAGACCAGTAGCCTATTTCACCAACATCGCAAAGCATACTTATCTAGCGAAGTATAATTTGAGGGAGTAATCATTTATTTTTCCAGAAATGCATTATGTCATATAGAACTAATGACTGCATATATGTGATGATTAAAAGTATGCAGAATTATTATACTGAATTTATTACATTATCACAGCCAAAATGGCTGTGATAATGTAATAAATCCAGTATAATAAAAATTAATAAATGTATGCTTAAATTGAAAATTTCTCCCTCAAAGTATATTTTGCTAGATAAGCATACTTTGGAATGTTGGTGAAATAGGCTACAGGAGCTACACTGACCAGAAATGCCATAAGCCCCATTTTTCCAGCCAGTGCCACATATGGAATGTATATGAAGATCATGATCAGGAGCTACACTGTCCACCAATATTACACGGTCAATCGGCTGAGAACAGAGATCTTACAACATCCGTGAATTATAAGCCAGTGTCGAGAGATCCAGGATAATCGCCGAACACAACTGTACCAGAAAATGTATACATTGCAGGTGCGGTTTTATTGCATCTGTACATTTGTGCCACATACTGAGCTGCAAAGACACCGTACAAGACACAAACGCCTCCTAGCCCCGTCTTAAGCGAAACTCAATGTATCCATTGGCATAGCCAGATTCTTACCGAGGTGGGGGGGGGGGAATCGTTGATCGAGTTGGGGAAAGCAGAGTGCGGGAGCATCCTACCTCTACATTCAATTGAAGTGATAATAAAGCTATAACTTTAATATAATTTATATTGAAAAAAGTAAGTTCCAAATTTTAGGGGGTGCTTATGTACCCCTTGCACCCCCCCCCCACCCCCTGACTACGCTACTGTGTAAAACTGTGTACACATACATTGTGCATTCTTTGTAGATCCTGGCGCTGTGATTACTCGCACTGCTGACGCTGTAATGCAGCTATTATTTTTTTCTGGCAAACTGAAATCAGTTAACTTTGAGTTGATAAAATATCAACGTTCTATCTTGAAAATATACAGACACAGACACATGTGTGACTCTCCATAGCAAACATGGCTCATATTGTGTGACCAGTGTAGACCTTGATCAGTATGTGACCAGTGTAGGCCTTGATCAGTATGTGACCAGGGTAGACCTTGATCAGTATGTGACCAATGTAGACCTTGATCAGTATGTGACCAGTGTAGACCATGATCAGTATGTGACCAGTGTAGTCAATGCCAATACAGTAGAACCTATCTAAACCGGACACCCTGGGAGGTCCCCAGGGTGTAAGTTTAGAGATGTTCCGCTGTAGATCACAGATATGCGGCTGTGCTTGGCGAACTTGAGCAGGTAGTACAGTGGAACCTCTCGTAACCGGACACCATGGGAGGTCTCCAGGGTGTCCGGTTTAGAGAGGTTCCACTGTAATTAAGCACTCGATGGTCAATTTTTGTCATTTTCTATTATGAACAGACAGGACAATGACATATGACATTGAAACCCATCTAACTTAGACACAATGGGGTCCCCAGGATGTTCGGTTTATAGGGGTTCCACTGTATCATCAGAGGTAGATGACAATGGCACATATACAATTAAGTATACCAAGACTGCGTGTGTGTCCGGTTGAGAGACTGTTTGTTTGTTTGTTTGTTGGGGTTCAACAGCAAATGTCATTTAAGGCCGGGTCAATGGGTTTAGTACTAAATCCCATATATTACCTGTACAAGTACATGTACATTTCAAGTACATGTACAAATGGGGGGGAAAATCCCAAAATCAGAACTGAATATTTACAATAACAAAACTATATATTCAGCCCTGAAATCAGAATAATCCCGATCTGATGCCAGGTCCTCGCCACACCAGAATCACTTGGTCCCTCCCAAAAGCAGTAGGATCAGTAATAATATTACTACTTTTATAATGGGCAATAACCCAATTCGACTCCCAGGTAACAAAAGAGTCAAAGATAAAAACGTACCTGAGGGCCAAACCAGGCAAATCGTGATTCCTATAAAGAGGGACCCCTACCGTTAATTTACGCCGTCAGATTCCAGTGTGCTTCATTATTGTGTTGGATAAAACATAGTTTACATGTAAATGTATCATATGATTTATGATCAGGGACTACACTGGTCAAAAACTAAAAAAAAAAAACCTTTGCCGCGGCTTGTCACGATTATATCAATTATTGTACATAATAAATGCATTTTGATCTATGGGCTTAACTATATAGTGGAACCTCTCTAAACTGGACAGCCTGGAGGGGTGTCTTATTCAGGGAGGCGCCACTGTAATTCAACTAGATGACCACTCAAATAATGCAATGATGACCATACATTAAATATTAATGAAACACATCAACATTAAATAAAAATGGCATCGGCAAGTATTTCTTTGTATTTCAAACATTTTTTTTAATAATACTATGAAACTTTGGCAATTATAAATGTTAGCTAATATGAGTTAGTGTCTTGGATGTTAACCCGAATGTTCTGTCTGTAACGCAGGGCGACTTACATGTAAGTCGCCCTGCGTTACATACAGAACTTTCGGGTTACTTGGACGCCATCTTGGCTTTTACAGGAGTTCAAAAT
Source organism: Conchocele bisecta (assembly GCA_029237695.1). Lineage (NCBI taxonomy): Eukaryota > Metazoa > Mollusca > Bivalvia > Lucinida > Thyasiridae > Conchocele > Conchocele bisecta. The sequence continues at coordinate 31,501,144 of CM055277.1, forward strand.
GTCATCCGGTCTGACTTTTAAAGAACAAGTAGGCTACATGTACATCGTTATTGACAAGAAACCATAGAACTAGACAGTATGTTTGTAAATAATGGATATGCCCCACTGGCATTCTGGACACTAGAAACAAAATTGCTACCCGGCTCCATACCTCTCGCGAGATAACTTATCGGAGGCGAATTATTGTAGCTAACTGGACACTAACTGGAGAAACTTTTACAGTACGGAACCTCAAGAGCAACGCAATACGCAACCCCCACCCCCTTTCCCCCCCCCCCCCACCACCCACCCCCCCCCCCCCCCACCCCCCTGGCTATCACATAGGGGGCATAATACGTTAGTAGATCAGGTAGGCCTATTATATAGCTATTACAAGGTGCTGATCCAGATCTAGTTCATCTCCACTATTTCCAGACGGTCCCGTCAATGAAACACCTCGACAAAGGGCAGTCCGGCCACACTGTACCCCATGTCCAGCGCCATCTTGGCCAGCCCCTCCGTCTCTATGTGGTTGTTGTACACCTCCTCAGGAAATACCAACCCGCGTCTATGACAACCCGCCCTGACCAATAGCGTGCAGCCACCAACGCCATCTAGTGGCACCACGCGACCTTTCGCTTTGAGATCCGGTAGGTACAGCCTGAAATGTTCATTCATCATTTCAGCATGTTCAGTTTAACCCGACGGATATTTGCACTTGTGAAAATCCAGATAAACCCGTTCGACAGGAGTTGTCAGTGTTGTCTGCCTTTTGAAAATTGACACCTCTTTTCAGAGTCAAAATAATATGGTACTTCAACAATGGGAACATGTATACATTTCATCGAAAGATGTTGAAAGGTCAATAACCAGTTCACGGAAGACAATGCACGTTTTCCTGTACTGTAAGGAAACATGAATCGTCTCCCTTGGATCGGTTTCAGAGAATAATTAGTTTTACGTTCTTCTGTAGTCTATAGCTTAGTTAAAATTGTTATGCAATTAGTATACGTACTGACACTTGTATCGGAGCCAGACACAATATTGGAATTCCGATATATCAAAACATAGCGTACATTGTAGCTATACGTCTTCTGCTTTATAGGCAACAAGTTGCACCATATGGCTACACCACGCCAACAGTAAAACCTTGCGTAATGGCATTTACATTTCGCGCACTAAATATAAAAACGCCTGCAGTGCGTTGACATTGATACTTCGCTATATTGTTATTGAGAGACAATTCTACAATATATTACAAACATATTACCATGAACTTACCTAATAAAGCGTGTATGAACACATTTCTTATGTCGCCCTCCACGAAGTAGAAAGTAAACAAAGAACGCTGTAAACGCACATTTGGAAAGACTACTCCGTCATAACGCTTATCTAATGCAGTGTAATGAAATGTAATTAGAGTTATGTACATTGGTGATTCTGATTTTTATTTCACTTATTTTATGCAAGTACCTGAATGTGTTAGAATATCCCTCCACGAGTAAGACGTCTTTCGGCAGCTTGGCTATGTCTTCTCTCGACGCCGGCGTCTCCTGCCACGAATTCTTGTCGAAGTTTCGTTTGTACTGCCCGTGTCGGAACAAACAAGCGGGCACAACCACGTCTTGCTTCGCATACAGTAACTGCTGGATTATGTCCCCTGGCAGTTCCGAGATGTCACTGTCTATCCACAGAATATAGTCGAATTTCTCCTTCATCTTACGGTCTATGCGTAGTATGACGTCGAGCAGGTGGTTGCGAGACTTGGCGAGGTGGCTACGTCGATGGTGCTGGCTCGTCCGCTCGTGAACGTCAACTATGGCAATATGAAAAATAATTTATGCATCAAATGGGTTTTTGCTGTATATTAAAATCATCTGTGTAATAAATATGTACCCACGGGTTAGGTGATCAGAACAGCTTCAGTGTATGATGTTGTTATTATGCAACAAACTAATAGAATAAACATTTGTGGTAAATTAATATATTTATGAAACTCGTAGACTGATTTCATAAGAATTAAATTATCGTACAATCGTGGCAATACCATGTTCCGTTCTCGAAATGTGGCTGTGACTGGAGAACAGGGGCCCGTGTCACTAAACTTCGTACGACTAAAATGTTCGTAAGTGCAAAATTATAAGACTGTAATTTTCACATTAACACCGATTTCTTGTAAACAATTATTGGATTTAGATTTACTGAGCATAGGCTATGCTCAATAAATGTAAATCCATCCATTGAAATGTCCAGACGATCTCCAGATCGAATAGCACACCCCTAAAGCCGGAGAGTGATCTATATCACTTGTTAGAAGCATGGCGGATGTGCAGATCCTGATCAGACTGTGCGGATACACAGGCTGGTCTGGATCTACACTGGTCACAAAACTCAAAGTCCCTTTTCTCCAGTCACAGGGACAAATAATGATAGGATGCCGGATTTACCGATTCGTTCCGCAATTTATACTTACCCCACGATCCGTGTATGCCGCCGGAAATGTTGAAGTGGAAAGCGGAAGCTGCGCGAAATCCATGTTTGTTTTCAAGGTCGTCTGCGACAAGCAGCGCCATATCGTAAGTTCTGTCGCTACTGCTGTCTTCCCCGAAGTACAATGACACTAAGTGGTGAGGGTACGTTAGTTTGCTAATTAATCCCGAGAAACGTTCTAAATCTCCCGCTACGTCGCACGCTGGTGTTGCTATGACGATTTTTGCAGTGTATTCCATTTTCGGAAGCGTTAGATAATCTCTTATTATAGTAACATTTAAATAAGGCACAATATCAGATTCTGAAAAATTGGGCACATGCGGAATAAAATTCAACGGGTTTGCTAAGTTATAAAGAGATAAATCCATGGCGTTGCTTTTCAATTTTTTTCTGACGTCATCTTTAGCGTCGTTTGGACCGAAGAAATCAAAACCAACAACAGAATCAAGCTGAATGCCTTCTCCGGCTTTGTGGCTCTCCAAACGGCCTTCTCTATCATTGTAGCCATGCCAACTGTCGAGGTGTATGCGGTCACGTGACTTGTAGCTCTCCCACTTGTTCCGTATGTTCAACCATCTGTTGTATGCCTTCTGATGCGGGTTTCTGTTCTTGAATAAATACCTGTCGTCGAGTTGCACGAAAATGAGCAAGCCGAACAGGACGATGTTGAATGCCAGGAGCCAGACCAGTTGTCTGCGGGTGCACCGAAGACGTCGTAATACCATGACTTCATCACAATCGCAGTCGTCTTGATGGATGTACCATTACCTGACCCCTAAACGGCCGCATGCAACCTGAAATGTATGTACACACTTTTCAAGACATCGCCACTGGTCTAGTCCCATGCAGGTAATAAATGACCAGTAACCTGAATACGTAGGTACAAGTAATTTAGAACACAGTGATTGTTAAATAGTGATTATGTGTCCCTATGCATTACATTACAAGGGGCATTCACATTCTATAACAGAAAAACGTCCCCCCAACCTCACACTATGCATATCACTGATTAACAGTGACCGAATTTGTGTCAACTTGCATTATTTGAGAGTGAATATTTGACAATCCCACTGCTGTAGAGTATGGACGCCGGAAGTATCGTACTATAGGTCCGTCGAATATAGTACGCCTCCGCTACAAAGAGACGGTTCAACTGAGTGGTAACAACATACATTTTTGATGAGAAATGAGAAAAATTGCAGGAAAAATTGCAGAAAATAAATATTTACATTCTTTTTTTTTTATATATACTCAACAAAACTAGAAACGTCCCTGTTTTATAGCCGGTGTAGCTCTGTCCATGTATGTACCACATGTTCAAAGTACATGTATTTTAAACCGTGGCGATGTTCAGAATACGATCGTGTAGAGTTTAGCCGATACACACGGTTTACATAGCGGCCAGTGACCGGAACGTTGATTTCCACTTTTTGCACGTGCACGCTATACTTGTCATCGATAAGGTGATTCAGTTCATGTCGTACCATTCATGCGATAGGGGCTATTCGGAAAATTAAAAAACTTTTTTAATTTTTCAGTTTTCGATATGCCACGGCTTTCCGAAAACGAGCGAAATCAGGCAATTGGGATGCTTGCGGGTGGGGATGGCCGCCAGGGCGGTCGCGCCTCGGTTTGGTTGCTGTCGGAAGACGATTGATCGTCTTGCAGCCCGGTACCAGCAGACTGGGGCTGTTCACGACCGCAGCGACCTGGTAGGCCTCGTGTAACGACGGCTAGAGCCGATCGTTACATTACGTTGACGCACTTACGTCAACGTCGATTGGCAGTCACAGTCACTGCTAGGCGATACGGTGTCTCAGGGCAGACCATTCGCAACGGTTACGTCGTAACGCCCAACCAATCCGGGCACGCCGCCCGTACACTGGTCAGTAATGACACAACGTCACCGTGCTGCCAGACTGTTATGGGCGCGACGTCATCTGAACTGGAGAAGGGCTGACTGGAACCGAGTTTTGTTCACCGATGAATCTCGGTTCACAGTTAGTCATGCTGACGGAAGATTACGGGTATACAGGCGTAAAAATGAAAGATTCACCGATTGTTGCATTGTTGAGAAGAACAGGTTTGGGGGAGGGAGCGTAATGGTCTGGGGTGGGATCATGGGAAACCGGAAGACAGATTTGGTTGTTGTACAGGGCAACATCAATGCACAACGTTATGTTGCAGATGTGCTAAATGCACATGCCTTACCATTTATCCGTCAGCATGGTCCTGGTGTGACATTGATGCACGACAATGCCCGCCCTCACGTAGCCAGGGTCACCACTCAATACTTACAGCAAAACAACGTCGACGTCATGCCATGGCCCGCGGTCTCCCCGGATCTCAATCCCATTGAGCACATATGGGATGAGCTGTGCCGCAAAGCACGAGCTAACCATCAGATTGACAATGTTCGCGATCTTACACGGGCGTTACAACGGGAATGAAGGAATTTGCCCAACGCACTGGTATTGCGTTACGTCACGTCGATGCGGCGTAGGATCATTGCATGCATTCATGCAAATGGTGGCCACACTCGGTACTAACGAGATTTACTGAATTTGCCACATTACTTATTGAAATTCCATCTCTAAACATTAAGTAACACATTTCTGAGTTTTTGTGATTTTTGATTTTGACCCCTACCGCCCTTGGCCGGTTATCTCTCGAATATTTAACAAGATATCCAAATGCAATTTATTGGCTTTGATACAGAAATGAATGAACTTGTTTTTCCATTTTGATTTTTAAAAGTAACCCTTTTCGTTTTTGATGAATCTTTCCTTAAACATGGAGGGACGTTTCTAGTTTTGCTCAGTATATGTAGCCTATATGAATTCCAAATATGTCAAAATTATTGATGTTCCGACGCCCCTGGCCTGTACGGTCGATAAGCGAGGAATATCTAAGTGTACAGACGGACACACCAAGCCCAGTGTTGTACTCCAAGCAACTACACTGATTGTGACTATCTCGCTCCGTCCGCCAATATAAGCCAATCCAGCAAATCCCTAGTCTTAGATAATTGCACCAATCACAGATCTTCCCGCCAAATTCCAGAGACAAATGGCTTCAGTCACGCTGCCCCGATATTTATCCTGCAGTATCGATTTGAAATTACGAAAGTCTCTCAGAAAACTCTTATTCATAAATTCGTCCATATTTTGACATTCTATAAATTTATGTTTGTTACATCCGCCTTTGTTTGTGTCGACCGGTGTGTGTAATATTGCTGTATAGGAACGTCTTGACTGGCAGATTCCAAGGCATATTGACGTAGAGCCGTGCATGGGAAAATGTATACGTTCACAAAAACATCTCCAACTACATGAACATTCATACAATGTAAGTAGACTTCACTATGCCATCGCAAAGCAAATCCGAAGGTTATATATCAACACTTTGAATACATTATCAGGTAGAAAAATAAGAATAAAACAACACTTTTTAATGTGAACTTACTATTAGTATAAAGTGGAACCTCTCTAAACCGAACAACCTTGCGACACCGATTTCACTGTCAAATATCGCCGATGTTTATCAGTGTTCGTGATTGCAAGCAATGCACACGGGCATGTGGTTCAGTGTTCTTACGCCGCAATTACAGTGAAACATCTCTAAACAGGACACCCTGGGGACCTCCCAGGGTGTCCGGCTTAGAGAGGTTTACATGATATATGATGATGAGGCTAGGAAACTTGCAGGAATTCCGAGGCGAGCTCGTGTACTATCTCCCCGTACATGCGGACGAACCGTGGTCTAACTGTGGCATAAATCATTTGATTGTCAGTCACTTCACTCTCACAGTGATGTACTGTGTACAGGCAATACAAAGAGAATATTGAACTAATACAACAAAACACATCAGCATATTAAACCTAACACACATATGCATACAGTTTAGCGTAAACACGTTCGTGTATACGCCTGTTAAGTATTATAAATGTAATACAGTTACACAAGTTCTTACCAAATATAGAATACAGTGGATAGTAGATACATACATGTACATATACATGTACATATATATGAACTATTTTCGAATGAGGCGATTGCATACGATTAATTAATACACATGTACGTAGTTCCATTAATACGGGGTATGCAAATAAATACAGACAGTGACACACTGAACGGATTAATTCTAACATGAAAGTATATGAATTATTTAACACAATCAATGGTGTCTCCCTGTTTCAGGAAGTCAGCCGTCCGTTAACTGTTACAAGGTACGAGACCAAACGTGGTAAACATTCAGACAAAAACAGAGGTTTGTATATTTACCTGTTTATCCGTCTTTGTCAAATTGAAATACAGTTACATATCTTTAAACAATAACAGGTTGTAGTATAAAATATGCCTCGTGTGACAATGTAAACACTGTGGTGTGTCAACGATATATCCAGGTAAGGGATCAATCGTTAGTCAGATATTCCCTTAAGGGATATGCATACTACCTGTGGTATACATGTCAATTAACTGTGGAGGGTTCTTAAAGCATAATGCAACACAGCATAACATGTACTTGATGTTGCAGCAAGTGTATATACAATTCAGTATGCGCCTGTGCGCAGTCTATTAAATCATGGTCTACACCGTTCGCCGGCGCAACGGCTACTGCGCAAATCATGATCATATTGCCGGTATACCGTTGTCAGGCTGCGAACTTGAACGTGTGGCGGCGGTTGACCTGAAATTCAATAAATCAAGGTTTAACATGAGTATGATTGCTTCAAGCATCGTCTGATAAAACAAAATTCCGCCACGGAAGCGGTGTCGCGCCTGCCGAGGCATTTGACCGTGAACATTACAAGTAAATAAATGACATTGACCTTGAGAATTTGGATGTGGGTGTGTGCGTAATGAAGCATCATCCCGAGACAAACATTGATGTGAAATATTATCAAAGTCTGGCAAGGGGTTAAAGAGATCAAAATATTATCAAGTTGGGCAAGTAAAGAGATACATGTATTGTGAAAAAACAATAACTTAAACGCATTTCTGTTACAAAACCGGTGAACATTACAAGTAAATAAATGACCTTGACCTTGAGAATTTGGATGTGGGCGTGTGCGTACTGAAGCATCATCCCTAGACAAACATCGATGTGAAATATTATCAAAGTCTGGCAAGGGGTTAAAGAGATACATGTATTGTGAAAAACAATAACTTTAACGCATTTCTGTTACAAAACCGGTGAACATTACAAGTAAATAAATGACCTTGACCTTGATAATTTGGATGTGGGGGTGAGCGTAATGAAGCATCATCCCTAGACAAACATTGATGTGAAATATTATCAAAATCTGGCAAGTGGTTAAAGAGATATTGTGAAAAAACAATAACTTTAACGCATTTATGTTACAAAACCGGTGAACATTACAAGTAAATAACTTACCTTGACCTTGAGAATTTGGATGTGGGGGTGTGCGTAATGAAGCATCATCCCTAGATAAACATTGATGTGAAATATTATCAAAGTCTGGCAAGGGGTTAAAGAGATATTGTGAAAAAAAAAAAACTTTAACGCATTTCTGTTACAAAACCGGTGAACATTAAAAGTAAATAAAAATGACCTTGACCTTGATAATTTGGATATGGGGGTGTGCGTAATGAAGCATCATCCCTAGACAAAGATTGATGTGAAATATTATCAAAGTGTTGCAAGAGGTTAAAGAGATATTGTGAAAAAACAATAACTTTAACGCATTTCTGTTACAAAACCGGTGAACATCAAAAGTAAATAAATGACATTGACCTTCAGAATTTGGATGTGGGGGTGTGCGTAATGAAGCATCATCCCTAGACAAAGATTGATGTGAAATATTATCGAAGTGTGGCAAGGGGTTAAAGAGATATTGTGAAAAAACTATAACTTTAACGCATTTCTGTTACAAAACCGGTGAACATTAAAAGTAAATAAGTGACCTTGACCTTGATAATTTGGATATGGGGGTGTACGTAATGAAGCATCATCCCTAGACAAACATTGATGTGAACTATTATCAAAGTGTTGCAAGAGGTTAAAGAGATATTGTGAAAAAACAATAACTTTAACGCATTTCTGTTACAAAACCGGTGAACATTAAAAGTAAATAAATGACATTGACCTTGAGAATTTGGATGTGGGGGTGTGCGCAATGAAGCATCATCCCTAGACAAAGATTGATGTGAAATATTATCAATGTGTGGCAAGGGGTTAAAGAGATATTGTGAAAAAACTATAACTTTAACGCATTTCTGTTACAAAACCGGTGAACATTAAAAGTAAATAAATGACCTTGATAATTTGGATGTGGGGGTGTGCGTAATGAAGCATCATCCCTAGACAAACATTGATGTGAAATATTATGAAAGTCTGGCAAGGGGTTAAAGAGATATTGTGTAAAAAAATAACTTTAACGCATTTGCCTTACAAAAAACCGGACGACGCGGACGACGACGACGCGGACGACGACGGAAAAAGCGCCGACTACAGTCGCGCCTCTGCTAAAGCAGGCGCGACAAAAATGACAGTACGGCGTGTTTCACCATCATAACACCCGCAACCCCGTTATCCGGCATTCGGTAGCCATATTTGTTGGCGTTTGTGTCGTGGACTGTGACGATATTGCCACAGTCCGTGGCACAAATGAACGGTTGCGCATTACTACACGTTTCTGGTAGTCGATTTTTATGGATCATTTGATGTTATCTCAGATGTGTTACTGCCCTGGGCAAACATGTGTAGCTAAGTAAGTGGCGACTGAATATACACAATGAATAGGATATACAAGTGTTCGAAACGTCGCCGGGTTCTCGGCCAAATTTCATATACACCACCGGCTGCGCTAAGCTTGTCAATATTTGAATTTATTTTTATTTAAAAATACATGTGTACTTGAATGCATATCACATTGCACTACACACCAGCTTTCAGCAAAAGCAGAATTCGGTAGAATCTTCATTGTATTAAAATGAATTATTTTTTTGCAGAAAGCAGCATCAAGTACGGACAAACATGTGATCATTAATATACCTTATTTGGTACAAAGGCCAACATATTCAGAGTGCACAATAGGACTGAAATAAACGTCAGAAATCGCCCATTTGATATTCAACAGTACTCCTGATAATGATGAACAAATTTGTTAAGCATTACCGGTGTTTCGCCGACTGTATGGCGAACAGTGTAAGCCCTGGTCTGGGACTAAAGTGGTCGCACATGTCATAAACCCCATTTATCCGGTCACAGCCACAATTCCGAGTACCTTACCACATGCCCGGGCTGTTCGGACTCGTATTCGGTCTGTAGCAATAGAGTACAAAAACAAACAAGTGCGGCCAAATTCCCGCTGCGTGGAATCGAGAGCAAACATTCGCGCCAGAAACAGGCCGCCATGTTTTCAAAAGATTAGTGCGAACGTCTTCTTCATCTTTTGCTGTGCGTACAGAAATATAACTGGCGTTTACTGGAATATTGTGACAGTTAGCTGAACAGAACAATAAGGTCACATGAAGACCATGTTGGCGCGATGTTGGCCAAGGATCAACTATAGAATAGATAGGACGATATCACAACGTGAGTCACGTGGTACAGTGTTATCTCGTGTAATACAGTCTCGGTTATCATCATTCAATCTGTTTCACACTAGCAGACGCATAATGTCCATTCGACTTTTCGAGGAGAAGGACCACGCGAAGTTGTATTCTATATATAGACCGACATATCCGGATTATGTATACAGCATGATTATCGATTACTGCAAGGCGGGTGATTCCGACTTCCGGTTTGATCTCGCTGTGGATATTGGATGCGGAAATGGGCAGAGTACTCTCCCTTTGGGGAAATATTTCACACACGTGATCGGGACAGACGTGAGCGAGCAGCAGATAGCGTCGACGGAGTCCGTTGCCAGGGGTGACGGTAACAGTATATCATTTCGAGTTGGCGCCGCTGAAGATTTGAGTTTCCTGTCCGATGGTTCTGTAGATCTATTGACCATTGCGCAAGCGCTGCATTGGGTGTCACGTGACCTGTTCTACCCGGAAGTGACGCGAGTTCTGAGACCAGGTGGCATATTTGTGGCATACGGGTATGGCAATAATGTATTGGCGAATAAGGAAGCGGATAAACTTCAAAAAGAGGTATGTCGCATAAATTCTACTGAACTAAAACTAAATCGCTGTCTCCGTTGATTCTCACGTGTATGTCTACAACCCCCTACTACCTATATATAGAGTCTGGTGTGGCGGTTATATCGACCACGCATGCGTCCGTCCGTAGGAGGAATACATGTAGTCTATGTGTGCTCCAGCAGTTATCAACAACAAAAAGTACACACACATATAAGCTTTATAAATTGTGTTTATCACCGCGCATTTGGACAGCATCCAATATGTGGTAACTTTTCATACATGCATGCCTTGCAATAAAATATTTATGTTGATGAAGATGGTATAGAAAACATAGTTTCTTTGTGCTGTTGTCCTGCTGCTGTTGATCTTTTTTAACGTTTGCACATATTGCATAAGTATGAACCATCGTGACTTACTAGACTAATATATAATAGATTAACTAGAACGATATAAACAAGAGTTGTCAGAATACAACGAAGTGCGCCTGGTGGTGTTTTAGTTTAAACGTAGTTTTTCAAAGTCAATACTGGTAACACTTAATGAGTGCTGTTTTCCTCAGTGACACAACTATACTTATCATATACGTATGGTACCCAGCTTCAGTTTGTGAACGAACTAAGAGTGCGACATTGACCTTGGGCCAGGATCTGATGATCATTTGACACGGCATGAGAGAGAATCAGAGGAAGGCATGTGTGAAAATTTCAAGAGGTGGCGTGAAAGGAAACAGAAATAATAACAAAAGTAATGTCCCCCAATGTGAAGTTCTCAGATTTTTGAAGACGGGTGGACGGACGGAGGCTGACTACGACACCAATGGTATGGCACAAGAACTTTATTTTACTTTATTCAGTTTTACTACGACCTGCTCGGGGGCCCCGTGAGTGCCTACTGGAATGCCCGTAGACAGCACATAGAAACCCACTTCAGGGACATAGAACCCCCATTCCCCGGCTCGGACAGGTAGGTTAGTTGTCTTGTCTTGGCAATCACCAGTCACTCGATGATGCAATTGGGTTTTACCCATGTCATGCCAGATACTGTTTCACAAGTATAAAATTTACCAACTTTTTCCCATATTTTTTGTTTCTCAACAGAAATATATGTTGTTATCACTCATTTGAACCGTCTCGCCGAATTTTAGTGGGGGAGGGCGGTTTTCCCCCTACCTGAATCCGCCCTCGATTCCGTTCGTTTCTAGTACGAGTAGTTTCTTCTTTACATGGGTTCTCGAGTCTTCATTGTGTATCTTGTTTCTAGTGTATACCATTAATGTCCATTGGGTTCCAGGCTGGAGAACGAGTCGCTAGCCATCCACCGTGTAATGCCGCTGGACGCCTACGTTGGATACCTGTCTACGTGGTCCGGCTGGCGGAAGTACTTGCTCAAGTACCCGGATGCTGATGCCCTGGAGGTGCTGGGTAACAGGTGCGTATCGGATGATAGGACGATTGTGTGCGTTTAACTGAGATGACCAGCGTATTTTTGTAAAAGTTTACCCCCCCACACACACACACACACACACACACACACACACGCCCCCACACCCGCTCGCTCACACTCTATGGTACAGGAATGTACCAAATTGTTGTCAGTGTTCTTTATTCGCCGTCTCAACTTGAACTGTGGTCGACGACCTAAACTGTGGTCGAACACATCAAGTGAACGTATTCTTCTTTTTTCTCAAACTGGTGGCGCTATTGTGAATGGTTTGCGCTGTAACATAGAAGCGCCATTCCTGAAGTATTGCCAATGTCAAATGAAATACTCGTAACATGGTCATGTGACATTACAGGACAATCTCGCGTAATTAATACTACCTAGTATCTAGTTAATATTAGATGCCATTTCATTCCGTCGTGCAGTATTGCCGTGTATATTTCAGACTCCGCGACATATGTGACCGTGAGTCGACCGAGGCGGGGCCCGAAATCTCCGTCCACTGGCCCGTGTTCATGATGAGTGGCCGAAAACCCGTCTGAATAGACGTCACGGGGTTCCAGGGCGGGGACCCAGATAGATGACCCGGATAATGGCCCTCACCCAGCCGACTACATAACCGTCTCGGATATTCGAGTGGTTATACAGTGTGTGTCTGTGCATGACCAATGCTGACCAAATGCACGACTAGTATTGTATTTGATACAGTTTCAAGGTAGTTGCATTGTATCCGATGATATTCTCTAATTATGTTGACAGACTGTAACAAGAGTGCCGCAGGTCACAAAATACGCCTGTCGAATATGGGCCAGACAGCGAAGATGCAGAAATGTGAAGCTGTCACCAAGGCAAGAAACATTAATGAGAATTTGAAAGTCTATAGCATTATTTCTTCATCTCGTTGTGCTAAACATGTATACTAATTAGGCAGAGATAGAAAAGTAGAGTGTAAAGTAGAAATGATAGGGAATTGGATACAATAATGTAGAAAAAGTGGCTAAGTTAAAAAGGTGATATTTTTGTTAAAAAATATTTTTTCGGCATACAAACACCAAGGTGCACATCTTCAATATGTACATGTAGAAGACGTGTGTATAGTTTCAGATCGATCGACTGAACGGTTTCGGAGGAGTTGTGTACACGAACTCTGCGCTTTTTCTTCAGCCGCCCGCCCGCTCGCCCGCCCGCCATGTGGTAAAACATAATACGTACCGTTTTTTAAAAACGGTCGTATAAAAATGAGGGGAGACAGTTGAATATCATATTTACAATGTATTTACATTACAAAACTTTTAGTAAATAGTATTCAGTATAATAAAGTTTATGTCAAGAACATGACGTTTTCCAGTTACTAGTTCCTCCATGGTGCACATGTTTCACATACCACGGACAGAGCCTACTGTAGTATGCCTCTGGCAGACTGAAAGTCGAACAATACGGCTCCTGATCAGACTGGGTATAGGGAACGGGTTGGTCTGAGCATAAACTCGTTCCAATGTCAATTAGATAGGTTTATATAATGTGGCATCTTGTTAAGTAAACTATATTATTGCATAAAATAGGTATTTGCCATGTGTAAACACAGTGGATGAATAAACATCATAATACACTAGTGTAATAAATATGAAAATTTGTTTGTTTATTGTGTTTAACGGCCTATCAACAGCTAAGGTCAAGTAAGGCCGGGAAAACGGGTCGATCCCGTTTTAACCTGCTGCATTGAGGGGAAAATCCCAAAATCATAACGGAATATATACATCGAGAAAAAATATATCTTGCCCTGAAATTAGAATAACCTGACCTGGTGCCAGGTACATACCACAACAAAGTCACTTGACCCCTTCCCCTAAAATAGGATTACAAATAATCGTAATACTCATATAAGGGGTATAACCAGATGCAACTGTCACATACAAAATGCTTCAATGCATGCTGTTATGTTTATGCAATAAATATAATCTAACATCTATCATGACTTAATATGATATTAAACAAGTTACTGATTTCATAAGAAACTTGGCGTCGCCTCGTTTCTAATGAAATCAGTGAATATGAATATGCTGTAAGATCCTCTATTACTAGTATTGGAACATGTAAATGCTCCACAATTGTTTGGCGTGTTGATGTCTTTATCAAGGTTTGGTAATAACATTATAAGCACCATGATGTACTTGATAGCGGACTCGCAAGGCTGAACAGTTTAATATGTTTGTGTAGTTTGAATGTGATATTCCCTGTGGATTAAATACAGAACTATGCATATTCTAAATTTGTTGGTCTTTTTGTTTTATTTCAAATCCATTATACTTTGTAGTAATGAACAACATGAGACAGTAGTGTTGGACTTTTAAAACGTTTATATTCTCAATAAATTCTCAAAAATATTGTTTAGCGCCCTTATAAGTCCAACCCAATTCTATTACAAAGCAATTACAATTATTTTAAATCCGATTTTTAGATTCAGAGCAGGTTTGTCCGTCTGTACGAGGATATAATCTGCTAGTGGATTATCGATCGTACATGCGGACAACCTTGCTCCAAGTAATTTATCCCACCCCCATACCATGGCATGTCTGGTTTTCCGAATAACCGGTGAAAAAACTCAGCAATACAGGTGATGTGGGATAATGTTCACTGGAGAAATGGATGTTGTGACCAGTGTAGCTCCTGGTCAAACTGCACACTCCCGTATACTGACAACGATCTATATTGCTTGTTACAAGCATGATGTGTGGTTCATTGACGGAATGGCAGATCCTGATCAGACTGTGCGAATTCATATGCTGATCTGGACCTACACTGCTCGCAAAACCCATAATCTTCACTTCTCCAGTCATAGCCATATAGACATATACTACTATACATATACATACATATACACTGGCATGCAATGTTACTTTGGCGCATGTAAGGCTTTATACAATAATACTACAGAGTGTAAATGACTACTGGGGCCCGTTTCACTAAACTTCGTACGACTAAAATGTTCGTAAGTGCAAACTTATGATAGTCTGTAAATGTCACATTAACAATGTTTTCTTGTAAACGATTATTGGATCTACATTTATTGAGCATAGCAGCCTATGCTCAATAAATGTAAATCCATTAATTGAAATTTCCAGACGATCCTAAATTTGCACTTACGAACATTTTATTCTTACAAAGTTTAGTGAAACTGTCCCCTGGACCCTCTACATAATGGGTAATAACTACCGGTATTCAAATACTCGCATACATCATGTACACCAGTAGATGCAATATAGTTGCACACATTCTTCACTACACAATATAGGTTTTATTTATTTGTTTTCACAGCCTGTCAACAGCTATGGTCATATTAGACTGGGTTAACAGCCTGTCAACAGCTATGGTCATATTAGACTGGGTTAACAGCCTGTTAACAGCTATGGTCATATTAGACTGGGTTAACAGCCTGTCAACAGCTATGGTCATATTAGACTGGATTAACAGTGAGTGAGTGAATAGGGTTTAACGTCCACTTTTCTGACATAGAGGTACAAGCCTCAGGGAGTCTACACGCAGACGGGTCAACGGGGTCGTGTCCCGTATCCACCTGTCCGAGGGGGGTAAATCCCAACTTCAGAACTCAATATTTACAATCAAAATATATATTCAGTCCTGAAATTAGAACAACCTGATCTGGTGCCAGGCCCTCACCACACCAGCATCATTTATCCCATCCCTAAAAGTAATAGGATTAGCGCTAATCTTACTTTTATATATGGGGCATAGCCTGACTCAACTCTCACATACAAGAAAGCCAAAAATGTACATGAGGGCCAAATCCGGTATAGTGGGTTCCGGAAAGTATGAACCCAATCGTTAAGCCAGTTTAGTTGCCTTTTACGACAAGCAATGGCTACTGCAGCACTATTCTCAGGATCAGTTGATCCCGCCCCGGTGCCTGCACGGGGCTGACTGGATTAACAGCATGTCAACAGCTATGGTCATATTAAACTGGGTTAACAGCCTGTCAACAGCTATGGTCATATTAGCCTGGGTTAACAGGGTTTGACACCCTAAACTGATGGGCGGAATCCCAATATCAGAACTGAATATTTACACAAACAATATATATTCAGCCTTGGAATTAGAATAACCTGAACTGGTGCCAGGTCATCACCACACCAGTCACTTAGCCCTACTCCCTAAAGGATTGGTACTAAACATACTACTCTTACAACATAAAATTAATGCCCTTTAGTAATGCACGCATTTGTGGTTTTGTCTGGATAATAGGGATCTGGCTCTACACCAGTCACAAAGGCTATAGGCTCCATTACTCTACAATGGGGATCTGGGTCTACACGGGTCGTAAAGACTCCATTTCTCTAGTCACAGTCACGTTATATAACAGTGCCGGTATGGCCAATCATGATAAATCTGACACACTGAACATCTTCCCCGAGTCAATTTACAAAAATATTTTAAAATTTCAAAATTGGGAGGCTGGCTGAATCCCAGCAAGGAGAGATTCACCATGGACATATACACGCCCTTCAATCGGAATCGGTGCGAATTAATTATCGTTATTGCATAAAATTTACTTCCGCAGTTTAATAACACAGTGTATTATTTGTAATCGTAATGCACTACTGTCTGTTTCACGAAAGCTGCCCAAATTTTAATGATATATGTATAATAATACATTGAAGAGGTAATACGTGACTCACCGACACAAACTGTAGATTATTCAGGACAATCTACCAGTTTTCAGATGACTTTATTGTGACGGAGACAAAAACTAAACTTCATTAACCCTTTCACCCCTATTAAAATAACTGGAATGGATTTTGATGTTAATTTTGCAGCCAATCCAATTGTCACAAAATGATTTTCTGACTTTATGAAAAGGGGGTGTTTTTGTTCTAGGAAATATGGAAACTACTTGCAAAAAGTGAAGAGCCTGATGAGACGGCTCGTCATGAGCCGGCTCATCTGGATCTACACTTTTTGCCAATACCACTATACAGGCCTGTAGTGTTGAAAAGGTTAATACAAGCTATGTAGTTTGTTTTCCCAGACAAACATAATTGATCTTGAACAAATACATTGTAAGATGTAGATATTTGGTGGTCAAAATTCAAACATGTAAACATAAATTTTACAACTAAACACAAGTTAATATATTGCATGCAGTTGGGGAAAAATAAGTTACCCTTATAACAAGATAGTAGTGAAGAATATAAAACATTTAATAAAAAAAGAAAAAAGTCTTGTTACTCATACAACAATAAACAACAAAAACTTTAAGATATAAACAGGTTATGTGGTTTGAACACCAGTTAGTTAGAAACAAATATAACAAGGGTATCATTATCACTAAGCTAATCCCCTCGCCTTACAAACAATGTGAACCTTGGGCAATCGGACGTGGGTCGTATGCAAAACAAAGCACCATCCGTAGACACACATTGTGGCCAAATATTATCAAAATCAGTGAAGGGGTTCATAAGTTATTGAAAAGTAACGCACATGCGCACATGCGCACATGCGCACATACGTACGTACATGGACAAACGCTATATCCCCTTGCATATCGGTGAGGGGATAATGATGATGTGCACTGTGAGGTGTTGATTTATTGTTTGTTGTTTAATGGCCTATCAACAACGTTGGTCACCAGAACCAATTCGCAACAGGTGGCACAAGAAATTGGTGATAGTGGATGTACCCCTCAAAAACTTTAACACAAATTTCTAAGTCATTTGACATTGACCTTAAACACAGGGGCTGTATGGGTGGACTATAGAATCAAAATATGGATAGTGACAAATAAGTATTTGACGTTTAACCCTTAGAATGCGGTAACCGTTAATTCATATTTTGTCTTTTCTCTCAGTAAAAACATGGTTTGGCAGCATTTTAGAATCATTTCCAATTGATTCTAAAATGCTGCCAAACCATGTTTTTGATGAGAAAAATGGAAAATAAAAAATATTCAGCAGACGACACAATTTAATTCAGCATTGTAAGGGTTAAAGGCAATCCTACTTATGGTAACAGAGATAGTACTTAGGTAGCTGAAAACTTCCAACGCTATTCTCGGACAGTTTGTTTGTTTAATGGTGTTTAACGGCCTATCAACAGCTACGGTCATGTAAGGCCGGGCAAACAGGTTCAATCCCATTTTAACCTGCTGCATTGGAGGGAAAATCCCAAAATCAGAAAGTAATATTTACATCAAGAAAATATATATTTAGCCCTGAAATAGAATAACCCGACCTGGTGCCAGGTCCATACCACACCAAAGTCACTTGGCCCCTTCCCCTAAAATAGGATTACGAATAATCCTAATACTCACATAAGGGGTATAACCAGATTCAACTGTCACATACAAAATGCCAAGGACGTATGTGAGGGTCAAACCAGGTCTCCATTCGAAATTCTGGTAAGGATGAACCCCGATCGTTAAATTAGCCATCACATTCTCCCACCTGCCACCCACTGTTCTCGAACAGACAGACAGACAGGGCGGCGACAATATGTACCCTGAAAACATTTCTGGGGTAAATAAAGAGGAAATGGATAACATTATTAATTATAACAACATTACCACTTGATCATTGTGAATAATCTGAAAATTAACATGAAAAAGCTTGTTATAGTTCCTTAATAGGGGTGAAATGGTCAAACCGTGATTCTAACACAAGACGTCTGTCTATGAACCGATTCACGCCTAAGTAACCGACATCAACTATTTCATATTGACTTTGAGACTGTTCCATTACGTAGAAAAGGGGGTCATTTTGTGAAAATTTAAAAATATCCACAAATGGTGCAGATCTTGATGAGACGGCTCGTTACGAGCCGACTCATCATGATCTACACACTATGTACGTACATGTATTAGGAAAGAGGAAACTAGTGTTGAGAGGGTTAGTAGAACATACGTCTGATATATGTACAAGTTACGGCTCTATGTTAGATGAATTAGAACTGCAAGGCTAAATCATAACAAAAATAGAATACATGTACTACAAGGCAAAAAAATGTATAAAAATAATTCAGTGGAATGCAGTAATACCGTTACACTTGATGAACTATTATAAAAACACCCTAACAATAAATACATAGAGGATATTCATATTTTTCCAACGAATATGACATATATGTTCATCGAGTGGTGTGGAATGTCCATATTTCAGCCATTAGGCACGAGTGAAATATGGACATTTCACACCACGAGATGAACATATATGTCGTATTCGTTGCAAAAATATGAATATTATATTTATTATATACCGCTCCATGGATATTAGCAGTTTTTTAGACTGTATACGGTAATGAATGTGTATTTGCAGCCTATTTGCAGTCCGGCACTGTAGGTGCGCGTTATGAATATAGATAGCGGAAGTAGTCGTATTTTCACCGGAAGATGTTTATTTCATCAATGAGAACATATGACTTTTATTTACATCGTATAACTATGTATTTCATGGGTAGGTATATAAATTGTTTTATCATGAATAAAAGCAATTGTTATCGCTATTGATGAAAAATGCAGTCTCCAATTGCAATCATTATTTACATGTAGGTCAATTGTATAACAACACAAAAATGAGCTTCTTGAGTATCTGACCTGTGTAACACCCTGATCAGACTGCGCAGATACCCAAGATGGCCTGGAGCCGAGCTACACTGGTCGCAAATCCAATAAGCCCATTTTGGCGTAAGAAGTCTCATTTTACTCCATAATAATCTTTGATTTATGTATTCTTTATATGATTTAGGATCTGATTACCGGTTTATCATTCAAAATCTTTTTCCTGAGCATACTCCGGTCTAATGTTCAACCAATCAAACTGTTTTATATTGTGCAATGATCATGCAGGGTAGGACACCCACGTTTGGGCCAACATTACCGCAGCATGAACATCACAATGTTTACATTATGCTGAATGGGATCTTCTCAGAAGTTCGGGGATTCCTCCTATAAAGCAGGAATCCCAGGACACTGCGAGTGTCGACCCCACCGATGTTCTACAATCATATCATTTGGTCCCCAAACCCGGTATGTTCCTGCAGCAGGTAGTAAATGGGAGCTGTCCCGTTTTCACACTGAAACCGGGTACCAGTCAGCTTCCGTCGTTTCGCCCGGTTCTTGTAGGCAAACGTAAGCCGGGTCCAGAGTCCGTGACACATGCTGATCAGTCGCGTGTCCATGACAATCATCGACTTCGCCATTTGGAACTCGCGTCTGGAATACATTTATAGCAGTTTATTATATGTATTATATCCAGCTGATTATATCACTAGATCATATTATATTACCAAAGTTGTAAGTAAACCATTAAACAACAATGCATACTTCTACTTGTATCAGTCTCAGCAAAACAAAAGCTTGGCGATTCTTCCATAATTATAACTTCATGTACATGTAGTTAACCCTGTAGGCCGCAACTCACTACCGTCTGCTGTTGCTTTTATATCTTGCTTTATTTCTCAATAAAAACATGGTTTGACAGCACTTCAGAATCATTTCCAGTGGAAATGATTCTGAAGTGCTGTCAATGCATGTTGTAAATTATTCTAAAGTGCTGTCAAAGCATTTTTTTTTTTATGATAAAAATGGAAAATAGAAAATAAAAAATTAAGATAGCGGTGTAAGGGTTAGAACATTTTGCTACCATAAAACACACATATTAATGTTTTGTCTTTGCTGTTCTATATTTTATTAGAATGAGTTGAAATGTTATGAAGATTTTGAAGAATATGTATATTGTGAAAATTATGCCCATCATTTATGTTGCTGTGACTGGAGAAATGGGGCTTATGACCAGTATAGCTCCTGATCACGAGGACACTTGTAGCCTTATAGTGAGGTTTCATTAATGGACTGCCGAATAGTGCAAATTCTGATCAGATATGGATCTACACTGGTCACAAAACCCATATGCCCCACTTCTCCAGTCACAGCCACATTTGTGCTGATATTGAAATAATACAATCATTTCCACAAATGATGTCAAAAATTGACACCCATTTCAGAGCAAATGCAAAATTAAATTTGAAATTTTATCGCAATCACAGATCTTCAAAATAGGACAATTCGCAACACGACAGAAATCTGATGCACACACGGCCCTATTACCTGATAATGTACTTGCTCCATCGAAGCGCACCCCTCTGCATGAGACTTAAGGCAAAGAACAGGTGACACTTCGCCGCCATTATCGGGTCTCCCAGCTCCATTGACAGCCGTAGTTGGGTCACAGAAATCTTGCCCGCCTGCTCCGACTACAATTGAAGTTTTCAGAGCTCCAGATAAGGTGCATATTGGCGTGGCATATTTTACGCAATTATTTTAGCTGAATATGCTTTGATTATCAACAGTGGGAGTGCAAAATGCTCGCAATAATGTGAAAATACGCATTGATTTGCAAATTGAGTAGTGAAAATATTGTAATAAAGTTTACAGTATAAATAAGTGAATAAGTAATAATACACTCAAATAATTGCATGTTTAAATTTGTTTTATGTTTTGATCATCTGTTCCCTATTTAATAATGAAGAAAATCAATAATCCATTTGTAAAAATAAAATAAGCATTAAATTTGAAATCAGGATGTACAGCTCTGTGTTTTACTATAGATTGGGTGATTGCTTATCAAACTGACAGTTGAATAAATAATCAACTTTTTTGGTTGATTGATTAACAAAATGACAGTTGATTGGTTCACAAAATTACAAAGTTGAATAAATAATCATTCGATCAACTTGAATGATGGATCAATTCACAAAATGACAGTTGAATAAATAATCAATCGATCAACATGAACGAGTGATTGATTACAAACTGACAGTTGAATAAATAATCATACAATCAACTTGAATGATTGATTATCAAATTGACTGACAGTTGAATAATCAACTTGATTGGTTGATTGATTGGTTATGGGTTAAAATCTGAACTCGACCAATTTTAGCCTGGATCCGCACCTGTATTGTAAGGATGTTTTTGTTTGTTTATTGGTGTTTAATGGCCTATCAACAGCTAAGGTCATGTAAGGCCGGGCAAACGGGTTCAATCCCATTTTAACCTGCTGCGTTGGGGGGAAAATCCAAAAATCAGAACGGAATATTTACATCGAGAACAAATATATTCAGCCCTGAAATTAGAATAACCTGACCTGGTGCCAGGTCCATACCACACCAAGTCACTTGGCCCCTTACCCTAAAATAGGATTACGAATATCGTAATACTCACATAAGGGGTATATTAACCAGATTCAACTGTCACATACAAAATGCCAAAGACGTATGTGAGGGCCAAACCAGGTCTCCAGTCGGGATTCCGGTAAGGATGAACCCCGATCGTTAAATTACCCATTGTAAGGATGTAGTCAGAGTGTCTGGCACCAGATCAGGACATAGTTTTTCAGTGCTGAACGTTTTTATTTTAATTTTAGTTCTGAATGTTTAGTGTACCCCATATACAGATGCATTCCCGCAGGTATATGACCTTGCTGTTGAACCGACATAAAATCACAATCTATCAACATATAAGATTTATTTACAACATAAATAATACCCAAAGGACACAGAACAAACCACAGGTTGAAGTAACATACCAATGCATATAAATACATTAAATATATAAAGTATCAATAAATGAAATAAAAGTAAGTTAAACTTTTTTTTTTACTCCCTGTTATAACACATTACATTGTATTCTAACAGGGAGTAAACTTTTGTTTTCTACTGATTTTTTCCCACTTGTTGATACTTTTAGGTATATTTAATGTATTTAATGCTGTCTCCAGAACTGATTTCTTTTTTAGCAAACCTTCCAGTCGGTAGCACCTGTGACAGATGTGACAAATGTATTTATAGACCTTGGTCCGTTACTTCAACCTCTGGAACAAACTAGCTAAATAATGTTTTAAAAGTGCACTCAATGTGTAGAAAATTGTTTGCAAAGATTGAATAATCACATGGGCTGAGAACCTATGTCACAGAGTCTAGACCTTTATCTAGCTGACATGGAGCTGGTCAGAAAATCAGTAAATCATGTCTGCTGATTTGCAACATTAGTCTTTCTGGAGTAATTTTACTTACGTGGAAGGTGAAGTAATCACCGAGTGAGGAGTAACCTCCCCCTAGCGTAGAG
Organism: Conchocele bisecta; assembly: GCA_029237695.1. Lineage (NCBI taxonomy): Eukaryota > Metazoa > Mollusca > Bivalvia > Lucinida > Thyasiridae > Conchocele > Conchocele bisecta. The sequence goes on from CM055277.1 coordinate 31,524,308, forward strand.
AGACCGGCCATCATTGTCTCCAGAACTGATTTCTTCTTGAGCAAGTCTTCCAGTCGGTAGCACCTGTGACAGAGAATGGAGAAAGTGAAAGGGTTCAACATCCCACCAACAGCTAAGGTCATATAGAGACGCGACCACAGTTTAAAGTCTCATCAGACAGACCAGTGGGATGGAAATACTATGAATGTATTTTTGATGCCCTAGGCAAGGTTTGAACCCACAACCTCCGGATTGAAAGTCAGACAACAACCCATCCCTGACAGAGAATGGAGCGCTTTTTTTCCAGAAATTGTGAAGGGGCCTGAGGTTTCTGATTTTTGAGAAAAAATGAGCATGATTTTCACCAAAATTTTGAAAATTAGCAACACATTGAACATCAAATAATTAACATGGTAATACGGAAAAGTCTGGATTATAGCAACTTTCAATTGTGATTGAACATCTGAATAAGAATGGTGCATGTAATAATGATGTTATTTTGGCCTCAATTGTGAAAAATAAAATCATATAATTATTTCTAATTGTGAAGCCACCGAAGATCGGCCCCCTATTACTAGTATAATTATAGGGGGAAAAGGCCTTTGAATGTAATGGTGCACTAACGCAGCAGAGTATCATGATTTATGGCCAAGTATCATCATGGCAGACGAATGAAGTTGTGTAACCGTGAAATATGCAACAGTTCAGTTCGGACTGAGTGACTGATTGGGGTTTTATCTCCATTCAACAGCAAGGTTACCGTTATATACAGACAACCTTTCAACTGGGAATTATGTGACCTGCAACGATAAACAGAGTTTACTGAGACGGCAACCAGCGTAGACCCAGACCAGCCTGCCCGGCTGCACATTTGTGCTGTCTGATCTAGGGCTACATTGTTTGCTACTGATTATGACAAGCGTTCCTTATGTCTTCGGCAAAATTCTTAACCAGATCCACAGACACACACAGACGGAGAAACAGTACAAACACAATATAAAGCCTTGCATAAAAATGTTGAAATATTTTAACCATACTCACCAAGGTAAACATACTTTCATATCTGCTGGAATCACACAGACTTCAATCAATACTGGTAATGGCATGGTGTAATCACAGATATCATGGACATCTGTGCACACACACGGACGGTCTCTCATATCACAGAATTTGTAGTTACGTCTCACAAAGCGAATAAACCTCCGACGGAAGACTCGAGAATTCCTGAGTTCTTGGAAGACACAATTGGCTAAATTTGCTGGAAATTGAAGGCAAGTCCTGTATGAAACGTCTAGTTGTATATATAAAGTTTCATGTATGACCGACGAATGAACGTTGTCATTCCACTGCCAGTTTGAACAATGATCAGATAATAGCTGCTGGTTCTTGCAGGGGAGGTGACTCTCCCCACATACATGGCATCTTATTAAATCTAAATCTGACTGATGAATATATTCACTTTCATCCTCACTAGTTTTTACCACCAAGTTATTATTATCTTCATATTTTATTTGTGAATTTGAAGTTTGATCCACATGTACCGGTTCATGGTTTCCATTCTGATCCACATGTAGTGGTTCATGGTTTTCCTGGCAGTGAGTCAGCCTGCAGCGGACGAGGCAGAACTGTGACATCTGGACACAAGGATCCTGATACACAGCGATGCTCGTCGTTGACTCCTCAAACACAACGGGGGCCAACTGTCTGCCGTACACACCACACTCAAATATCTCACCCTCGTGGTGGGCACAAATTACTATGTGTGGCATCGTCAAACAGATGCAGTCACTGTAAGTAAATCTGAAATATACAAACAAAGCATATCACAAGGATTGATTGACTGAAGGAGATTAAAGCAAAGTTATCTGATTGGGTAGAATCAGTAAACACATTGTATTTGCAAGATCCAAATTTAGTGCCAGGTGCCATCACAAAAGATTACATTTTAATGCAGCAAGCCTATTTGTATATTGAATAATTGACTATTCCACACTGTAATTACCGTCATAGTGGATATATATAAGTCACTATGTGGAGGAAGCATGTATCTGCCTGGTGCACATTTTTCTGGGAAATAGATAAAGGTAAAAATAAAGTAAATTACTAAGGTAGCATGAAAATTAATCCAGTACTGACCATAGTGCCATATGCATATGGTGAAATTTGGCGACACTACGGAACAATTACAGGGCTTTAACCTTGACCACAGCAGTCTGTGATAACCAGACGAAGACAAGTTGCTTTCCCTAGGGTACTCTGGTTTCCTCACATTTATTACCACACTACGTTACAATCTATGCCAAAGAATGCTCTTGCGCTCGTTTGTAATGTCTGTGAATTTATATTTTGTCATTTGTTTATATCATTTTCAGTGCTCTTCTGTGTAGGTCCGTCAGATTACACTGTCACCAAAAAAAAGTTTTGTTGCTAAGAATTAAACAAATCCCTGGGATGATGGTGGGGAGAATGCTCCCTAACCCCCCTTATTGGGACTTGCCTTGGTTTGCCTCGTCTGGTTTTTACCTCTGGTTACGGCCCTGAATAATGAAGATTGAAAAAAGTTTAAATCACTCATTTAATAAACAATTGGATTGTGTTGCCATAGCTCACCTATTTTCTTATAGTCTGTTTCACGAAAGCTGCCCAAATTTTACGGTTATATAGACAATTCAAAAACAATATTATTTTCGATATTTAATTAAAGGAAAATTTAAGAATGAGCCTTCTTTTTATTTCGTGAAATTCGGTCAAATATTGATTTTATTACGAAAAATTTATTTGTCTATGGAAATTTAGCATGGGGGGAAAAAGTGGTAAGGAAGTGTGGGAAGAGTCAAAAAACGAAAGCATTTGGAAATTGACTCCGAAACCTGACTAGATAGCTTGGATATGATCTAACTAAGAAAACAAGTTAAATTTTAAAAATCGGTCCAGTATTTCTAAAATTCAAAAATATTGTTAAATCCCCATGTTAAATCCCCATATAAGACCGTGAAGAGGTCTATGGGGATTTAACATGGGGAAATTTTGTTTTCGCAATAAAATCAATATTTGACAAAATTTCACGAAATAAAAAGGTCATTTTTAATTTTTCCTTTAATTTAATATTATCAAAAGAAATCTTGTTTTTGAATGGTTTAAATGGCCGTAAAATTTGGGCAGCTTTCGTGAAACAGACTAGTTATGTTGATAACTGATAGGGCACGAAATAAGGTTACTTTACGGAATGCCATTCGACCCATATTGTGCTCATACTTGTGATTTTTTGTATATTGTATGGCAGGGGAATTATGTGTGAGATAAGCATCTTAATGATGGCGCTCTGATTGCAGACGATATCGTGCGACATAAAACACAGGACTGTTATGTGACTGTGTTGTCCTCGGCCTCAGGTTTGTCCTAAGTTGTTGTTGTTGTACGTCGTGTGTTTCAGCCGCTAACTTTTTAGCCTAGCCACTCTACTGACTTAGCTACCTGAAAAAAGAAGCGCACAACTATACCTTGCTGTGTTTCCTAGTTTGGAAATGTGCAAGATAAACCACTTAATAACACTATACAGTATACCATTGATTTAACCATGATCTTAACATAATTAAGATTGTTGCATATGCCATTTTTCCACCACCCCACAGCCAGACACGAACCGCAACTACTACGTTAATGTACACTTCTGGCCTTTTACTATGGCACACTATAATTTAAAATATTAAAGCACTGAATGACTTACTCAAAACTCACTGAAATCATTATAATTATCTTGTTCGTAGATCTCAATATTGTAATGAAATGTTATAATTGATTTGTGTTTATACATGACTATGTTTGGGGGAAAAAAAGCACTAAAAACTAATATCTCAATATTCTATACGTTAATGAACTGTATAGCTGAAACGGATTTTAGACCAATGTGGGAAATACCGTTACGTGTCAGACATATAACACTAAGGGTAAGTTAATTGTCTCTGTCAGGGTCGTAAAACAGGTGATATTCGTGTGACACAGTATCTGTGCATCTGGGGTCGTAGAACGGAGGGTTGGGACTGGAATTTGCAAAAACAACCAAAACATATTAACTGAATGTCGTTAAATTTGTATGACTCATGTGTTAGTATGACAAGCCAAACACCATATATGCAGTGTGGTGTATATTCAGCGTTGTGAGATACTTATGTTGAGATGGGCTTCAATATGAAGTATTTTCCTAGGGCAAGCATGTATTCAGTCATGAACAACTCTCATTTATCATAATAGGATTTGATAATATCCTATAATATATAATTCATGAGAAAATGTACCTTATGATAGATGAAACATGCAAAGTCAATAGGTACATGGGTAAAAGTGCCTTATCCAAATTCAAACTGGCATACTGTATATTCTAAAATTTGAGATCAACCCACACTATTGGAACATGTATCGATCAGATGTAACTTAAAACAAAATAGAGATCAAGATACCCAAAAGAGACACATGAACCCAAGTAAAGAAAAAACTAACACAATGAATCATGCTAATCACATGACACGTGCACAGCGGTGGTCGAGAAGTCTTCAAAGCGGCACACAGAGAACAATAAATATGACCGTGACAGAGAAATTGTGCTTATGTGTTTTGCGACAAGTGTGATCAGGATTTGCACTGTTCGCCATTCCATGAATGAAACAGATTTTGCACTGTTCTCCATTCCATCAATGAAACACCTGTCATGCTTCCAATAAGCAATATAGATCGCTATCAGGCTACACGAGTGTGCTATCTGATCAACAGATACACTGGTCAGTAAACCCATAAGCCTCATTTCTCCATTCACAATTAGAAATATGTATTCATGGGAAAATGATGATGTATGTTGTGAAAAGTTTGAAGATTTAAACAGTTAAATTATAGGTGGTAATAAACTTTAGTGTGTTACCGGTATCTAACATACAACATAATTATTATCTTACCCGTCAGACCCGTGACCAAGGGGGTTCGGAGTGGTCGGAGCGGTGGGAGCGGTGGGAGCGGTGGGAGCGGTGGGAGCGGTGGGAGCGGTCGGACGACCCCCCCCCCACACCCCGCCCAGCCTCGAGGTCCACTTTTTCAGAGCCGTTGCGGAGAATGCAGGAAATTGCGCTTCAGACCACCTATATTTCAAATTTTCCCGGTGGGGGGGAGGGGGGGGGGGCATGCCCCAGGACCCCCTAGATACCTCAGGCCCCTTGGCATTCGAAACGACCCCCTTCAAACAGGTCTGGCTACAGGCCTGCGGCCGTTCACCCTCCTGCAAAAATGATTTCATTTGAAATGCTGTATAGTACATGTAGTGTTAAACACCACAATTATACTTTAAATTTATTGACTATTTGGTTGTGCTCCAGGCGACAGGAGGAAAATACAACAGAAGAGAAAAAATATTCAGATTGCTTCCGGTCTCATACCGTTCATGGCGCAAACTTCGAAAGAGTTGGAAAAAACGCCAACAAAATGTCTAACTGGCAGTAAAATACATTCTGAATCAACAGGTATCAGTTCGTAACCAGTTTGTATATTTTATTTTCAAATCATTACGATTATTCTTGACGGTTGCCAGAACAAATAATGATCGCGGTAAAGAGAACAACGGTTATTTCCCCTGGTGCAAGTTGTGGTATAACAACAACAACAACAACAATTTGATGCAAGTCGGTGAAACTTTACTTTATATCTCGTATTCTTTATTGTTTTAATCCAGTATGTTCTCTGTGAGTGATGTTGTGAATTTTGTTATCCTACTGTTATTGGCTTATTTTGTAAACTGTTAATGTCATTACGGCTAATTCTACCCAAATCTTACCCAAATCTACACAGATCTTCATATAATAATTACTATATGATGGTGGGTCTAGTTTTCGGGGTATTAACAAGTTCATCAACTAGCAATTTTTATAAAACATACCATATGAGCTAACTTGTCAGTTCAATCTAATGCTAAGCATTTATTTCAATGTTTCTTGCCTTCAAAATAAGATTGTTGTTGGATTAAAATCTGCGTCGGCGCATTTATGCATCAGTCAATGTAAATCCCCGCCCCCCCCCCCCCCCCCGCGAGGGGAGGGGCGGGGCTTTACCGGGGCATACCCCGGGGCTTTTACCTTTCATGATGCCCCGCACTGCGGGGACTTTACCGGGGCTTTAACTGTTGCTAAGAAATTGAGCGGGGACATACCCCGGGGCTTTACCGGGGTTTTATCAGACTGTTATCAAGATATGTACATGTATGTTTATCCTGAATACTGTTGTGTGGGAGGGGTGACATGGGTTTAAACTGTTTAATACGATCTATTTCACTGTGGACTGTTTAATACTGGCAAATTTTGTTTAATATAAACAAAATTGTTTTCAAATAATTCCTCTGTTTATATTGCACTGCCGTTATCCGTTATCCCAGCCCCCCCCACCCCCCCCCAACACGTGGAAAATTCTGAGACATTCCCCCCCCCCCCCCCACACACACTGAAGGAAAACCCGAGACCCCCCCCCCCCCCCACCCCCCCCCCCCCCCCCCTAGAAAGTGATTCATTACCCGACCAACCCTGGAAAATCCAGAGACCCCCCCCCATCCTATTTCTCACACACACACCCTCCCCATGTAAGTAAAAGTATAAAGTGCTGCATTTTATACTATTAATAGGGGGGGGGGTGTACTTTTTATGAACCCTGTCTCGAAGAGCCGGTGTCATATAGTGTTTGCCACCGTCCGTGTGTCCGTGCGTTAATACGATTAAGAAGTTTGTATCATGCAAGGGTCCACTTTTGTGCTATTTAATACTATTCACACATATCCGACCTTCCTTCTACCGAGTCCGTGGGTGGTGCCAAAGGTTAGCGGCTATTTATTTGGTTACTACTATTAACAGGAACGTACCTATTTCAAAGCAACAAACACATATTTACCCTGTACTTAGTCGACCCTACTTGTCCTAACTGTCATTTGGAGGCGGAGCTAGGATGCGTCACACATGCTACTAAGATGCCCAGCACTACACGAAGTTCGGAAACAGACCTACCCGGCGTTTCGTCAAGAAATCCAAAAAGTGCTAGGAGACTCGAACTTTTACAAACTAAACATATCGGTCATTACCCAGCTGATCATCGACTGTAACGGTTTCAAAAACAACTATATCACTAAGTCAACCACCCTAGAAATAGAACGAATAGCAGGCCAAATGTGCTACCAATTACATCTACAACGAATAAAGCTGCTTGGGTTGTAATAATGGCTTCCCATACTAATAAAAGTTCCCAGATATCTACTATTTATAAGTGACATTTTGCTCTACAACACATCATTTTCGTGCAAGAATATTTCACATTTAAAATCACCAGATGGCCCCGCAGTGCGGGGCATTTTACCGGGGCTTTTACCGACCATGTTGCCCCGCAGTTTCACCGGGGCTTTAACAGCAACGAAAATATAAGCCCCGCTATTCCCCCGGAGGGGGGGGGCGGGGACTTACATTGACTGATGCATTAGCAACACAGGAGTCAGCCATCTTGAATCTTGACTTATGGTTGGTGTTTTCGGGGTATGTTCCGAAAGTGTGAAAAATCTGCTAATTTGTCCCGAGTTTTCATTGGCTGTTGATCATCTCGAACTTGAAACTTTTCTATTGTTTATGATTTTAACAATATTAAAGAGCATATTAATGGCGGGCGTAGAAAATCAAGATAGGTTCGTGAACAAAATTACCTAAATGCCTAAAATGACAAAAACTACCAGTATTTAGTCCAAACACTGGATTTGGTGGCATTTTAAAGGACATAATGTATGTCAAGTCATGCTTATTTTAATCACCTGGCGTAAAGCACATCGCGGCTGCACACATGTCTATAAATTACAAAATATTTGAATACCCCGAAAACTCCCAACTACCCCGAAAACTGGCGCCTCGACCATATGTGTTAATAAATAAAGCTATACACATCATACTAACGATGTTTGGATTGTACTTACATAATGTATGTCATTAATTTGCTCATACCAGGTCCCATTTTAAGGTAGCGCAGTTGGTTAGCGCGTCCCGCTGGTATTGGGAAGGTCCCGGGTTCGATCCCCGGTCGGTGCACATTTTTTCCGTTGCATTTTCTCTGTCCGGTTACACAAGCAAGCCGCGTGTCGCCCGCCAGGACGTGTAGCCATCTTATAACAATCACTTGTTGAGGCTATACCTTCTAGGGGAAATTTGCAATCACAATCTGATCAGGGTCTACCCGGTTCCCCATTTTGTGCATAACCACTTGTTGAGGCTATACCTGTAGGGGAAATATGCGTTCATAATCTAATCAGGATCTACACAGTTTCCCATATTGTACATAATCAATTTCATTTCACTATATATAATGAGCTACCCCACTAAAATACACTGCGTTCTGGTTAATACAATATAATATCGGGCTTTGTCTACATAGAGGTGTGAAAAACATTCGAGCTATTTGACAAGATATACAAACCATACACAATTATAAAAATATATATATATTGCATGCATATTAAGGTTCATTTTCATCAATGTTCTTAATACAAGATCAATATACAAGATCGTTTATTATTGTTATTGTAGATGAATATTAAGAATATTTTTATATATTCCTGTGTGAGTTTTTAAATGTATCTCCGTAAATTAAATTGCAATAACTAAACCTTGTCCAGAAGTCATTTGTGCTAATAAAAACATTCATTCAATGCATTATACTTTGTTTTTAACTATTCCAAAAAGATGTTGGCATATAAATATTGCAATACTATGGAGGTGACCGGTTAGACATTTGGACTATTATATGTGCCATATGAAATCATGATCGATGGCAACTTAAAGTTAGACAACTGAGTCTCGATCACGGTAGTCTCCCTTTATAATAATGCTACATCATAGCACATGTATATTAATCGCTTTGCCGCGGAAATATGTGCTTTATTCTTCACTGTTTCGGTCAAAATGCTTATTGTATGTCTGTATGATATACCAATGATATCTTGTTGAAAACGTATATAATATAATCATAAATGTTATTTTTAATGAAGATTTTGGTAGATTTGGGTAAGATTTGGGTAAATCGGGCGGGGCTAATGCGCAATTCACGTGAAATCATGCCATGGCATTGCCTGGTAGTGGTAGGCATGTTTGTAGACTTGTCTACATAGTCTACATGGTCTACACATACTACAACTGCCTATACTGTTAAACAATATTGGTGGTATAGTCAAAATGTGTAAAATCCTCAAACCCTGCTGATGGAATAGCCGTCTTATTTATTAAATTAACTGTTAAACGAAAAAACTAACCTGCCATGATGTCGCTGGGTAGTTCTGTTTGAAGTTTAATACCAATTTTGCTATGCTGCTCGCCATTTTGTTTACACTACCAGATGCGCAGCATTAGCCAAAACAAATGTGAAAGTTGCAAAAACGCATGAGATGTCATACATCACACAATTTACGTCACTTAGTTACGTCAGAACGTTGACATTTTACCTGCACAAACGTCTTTGAACTGCGTGGAATATTCAGGAAAGTTTGACTGAATATGGAGATGGTAATGCCATATAAATTAGCCGACACCATTGTATGTGCCCCCACACCAAATGGCTACTCTCACCCACCCCTCTCTTAGAAAAAACTGACCCATTATCATCTATGGGTACGGCGGAATCATCCAAACAAAATCCAAGAAACCTTTTCTTCCAATAGGTGCCAGTTGGTGGGTCTGTTAAAAGATAGTATCACCGTATTATGGTGTACATTGAAAGACTGGAAACCAATCAAATTGTGTTGCAGAACAGCATTTGTTTTTTCCTGATTTAAAAGTGGGACCTAATAATGGTGATAGCAAAAATGCCACAGTTGAAATAAAAAATAATTACAACCATTGTAACTGGGTGAGAAAAAAAATGTGCACCGGCCCCGGACTCGAACCCGGGACCAAAATTTCCCCATGTTAAATCCCCATAGACATCTTCACTCCGTGTGAAGATGTCTATGGGGATTTAACATGGGGAAATTTCTCTTGTTTACTGTACCATCGCTCTAACCGACTGAGCTAGCCAAGCACCAACTGTGACACCAGTTTTGTCTCTCCCACTTTAAAGTGAATATGACCGCAATCACAATTCCAGCATCGTCATTGAAGGCGTTAACAATTTTGGACGCACATTAATTTAAAGTTTTGCTTGGTAGTAACTCCTTTATGATATCACTATTTTGCCGATATTGATTTACAAATAAATCCACTACATGTATTTCAGATAAACGATGTCAAAAGTTGATACAATATTCAGACATGCGAAATTGAATTCTGCATGAGGTCAGATTTTTGTCCATTTTCAACATATTTGAAGCAAATATGACAGTTTTTAAAAATCAATGTTGGCAAAGTACAGTGATGGGACAAGGGGGATAATTGTGTAGCTTTGCTCATTTTTATGTTTTGTGTATTTTCAGAAGGTGTATATGACAGTGTTTGCACACAGCTACTGGAGGAGGTAGAGACCGTCTACAAGGAATCTGGCAAACGTAAGTATGACGCACTCAATGGACCCTATACAGCGCCTGTTTCCCAGAGATTGTGAAGCAGCGTGTGAAAAATAAAGTGTGGAAAAAAAAAAATTTTGTATAATTTAATTTGGGGTAAATACCACCACTTTAGGCTATACATTTTGTATTTGTAAAAAAAATAAAAATTAGCATGCTTTTCGCACTATTATCAGACTGGATAAACAAATTTGTTATTTTTATACCCCCACAAACAAAGTTTGAGGGGGTATATAGGAGTCAGCTTGTCGGTCGTTTGAGGGGGTATATAGGAGTCAGCTTGTCGGTCGGTCGGTCTGTTGGAAATTCCCTTCCGCTCTATATCTTCTACACCCATGCATGGATTATCAAATCGCTTGGCACAAATGTTTCTCATGATGAGAAGCTGTGTCACGATCAATAACCACGCACCTACGTCCAAAGTCACAGTTGAAGGTCAAAGGTCAAACCTATCGAAATTCCCTTCCGCTCTATATCTTCTACACCGATGCATGGATTATCAAATGGCTTGGCACAAATGTTACTCATGATGAGAAGGTGTGTCGCGATCAATAACCACGCACCTACGTCCAAGGTCAAGGTCACAGTTGAAGGTCAAAGGTCAAACCTATTGAAATTCCCTTCCGCTCTATATCTTCTACACCGATGCATGGATTATCAAATGGCTTGGCACAAATGTTTCTCATGATGAGAAGGTGTGTCGCGATCAATAACCACGCACCTATGTCCAAGGTCACAGTTGAAGGTCAAAAGTCAAACCTATTGAAATTCCCTTCCGCTCTATATCTTCTACACCGATGCATGGATTATCACACTATGCCCAGGGTCAAGGTCACAGACTTGATGCGTTTGAAACCTTAACGCTCGGCTAAATGGCTTTTAATCAAAAATGCCTTGTTTTCTTTGGCTGCCAGTGGGGGTAATCGTGTGCCGACAGGCCACATTTCTAGTTTTATCAGTTTAGCTCCCGATCTGTGATTGGAGAAAGGAGGCTTATGGAAGTTGTTGCCAGTCTAACTCCAGATCAGCTTGCAGTAACACACTTCTGTCTTATTTGTTGAAAAACGTTGTTTAAAGTGTGTGAGGAGTCCCTTTAAACAGACCGAATGTTTTCCTTACTACAGTAAACACAACAGCCCATGGTTTTATTCCTTAAATAAAAAATGTGATGTCCATTCTGCTGAATCCTTGGCAAAAAAAATAAGTGTCAAACCATAGTGAAAGATATATTTGATCAATCTACTTTTGATAGATATAATATTTCAATGTGTTGCCTTCACAATCCAAGTGCATAACTGTGTACTGTATTTTGTTTATAAATTTATTTTTCAGTAACAGACGAAATACTCTCTGCGTAAGTAGAATTTCTTCAATTTCACAGGAACAGTGGTTATTGACTGGATGGTGTGAGGTTCATCATAATGATCTCTGACAAACAGCAAATACACGACAAACCTTTAGGCTACTGATCAGACTGTGAGGAATGTTCTGTACTGGTTGCACATGTGACATGATGTCATAACATTCACTACTTCCTGTCAGGGCTTAAAAATATTCACTTTTCACACTTGCCCGGCTGGGCAAGTACAATTATAGTCTACTCGCCCAGACAAAAAAAGCTACTTGCCCAATATTTTAGGAAAATGTAAGTACATGTATTAATACCTTTAATAAATTAGCTTTTGTACCAACATTAATACTAGACATTATGTTTGTAAAACATGGATGTGCCCCTCTGGAATACTGAACTCTAACTGGAGAAACTCTTACAAACGTGTTGATGTAAATGTACACAGACGGACAGATATACGGAACCTCAAGAGCAAGGCAATATGTCCCCCGGGCTATCGCATAGGGGCATGATTAACCCAGGCAATCAGTAGATGCAATATATGTTTATTAAAAAAATATGATATCACTCATTTGAACCATCTCGTTTTGGGCTTGAACATTATTAATTGTTCAATGGGGTGGGGGTGTTGTTACCACTCATTTGAACCGTCTCGTTTGACATTATTAATTGTTCAATGGGGGGGGGGGGCCTTGAAAATTTAATGAAAAGCTGTGAGAAGGGGTGGGGGCTTGTACTTTTCTAAGATGAGTTAACAAAATTTATCCAGCTCCATTCACACCCTAAACCCCTTGGTGATAAATAATGACCAGTTCCTTAGATTGGTATTATACTTGTTCAAAATATGAAGCGTGAGAACATAATACTGACTGATGGATTGCCAATGGTGTTACATGTTACATGTATGTTCAATAGCAAAATGTGTGGGGTGGGTGCGGGGTCCCTTGTATATTTAACAATGAAAGTACAAACTTTCCTTCACTCAGGGACACCAATTTGTTCAAATTATTTTACTACTGGCGTTTTCATGTTGGACAAGAAAATGGTGTCATGTGTATGAATGTAATAACGAGATGGTGCCTAAAAAGGAGTATTAATATTAACACCAAATCATTTAAATTTGTTAACAATTATATTGCTACAACTTTTAAACAAGTACTAATATACATATTATTAATATTATATAGTATTATTCCTTTATCTGTTTATTATTAAGTTATTTTCAAAAATAAATGTTCCACTATAATAAGTCTATTAGTAAACAAGAGTTATCTCCCCTAAGTCAGAACACGACTACTGTCACGTACGCACATTTTGGTCTAGAAAGTTTGTTTTTAGTGCAAATTTTTATAACTTCGAACTTCTTGTTTGGTGTGTAGCACCAGAGGAAGACAAAATCAAACAATTTATAGGAATGACACGGTATATAAGACAGTAATCTGTGCTGGGCTAATGTTAAACCAGCGATATGTTTTTTTATGCAAAGTCATGCTGTCAACTCGAATGGGGACACATGATGGTTCACAACAGAAATCTATAGGGTGTATGAAAGTTACAGAAATACTTCATGAACAGCTTAAAACCAGTGAATTAAAGAAAATAATTTGAAATAGCTGGAAATTAATGAAATTTTCTTAGTTTTCTGACAATACAGAATGGCCTTTCCCGATGTGTCACTCGCCAAATCGGACCAGTGACAAGAAAATCCTCTCGCCAACATGAAAATTGACTCGCCATGGTGAGCGGGGCGAGTGAATTTTTAAGCCCTGCCTGTGTTTTATTATATTAGAAAAATGTACATATCGGTACATTGTACAATTCTTTCCAAGTTTCAGTTATAAATCAGTTTCCTAAATGTCAAAACCACATGTGTCATTCCAAAAAATACCAAAAGGTAGCACTGCAAGTTTGATGCAATAAATTGCACAATGTATAACTTCCTGCAATTTATTACAACAATCTTGCAGTGTTTATCCGATCGAGGCGCGACTATTGAGCTGCCATGTTTGTTACAGACTGCACTCGGTGTTCCAAGCCCCGCTATTGCCAGCTCTGGACCTGATTGATAGTGGTGCTGTCACCCTCGTGTCCTGTCCCTCTGCACGCTCTCTATACCAGGTGGGTTGTGCTTGCCCGCTACTATTTAGTTTGACTGCCTGAGCTGTAGAATACATACACCAGCGCCTGCGTTAGTCTCGCCAATATGTCAATAATTCCAGCACAAAAATATTTACACAATTCCCTAACATTTGATTGGCCCGTAGCAAGTCTCTGTCCAAAATTTATATCCCAGTAAACTCCCACGCCAAACTACTTTCTACAGGTGTGCTGTCGGTGCTGTCAATGTAAACAAATGGCTGCCGTCTGTCAAAATAAAACACATTTTTTTGATGAATTTATATCAAATGCTGGAATTATAAGGAATGAATGGCCTTTTTCCAGCCTTCGTCAAGTATTCCCGCGACTTTTCCAAGTTTATACCCTGATAAATTCCACAAAAAGGCCATTCATTCCTATAATGTTTCTGAACATCTATTGGAAATATCAACCCGCAATCAAGCAGTATGATTGGCTGTGCCTGAGCTGTAGCACAGCTCAGGCACAGCCAATCAAGCTGCTTACTTTGAAGGACACTGTTCAAGTATTTTGTAGTAAAGACATGGACAAATATTGGCAAGATTAGCGCAGGCAGCGGTGTACAACATAACTAGGGCCTCATCGAATCTGCCACGAGGTTTCACCCTGTCTGTCTGCCCTGCCCTGCCCCCCTGCCCTGCCCTGCCCTGCCCTGCCCTGCCCTGCCCTGCCCTGCCCTGTCTGTCTGTCTGTCTGTCTGTCTGTCCGTCTGTTAAAATGTGGTCAAGTGATCTGGTGTGGTAAGGGTGCCTGGCACCATGTCAGGATATTGTGTAGTGCTGGAAGGATATTGTAATTTCTGTGCTGAACAGGCAATGCTCCACTATGCAGGTTTTCGTTTCAGTCTGTATATGATCTTGCTATTGAACGACATAAAAAACAGTTTAATCAATCCCCACATACAGGTACATTTCTGTCTGTATATATGCCCTTGTCAAAAGTCCATTCCACAATCAACCCCCTGCGTTGGGGAGAAAATCAGAACGGAATATGTACATTGAAATAAATATATATTCACTATTCAGTGATTTAGAATAATCTGACCTTGTGTCAGGTTCATACCACACCAGTCACTTGGTCCCTTCCCCTAAAAGTAGGATTAGGAATAAATCGTATTACTCATATAAGGGGTATAACAAAATTAAGCCCTCACAAGAATGCCAATGACAAACCCGAGGGCCAAACCAGGTCTCGTTTCAGGATTCCGGTAAGGAGGAATTCCCATCGTTAAATTACACATCGCATGCTCCCACCTGCCACCCAAGTGTATAATGTGGAGCGGAGGTAACACCCAAATCAATCCCCCATACAGTACATTCTTGTTTGTATGTAATTTCGCTGCTGAACTGACGGACATAAAAAACCCAGCCCGTAAATAGATTCCCCCATACAGGTGTATTCCTGTCTGTAGCATTGGACATAAAACTGCATTCAATCAATCCCACCATACAAGTTTATTCCTTTCTGTATTTAACATTGTCTTTGAATGTTTGTAAAACTCCATTCAACATTGAATCTTCCTATGCAGGTGTTCTCCTGTCTGTCAGCATATGAAGTGAAACGGCCGTAAAACCACAATCTTATCTACCATCATTTCAGGTGATCGGAAGTTCAGGCACCCCGTACACGTGTTTCACCACGAGCCTGTACTGCTCGTGTCCGGCGTACAGATTCTCCGTCATCAAGAAGGCCGACCATGTCATGGTACGTATCGTGGCACACCCTAGTCCATTTCTGAAAAGTCAGTGGGTTTTTTTGGCTGAAAATTCTTGCAAAAAGTGCAAATCCTGATGAGACTCCTTTCACCCCTAAGTAACTGGAATGAATTTTGATATGTTTTTTCAACCAAGCCAAATGTCAAAAAATTATTTTCAGAGTACATCTATGAAAAGGGTGTGCTTTTGTTCTCAAAAAATATTACTTGCAAAAAGTGCAGATCCTGACTAGACGGCTCGTCACGAGCTGGTTCATCTGGATCTACACTGTTTGCCACTATCACTCTACAGGCATGTGGTGTTGAAAGGGTTAAGCTGGACACCCTGAGGCCTGCCTTGTACACTAGCCATGTATATTTCAGTGCAAGCACCTGATTGCTGCGAAGCTGTCAACAGCGATGAACCGGAGTAAAACGTTACAAGTTTCCGACCAGGAATTGGCTGATATGATCATGCAGATCGAATAACATCCATCTGAGAATCACGTCTATTTATACCCGTGCTGTTGAATGGGTGTAAAATTCCAATCAATCAACCGTAGGAGTTCTCATTGCGTTGAAGCAGGTTTACATGTAAAGTACAAAGTTTGATAAATACATGTACTACTATTAGTAAAGTACTATTCACTTCTACAGTACGAGACGAGTTGAAACGTAGTGCATACCGGGTATAGTTGAATAATACGTGCAACTCGACAATACTCCAAGCTGTATATATAGTACATATTTTCGGAATAGCTTAGCACAACTACTGTGACGTGACAATGTTGATGTTTTGTCCGACGTGTGCCAACGTGTTAGTGGTGGAGGAGGGCACAGACTGTTATCGGTTCGCGTGTAACACATGTCCGTACGTCCAGAAGGTGAACCGGAAAATCAGTAACAGGAAATACCCAAAGCTGAAGGAAGTGGACGACGTTTTGGGAGGAGCGGCCGCATGGGAGAACGTCGACTCGACCGATGAAACTTGTCCGGCATGTCGCCATAAACGCGCCTTCTTTATGCAGATACAGACTCGGTCGGCCGACGAACCAATGACAACATTCTACAAGTGTTGTGACATGAAGTGTGCCCACATGTGGAGGGAGTAGCATTGTTATTAAATTGTGTTATTGTCTATGTTGCTTTTTGTGCATTCTTGTTGGATATATACAGGGCTCCAGATAAGTTTTGTATCTAAAAGTATTATACCCCCGTGTTTCAAATTCAATGCATATTTTACTATTACAAATCCTTATTAAATAGGGAACAAATGATAAAAACATAAAACAAATTTAAAATTCACTTATTTGCAAACACTGTTTGCATTTTGCAGCTCAACTTAGTAAATTTTCAACTTTATTACAGTATTTTCACAACTCGATTTGAAAATCAATGCGTATTTTCACAGTGCTGTAAGTATTTGTACTCCCACTTTTAATCCATGCATATTCTGCTAAAATAAGTGCGTAAAATACGCCAATACGCACCTTATCTGGAGCTCTGTATATAGTCTACTCTCGTTACCTCAAACTCTCTTCAGTCAAACTACCGGTACTGATAACTCCAGTCCAATTCTTGTCCCAAAGGGTACATGTTTTCCTATAACTCTTGTTAACTAAAAATTTTGTCAACCCGCAAGTCTCAGTCCCCTGGACTTTAAGTAAACGAGTGTATACTGTGACTGGAGTAATGGGGCGTATGGGTTTTGTGACCAGTGTAAATCCAGATCAGCCTGTGCATTCGCAGTGGCCCTCTATTTTCAAATCTGCCTCATTTGGCTGCCAGCAGGGGCATTCGTGTGCCGACAGGCCACATATCTAGTACTTCAATGGTAGAATGTGAACAGACCGATAGGTTTGTTTGTTTATTGGTGTTTAACGGCCTTGTTTATTGGTGTTTAACGGCCTATCAACAGCTAAGGTCATGTAAAGCCGGGCAAACGTTTATTTGATATTTTGGTATCGGGGAATGTTTTTTCCAACCCGATAGTGAACGGTGTGCCACTGTGGACCTGCAAGCTGATCTGTAGCTGATCTTTTGGAGCTGATGTGTAGCTGATCTGTAGCTGATCTGTAGCCGATTTCACCAACATTGCAAAGTATACTTTACTAGCAAAGTATACTTTGAGGGAGTAATCATTTATTTTTCCTGAAATGCATTATTTCATATAGAACTAACGACTGCATATATTGGTATAATTTGATGATTAAAAATATGCAGACTTATTATACTGAATTTATTACATTATCACAGCCAAATTGGCTGTGATAATGTAATAAATTCAGTATAATAAAAATTAATAAATTTATCATAAAATTGAAAATTTCTCCCTCAAAGTATACTTTGCTAGTAAAGTCTACTTTGCAATGTTGGTGAAATAGGCTACTGGTGCTACACTGATTTGCAAGCTCAATATACGACATTTTGTCGTGAGAACACCTGAACATACAACTAGCAGCAGTAAAGTAGGTCGAGAAAAGTAGGTCGAGGCCGCGTGAATGACACGGGGCGGTTAGCCACCAATATGAGCCAGTTACTGATAGTTCGGTAAACGTCCGATTAACTCGAGGAAATATAAGATTCAACAATGTCCAGCCTTGGTTAAACGTTTGCCGTAGCATGTAGACAGCGTGTTCAAACAGTTCCTGTGTGCCACGGCAAACGTTTACCCACAGCTGGAAATGGTCGAACATTACATTTCATTGTGATGCCAGGTGCCCCATCCTACGCATCGATTTCAAAAGTTCAGTGCAACCGTTCTGAACTAGTCTGGTGACGTAATGGCGCGTCCTAGCAACGTCGTGAGACACTTGCATTACGTAGGTGTTGGCTTGGCCCCGCAAGGAGTATTTCTACAGCCATGGTCAAACAGCATGTGCTGTACGTTTGAATACGGCTGCGAGCAGTGTCCAACAACGGCAGTCGTGTAACAATACATGTATGCAACCTGTGGACGTACATCCAAGTTTTAGTGACATGTATATTTCGAACAAAGTAGATCACGGTTACCTGATATGCCAGCTGGTTAGCCATCATCAATACGACAAGTTGATGTCCGTTGAAGTTCACTATCAAACTAACAAATCAGGAGATACGTAACATTGTTGACGTTGACTGAATGATCACCACTATGCACCGCAGGCCTCAACAAATTCTTAATATTCCACTCATCCAGATTATGCCACACTCTCCATATAAATACTCGTCCAGATACAGAATTGACTCCCCAATAAGAGTGGATTTGTCGAGGCCTGCTCCATCTCATTTTCCACTAAAATGGGCGAGACAAACAACTGACAGCTGACAACTGTGATAGGTTTGTATGACAGTTAAAGCTACCTGTATCTCCAGTTTCAAATGTGTATTTACCGGATAAACAAATCCACTCTACATTTTCCTCCGTCCCCTTGACGACATGTCGGCCGAGTTTAGTGTCATTGGGGCTAATTAGTTTGTTTGTTTATTGGTGTTTAACAGCCTATCAACAGCTAATGTCATGTAAGGCTGGGCAAACGGGTTCGATCCGATCTGAAATTAGAATAACCTGACCTGGTGCCAGGTCCATACCACACCAAAGCTACTTGGCCCCTTCCCCTAAAATAGGATTACGAATAATCGTAATACTCACATAAGGGATATAACTAGATTCAACTGTCACATACAAAATGCCAAAGTCGTATGTGAGAACCGAACCAGGTCTCCAGTCGGAATTCCGGTATTTAAAGGATGAACCCTGATCGTTAAATTACCCATCGAATGCTCCCACCTGCCACCCACTGGCGCTAATTAGACAAGTGTAAAAACAGTAGCCAGTCGACAGTGTTTATTATTATATCATTTACATTCCTATAAACTATGTACACCTATAAAACATTAAAACATGTGCACTTGCATCCGGTGTCAACAATTTATATTCTGTATTTCATTGGATATTAAGATATTAACAAAAATGTTACACAATAAATTTGTTCGGCAGCACAAACCTAGACCTATGCACTCCTCAATGTGATGACATCGGGCATGATATTGTGTCCCAAGGCTGACAAAAGGAATCGTTTGGCAAGTGTAAATGTAGATACTGAACCTCTGCACATTCATACAGCCATAACAGAACATACTCGGACAGTTATGTGATCTTGGAGCGCAGGTGCTGTGGTTAATTAACACTTACTCTGAATTTAAATTTTGTCGTTTGCTGCTGAATTGCATTTTCTGTTTTTCTCGTCAACTTAAGTGCTGTCAAAACACGTTTTTATTGAGAAAGAAGGCAAAATATAAAGCAACAGCAGACGACTATTCGTGTCTTGCATTCTAAAGGTTAAAATGCCTTTTGTGCATGTACTCTTGTTTCAAGTCATTTCTGTCATTTCAAGTCGACCCTAACCCATTCACACGTGTATGCTTCAGGGGTGGGAACAGTTACAAATGCCAAAAATCCTGAACATTTTTTTTGCACCCACAATTGTGTACAAGTGTGCTTCCTATGTTGATTTAGTATTTTTCTGCAATTATATTTACATCTAAAAAATTATATATTCAGCCCTGAAATTAGAATCACAGCTCCATGGTTGGATTGGCTACTAAAGTAGGTGGGCGTTTCTACCAATTGTAGGGTCAGTGAAGGCATAACTCGCAAAACAACGACAAAATGGCCACCTGCGTGTACAGACGTGTAGTCCATGCCAGTTTGTTTAGAGGTCAAGCAATAGGCTCTCACGGCGAAAGCGAAATGCGAGGGCCCCTGGCCAAATGGACGGTTGTCGTGTAAAACCAACCAGAACTGTGGATCTGATTAATTTTGAAACTGCCAAATACAGTACTATACCTTATAAACAACTCTACAAGCCCTTGTTATCTCCCTTAGCAGCCAAGAAACTCGTCAACAAACTTAGTCCACCCCAATGAGATGTACTATTAATGCATATAAATGTACAGAAATATGGCAGCCCTGAGATTTATTTATTTAATTGTGTTTAACGGCCTACAGCAGGGTTCATTTTAGGTCCGGTTATCAGGGTCAAATCCCATAATTCACCTGTACAGATGGGGGAAGTCCCAAAATCGGAGCTGAATATTTACAGAAAAAAAATATATTCAGCTCTGAAAGTAGAATAACCTAACCTGGTGCCAGGTCCTCATCACACCCGAATTACTTAGCCACACCTCCTAAAAGTAATAGGATTAGCACTTACAGACGAGTATACATGTACAGAAATATAGCAGCCCTGAGATTTAGTCCAATCCACGAGATCATAAGCCATATTGCATAGTTGAATGGTCATGACATATTTGATATTTCATGTAAATAAAACTCCACATTTGCTCTGTTTGACGGCAATTATAGAAAATAGTGTAGAACGTTCATTTTGCAAGCGCTTTGGTCGAGGTGAAAATGTATTATCTTGTGGACTGGTCTACTACATAACATTCTGAGGATGAACCATGTTATTCAAAGTTCTTCTCAAAAGTATGTTGTGACCACCATTTAAACCGTATCAACAAGATGGTTCAAATGAGTGGCCACGACATATGAGACACGCAATGTGATTTGTACCTACGAACATGTGCGATATCTCATGAAAATTATTTACGATATTTTCTGTAAATGACGTCGAAAGATGATAAAATGTTCATAGCAAATGTGGAATTGGCACGTTCTTAGGTACAAAATCACATTGCGTGTCTCGTATACATGTACTTTCATTGAGAAATACAAAAATGTTTAAACAATTTCATACGCCTGTCGGCATAATGATAATCTGCAGGTTAGGTTTTAACAATTACGATTTACAATCACGACTTGTAAAATGGCAGTTACCTTGGTGACTAGTGCAGCATCAGACCCGGGGGCCGTTTCACTAAACTTTGTGAGACTAAAATGTTCGTAAGTGCAAAATTATGATAGTCTGTAAATATCATATTAACATTGTTTTCTTGTAAACAATTGTTGGATTTACATTTATTGAGCACAGGCTGCATATGCAGCCTATTCTCAATAAATGTAAATCCATCAATTTAAATTTCCAGACGATTCTAAAATTGAGCTTACGAACATTTTAGTCGTACATGTTTAGTGAAATGGGCCCCAGCTGTATTGACTGAATGGAAGTTTACGTGTACAAGATCAAAATTATAGATGGGAATACGTCTGTGTGTCGGAATGCATTTATATGTGGGGAGCAGTGTAAATTCATTATTATACTTCAGACACAGAAACCACGCTAGTCTGGCACCATCGCCCAAAAAATTATCAGAAATGGTTCAACAAACAAATGGTAACTGTAGACAATGGAATTGAACTGACCATGTGGATTCACAGGCTGATCTGGTGCTACACTGGTCCCAAAGGCACATGGCCCTTCATTGTGGCGTCACATGTGGGGCGCCGGCTGGAAAAAGGGACCTTACAAATGTTGCGACAATTGTAGATCCTGATCCTCGGCGTGGTCGCTCAATTTATCTAATGGTGTAACCATTATAGGCCCAGATACAGTTCCACTTGAATGAATTTCTTTCGCCATTTTCTTTTATTTCACCTCAAAAGTATTTGTGTTTCCACTCATCTGAACCGTCTCAACGAGACGTTTCAGATGAGTGGTAACAGCATATATTTATATGGAGAAATAAACAAAATAATCAGATTTTTTCAAGAAAAAATATTTGATCCTTAATGGTCACAACTGGATGAGCAACTATTCTTTCTGATGGCATTAAGGACGCTTTAATGACAGACCAGCGAAGAGTGTAGCCCCAGATCAGACTGGGCACCTGCGCATGCTGATCTGGGACTACACTGGTCGCACATGTTGTGAGGTCCATTTTCTCAAATGAGGACCCATATATACATGAATGATTTATTTACAACATTGTCAACAGAATAATAAATAGAAAACGCAACCTCATAAATTGTAACAAAGAACATTCAACAGTCGGCACACTGTAACGCTTTGGTCTATAAAATAGTAGTGCACAAGGCCATCTTCAAATAATAAAATAGCGGTCACATACCAACACTATAATAGCAGTCACATACCAACAGCAGTGACGGTGTTGTTGCCCAAACTACTACACGAATATCTGCTATAGATTAAAAAAAGGCCACCCGTAAAACAAAGGTCAAATGTTCAAGTTCCACGCCTAGGGACTAAACTTTGTACGACTAAAATGTTTGTAAGTGCAAAATTATGATAGTCTGTAAATTGCGCATCAATACTGTTTTCTTGTAAACAATTATTGGATTTACATTTATTGAGCATAGGCAGCCTATGCTCAATAAATGTAAATCCATCAATTGAAATGTCTAGACGATCCTAAATGTGCGCTTATGAACATTTTATTCGTAAGAAGTTTAGTGAAACGGGCCCCTGGTCTTTACACACAGGTCTGATAAAACTTTCCTACCAACCCGTAAAATAAATTGCCAAATTAGTATTTTGTTTCTATCTCGTGTATTTTCAAAACATAAAATAGAAATTATTTTTTCAAAACTAATTTTCAACCATTATCGATAAAAATAAAGAAACAAGCCACATTTTATTCCAAAAGTTGGACAAAATCTACTACGTAATTTTCTATGGCTGTGTGTACATCGATATCGTATCGCACATAATAATTATACATAAAACAACAAATTATTTACTTCCTAAAACTGATCATCATACATGTTATTGTACAGTATATTTAATTTGATTTAAAATGCATGTACCAAAAAATAAAATGATTGAGCAAATGGATGAAGATATCTACTATTTTGTACTCCCACAAATGGATGAAGATATAGATCTACTATTTAGTCTTTACCTAGAGCACAATAAAATGTATTTTAATATTATAGGAATGAATGGCGTTTTTGTTGAATTTATCGGGGTATAAACTTGGAAAAGTCGCGGGAATATTGGACGAAGGCCGGAAGGCCTCGTCCAGTATTCCCGCGACTTTTCCAAGTTTATATCCCCGATAAATTCAACAAAAATGCCATTCATTCCTTATAATTCCAGCATTTGAAATAAATTCATCAAGAAAATGTGTTTATTTTCCGTTTAAAAATGATTATTTTAACTGCGCCTCACGGTTACGGAAAGTAGTTTG
Organism: Conchocele bisecta; assembly: GCA_029237695.1. NCBI lineage: Eukaryota > Metazoa > Mollusca > Bivalvia > Lucinida > Thyasiridae > Conchocele > Conchocele bisecta. The sequence goes on from CM055277.1 coordinate 31,548,107, forward strand.
GCGTGGGAGTTTACTGGGATATAAATTTTGGACAGAGACTTGCTACGGGCCAATCAAATGTGTAAATATTTTTGTTCTGGAATTATTTACAAATACTCGGACCTGCATGTTCTTTATATCAGAACATCACCAGAGACATTTTCTGGCAAAACAAACATTAATTTACCATTACCCCACGTATTGACTGGCATTATTATACATTTTATATCAGATGTAAATTTCCACACTGATATCAGGAGTGATAACAGTGCTTCCATAAAATGTGAACGGCCATTACTATTTATTATCTGTATTTATTTTTTGATGTACAATGATCATACTTTATAATCTGTCGAAAATACTATTTTTTCAGGCGACATATTTAATAGTATAAATAATTAAAAAATATCATACCTCATTTGCATAGGAAAATAACCCGATGCCACCGCGCGTCTATCAGTAAAATAAATATTACTAAATGCTTTTATCTGTATAGTGGGCACTCGTAATTTTTAGAACTGGTGGAATAGCGACACAATTATACACTTATGTAATTCCTATACACTTATGTAATTCCTATAAAGAACATGTGCCTACTGAGTGGACATGCACCATTTATATGCAGTCGAGTCACTATAAAAAAAGAAAGTTTGTTTTCAGCTGCCTGCGTATCAAGGTACAATGCACATGTATGATAGATGTAACATAACAAGAGTGACTGTGAACTGACCAGCTATATTGTAACATAACAGGAGTGACTGTGAACTGACCAGCTACATTGTAACATAACAAGAGTGACTGTGAACTGACCAGCTATATTGTAACATCACAAGAGTGACTGTGAACTGACCAGCTACATTGTAACATAACAAGAGTGACTGTGAACTGACCAGCTATATTGTAACATAACAAGAGTGACTGTGAACTGACCAGCTACATTGTAACATCAGCTTATTTTAAAAATCTGATATAAGCAGATATATTGAAACACTGCTAGTGGTTTGGCACAGAACCTACATGTACACGATAGCAGCAAGCTCCAGATAAGGACTTATTAATTGAGTATTTTCACTCCATCCATATCCGAAGCAATTGGGTATTTCAATTGGGTAAAATAAAATCACACTACTGTTTACACATCAACAGACAGCAATTATTGAATAGGTTGCTTTGAAATGAAAACACGTCTTGGCATTTCATTAGAATTGTCTCATTGGAGACAATTCTAATGAAATACCAAGATGTGTTTTCATGGAAAACAAGAAAAACATGCTATATTTGTGGTCTGTTTATTGTTTTCTGCAGCATGATAAAGGTACCACAAAATTGTTATTTCTTTTTGATACTCGCTACTTCTGATTTCAATTGGTTTTTTTGCAATTTTCAGTGGGTATTTAAGCAAATACGCAGCTTATCTGGAGCTCTGTTGAAACATTACTTGTGGTTTGGCACAGAACCATCATGCACACTATAGTGTCACAAGGAACATACAAGTACGTCCTAAAGTAGCAGCAGTAGTTAACAATGTCATCAATAGCACTGGTAAACCCCATCTCTAAAACCATATAACTGTCCAAATCTATTGTTAAGATCACATGGTAGCCCTTTCACCCCTAACTAATTGGAATGGACACTCCCATATTCGTTATCAGGATGGGGTATTGTTTCTAGAACAGGGTTCCCACTCTTTTGGAAAGACCAAATTCCATGACTTTTCCAAGACTTTCAACGACCTGTTTTCGAAATTCAAGGACCCATATTTGTGTGGTTGATGTTGATGAAACAGTGTTTTACGGCTTATCGACTCATAACTTGAGCCATTTCGAGCCTGGAATACACCTGTGTTGGGGAGAGTACATGTAGTAATTCAGTTCTGAATTTACAAAATCCTGATTTGGTGCCAGTTGCCCTTACCACAACAAATCGATTGGCTTGAAATCACACTGAACTTTCCTCAACATCAATAATTGGACTGGAATCCAAATTCCATGACTTTCAATGACCTTTTCAGAAAAAGTGGCAAATTCCATGACTTTCCATGCATGGAATCCATTTTTCCAAATTCCATGACTTTCCAGGCCTGGAATCCATTTTTTCCAAATTCCATGACTTTCCCAGGAATTTAAGGACCAGTGGGAACCCTGTAAGTGTTAGAAATAAGAAAATGTACACAAATGGTGCAGATCATGAGACGGCACATCACAAGTTCTACACCGTTTACAGAAATACAGTTTGGGCGACACTGACAAATAATAGTCCGATCAAGACCTACAGTGTTCATCATTTCATTCAATGATACTTGAAATTTTGACGCTAGAACACACACACACTATAAAACTAAGTGTACACTGTACGTAAATACTGTACGCAAATACTGACTACAGATCCATATGACAGCTCATGAGCCAGCCGTGTTGCGATCGGTTGTGTTTATCATTCAGAATTATTTAGATTTAAAGAACACTACCATATTTCAGATTAATGTAGCCGTTCCAAATAAGCATGGAAAAGTCCATGTCGTATATTAATGGGTAGAAGGTCTACACTTGTGGCAAATCATAAAATGTCGCATGGTGTCTTTAGAACAAGTCTTGATTAATGTGCGACATACACCTTGATTAATATCACTTACATACAGAGAAGATTGGAGAAAAAGTACCGACTTTAACAATGTCATACACAATTTCAACAGTTAAAAGCAAACAAAACAGTTTACGATAGCTGCCTGTTGCTCATCAGTATAAAATACATCCCTCCAGATAAGTTTTGTGTCTAAAGAGTACTATACCCTCAGATTTCAAATTCAATGCTTTTTGCAGCTCAACTATAAAGAAAATTTTATTACAGTATTTTCACTACTCACTTTGAAAATCAATACATCCTTTCACATTGCTGCGAGTATTTTGTACTCCCACTTTTGATAATCAATGCATATTCTGCTAAAATAAGTGCGTAAAATATGCCAATACACACCTTATCTGGAGCCCTGAAATACACAATGTGTGCCATAGATACAGTTTTACATGCACAAAATCAGCATAAAGTACCAATGAACGTAACTGCACAATCATGGATGTTTAGCTTTTCTAATACAGCAAGAAGTATGGTCTCAGAATCTCAGATTTTATAGACAGCAGAATTAACACGTTGTGAGCATCGTTTTTAAAGCCACTTTCAAACGAAGTTGGCCTTGAAACAAAATTTGAACGCGCCAGACATCAAAAACATTTAGTAGAAACTGCTCAATCTACCAGGAGCCTATTTCATCAACATTGCAAAGTATACTTATCTAGCAAAGTATACTTTGAGGGAGAAATTTTCAATTTTATGATGAATTTATTATTTGTTATTATACTGAATTTATTACATTATCACAGCCATTTTGGCTGTGATAATGTAATAAATTCAGTATAATAATTTTGCCTACTTTTAATCATCAAATATATGCAGTCGTTACGGTAGTTCTATATGAAATAATGAATTTCCGGAAAAATAAGTTATTACTCCCTCAAAGTATACTTTGCTAGATAAGTATACATGTACTTTGCAATTTTGATGAAATCCGCTACTGATGACTGGGAGGTTTGAAGTCAATCACAACCAATGTAGCCATCTGTGAAGGCTGATCAGACAGGGTATACAACATTCATCAAGTCACTAAATTTTCACCTGGAGAACAGTCTAGACCCCGATCGGACTCCACAGATGTGCAGGCTGATCTACACTGGTTGCAAATACTAGGCGCCTCCCATCTCGGCGATAATGTCGAGGATGCTGGGAGATGTTCCATCGGGAAATCACGCCCGAAACATAACCTGCTGTCGCTATCGTCAGAAAATTACAAGAAAGCTAAATTAACCCTTGGAATGCGGGAATGAAAATAACCGTCTTCCGTTGTTTTAGAGTTTGTCTTCTTTTTCAATAAAACATGGTTTGACAGCACTTTAGAATCATTTACATTGGATATGATTCTCAAGTGCTGTCAAACCATGTTTTCGATGAGAAAAAAATGGAAAATAGAACAGCAGACAACAAAATTTAGTTGAGCAGGAAAAGGGTCAACACATCCGACCATACGAACATTGCTTTGAAAGACAAAAACGTCCATTGTCGATTTAAATGTATCCCAGCCTCTAGTGTACAGTGATGGGAAATAATTACAATATGAATGTATGTATGTATGTCCCCAAATTAGTTACAGCAATTGTATGCAGCAAGTAGAACTAGAAATGTGGCCTGTCGGCACACAAATACCCCCACTGGCAGCCAAAGAAAACGAGGTATTTTTTATTATAAGCCATTTAGCCGAGCGTTAAGGTTTCAAACGCATCAAGTCTGTGACCTTGACCCTGGGCATAGTGTGATAATCCATGCATCGGTGTAGAAGATATAGAGCGGAAGGGAATTTCAATAGGTTTGACCTTTGACCTTCAACTGTGACCTTGACCTTGGACATAGGTGCGTGGTTATTGATCGCGGCACACCTTCTCATCATGAGAAACATTTGTGCCAAGCCATTTGATAATCCATGCATCGGTGTAGTATAGAGCGGAAGGGAATTTCGATAGGTTTGACCTTTGACCTTCAATTGTGACCTTGACCTTGGACGTAGGTGCGTGGTTATTGATCGCGACACACCTTCTCATCATGAGAAACATTTATGCCAAGCCATTTGATAATCCATGCATGGGTGTAGAAGATATAGAGCGGAAGGGAATTTCCAACAGACCGACCGACCGACAGAAAGACCGACCAACAAGCTGACTCCTATATAACCCCTCAAACTTTGTTTGTGGGGGTATAAAAATGTTCATTTCATTCTGGTCTGCCACATGTATCTGTCCTCAAACTTTGTTTGTGGGGGTATAAAAATGTTCATTTCATTCTGGTCTGCCACATGTATCTGTGGACCCATAAATTAATAATAGGACCAGGCATATACAGGGTTCCCACTCTTTTGGACCTGTTTTCGAAATTCAAGGACCCATATTTGCATGGATGATGCTGATGAAACGGTGTCGAGTCTGGAATACACTTGTGTTGGGAAGAGAAGTTACTTCTCTCCCCAACACATGTGTATTCCAGGCTCGACACTGTTTCATGTAGTACTCCAGTTCTGAATTTACAAAATCCCGATTTGGTGCCAGGTGCCCTTACCATATCAAATCGTTTGGCTCGAAATCACGAACTTTCACTGAACTTTGCTCAACAACACCAATAATTGGACTGGAATCCAAATTCCATGACTTTCAATGACCTTTTTCAGAAAAAGAGACAAATTCCATGACTTTCCAGGCCTGGAATCCATTTTTCCAAATTCCATGACTTTCCAGGAATTTAAGGACCAGTGGGAACCCTGCTTATAGCTGTAATAAATTTTGTTAATTTTGTTCCTCGTAAAATGTGAGAACAAGCATAATCCTGTCTTTCAACACTGTAGACCATAATGCCAGTGTTGTAACAGTGTAGATCCACACTAGTGGTCTCGTCAGGATGAATGCTCATTGTGAACATGAACACGGTAGAGGCTATGACGGATATGACGTTACTGTCTCACCAGGTGAGGCTGCGGTTTCACGAGTCACTTGTGATGCACCGCTAGCGTAAATGGCATAACATAGGCCAATCAACCTGCGTGGTTTTGAGTGCAAATTGGAGACCGTGCTCAGAATGTTGTACAAGCGCAGGCACTGTGACATAAGAGATACCAGGCTGGTGTCGTTTGATATCGAGTAAATTTCAAATACAAGCTTAGAAAGATGTATAACCACAGGCCTTGTCCCACCACTGTTCTCAAATCTCATCCTAAAATTGATAGTTTGATTGGCAAGTTTGTGCGTGCTCATCCAATCTAACCATCGGATATTGAGATCAAATTACATAGAAGAAAAACAAAGATTTCTAAACGACGGCCTGCCCCACCACTGTACACGGACCTGCGAGATGGACAACCACAATCAGGAATGCCGTAACTTCTTCGTTGCCGGGGGACCGGAGCTCGACTCGAGTTTTCGTTTCACTCCTGGCTTCGTCACAAATGCCTCGTTCTCTGCCTGGCTCTTCAGTTTGGCCTTGGACTTCTGGCGAATTCTCCGCAATCGCAAACTAATTCTGCTCGAAAAGCTCCGGGTACTGCTACTGTGAGACTTTTTCGAAGTTTTATTCCCTTCACTTGTGTTCGAATTGTTCAGGTTCTTACTGTTTTTAACTTTGGATGGATACTTACTGATGTTGAGGTTCTTGAGATTTAGCTTCACATCGCTATTGATAAACATGTTCTCCAAGTCTTTGGTTTTGATATTCGTGGTCAGTTTATTCATTCGGACGTTGTCCAATGACTGTTTGCTGGGCTGCAAGCATTTCTGATGAGCTAGAGAATTTGGTGAGGTCTGGTTCGTTCTGGAGTTTGCATTGGATTCTTTTGCACTATTCGAGTCACTCAGTTTCGATTTATTCGCTGGTATACTTGACGTATTGTGTTTGCTGCTCGACTTTGTGTCCAATGTTGCACACAGGGATTTGTTTGGGGAACTGCGAGTTACCATACACGACCGCGACGTGTTTACACTAGCACTAGTCTGTAACGGAGACGTTTTATGACTAGTTCTTGTGGGGGACGAAGCGGACTTTGTCACAAGTTTATTTTCCTGTGGGTCGGTGAACGTGACTGGTGTCACGAGATGAGCATTTCTCAACTGAATACTATCGTCCAGTGCATCAGAAAACTTATGCATAGGCGAGTTACTAACTGGCGAAGGTTTGTCATCAGTCGACGATAATGAAAATCGTATTGGTTCTTTCCACAGTGCAACTGGCTTTCCAATGTCGACTAATTTGCCAGTTTTGTCTTTTGCCTTTTTCGGAGATTTGGACAAGCTCCCAGCCGGTGCGAGTAAATTCACAGATGTTTTCTCATCCAGATAGGATTTGTCCGCCAGCTTCGTCATTCTTTCCTCGCGTTTCCGTTTCAGAATGGACAACTTGCGGGGACCGAGCGGGTCAATGAGAACGACGATGCAGCTCGTGTTGTCAGCCTTCATCAATCGCATCCGCCACTTGTTGAGGGCGCACTGGACTAGTCGCTCGGCGGGGTTGATCCAGTATGACACCGGCACCGTCTATATGGACACAACAATACAGAATACAGGTACCAGGATAGTGCCTTTGATGTGTCGCTGTGACTGGAGAAATGGAGTTAACGGGTTTTCTGACCAGTGTACCTTCGGATAAAATATCGCACTTCTGCAACCTGATAATGATCTATTTCGCTTGCGAGAAGCACAACAGGTGCTTCATTGATGGAATGGTGATCAGTGCAGATCCTGATCAGACTGTGCGGATGCACAGGCTGATCTGATCTGGATCTACACTGGACTAAAAACCAATAAGCCCCATGTCTCCAGTTACATTATCAATAGTGTCAGGCAAGCTGTAGGAATCCCAAGGCTTGATCCTGTATCAAGATGATCCTGGGAAGCTTAAATGGCAGATGATATCAACGACACTGTCCGGTATTCTTGATCAGCCTCTCAGGTAAAGGCGACAGTAAATGGGGTTTTTAACGCCCCTAGCAAGAGCTACGGTCATATAGAGATGGGACCACAGTTTAAAGTCTCCTCCAATAGACCAGTCAGATAGAAATACAATGTCAGCATTTTTTCACGACTAGGGCGAGGATTGAAATACCAACCTTCGGTATTGAAGTCCAATGCCAGATCCCCTAGACCATGGCCGATCCCTATGATAGGATTGAACTCAAAACCTTCAGTATTGAAGTCCAATGCCAGATCCCCTAGACCACGACTCATCCCATTGTAAGGATTGAACTCAAAACCTTCAGTATTGAAGTCCAATGCCAGATCCCCTAGACCACAGCTCATCCCCAGCTTGTCAGGTAATGTTTATGGTAGACAGAAAGGATACTATTGTTTTACATTGAAAAGACTGACCGATCGATTGATCGGTTGATTGGGCTTTATATATGTTCAGTGAAAGGTAATACTTGCGACATTTTCTCTCTCCGTCAAACAAGATCTCATTTCTCATGACGTGGGAAATTATTTGCTGTGTTTTGAATTCAGATACCCCAAGCCTGTGAATATAGCGAAAATAAAACCACTGCAGAATATACATCCGTACAGTACATACACGTAAATGTACCTGTATGGGGCGAGCACTGAACATTCAGCACAAAATTACACTAACAATGTTCAACACTGAAAGACAGTGTCCCGATCCAATGTCAGGCACCCTTACTACACCGGATCACTTGGCCCCAGGTGTTAATCCCAAAACAATTCACTGTTATAATCCGTAAGGATGGATTTGTTGTTAAGATAAGTATCCTCCCATCATAACACATCAAGAAAATGGTATAAGACATACCGGATCGTTGATGACCTTGTTTTCGAACTGGTTCTCTAGATCGACGACCATATTGACGGCCTCATCGGCAGACAGCATGTTCCAAAGGCCGTCACTGCCGATGACAAGGCACTTGTCGAGGGCGGGGCGCAGCTGGTGGACGGACACATCGGGTTCCGGGGACACGACAAACTCCTCCTTCAGGTAGTTGTAGCTCCACAGGTCACCTGGCAGGCGGGGAACACGGTCACATATAATAACCATCAATATCGGGACATATTTATTAACTTGGTTTCTCACAAGTGTTCCAATATTGAGGGCTAGTATGGTTGTACTGGTTTATCACATCAATACACAATAACATTGTATCTGGATACCATTAGTTTCGTGAAAATACGAGTTTTCACAAACGAATGGTGACTGAATCACGAGTGTGGTTATTACGCACAACTCATCTGGATCTACACTGTTTGCAAGTGTTAGGAAATAGGTTTGAAGTGTGGAAAGGTTAAACATGTTAAATAGATAGATTAAATGGTGTTTAAAATACTATTGAACCCACAATCTTCGGTTTTAAGTCAATGCTCCACACACACACTAGACTATCAAGCCACCCCATCAAAAAACCAGATAACAGTTTTGCCCTCTAACAGCTGTGTTCCAACCTAGAGATCTGGCAACGGCAAGGAACGGGATGCGGTCGATCTGCGTGCTCCGCCGTATCGGCCCTTTGTGGTTGACCCGCGGCCGGTTCCACACAACGCGCTGCACGCCGGCCTTCGCCACCACCTGGCCTCCGCTGCCCTCAATCCTCTCTCGCTCCACTGGACTGTCCGGCTTGTGGTCCTGGAAGAATTGATTCAAGTTTTATGGCCATTCTTCAACTGCAAGGTCATATACCGCATAATACTGAATACACGTCCAGTGTTCTGCCAAGGATGTGTGATCGCGCCATTGGCGCGGAAAAATTGTCAATGGCGCAAGAAAAAAATTACCGATGGGACAACGGGCGCATTAAATATTCGGTCCGAGTTCGCGGGTGGCGAAATTAAAAAAGTCCGAACTGTGTTAGGGGCGCTCGTGAAATGTACCAGAAATGTAAAATTCGCATAGCAACAACACTTAGCTATACATCTATCGACGGTTTTCATTGGATGGTATATTTACATAAGTGATACAAGAATAAAGCGAACTATTTTGGTCCGCCAATCAGAAAAGCCGTTTGAAATGCGCGTATTGTCTGGGAGCCGATGGAATGATAAAGAACTACAAATACATCATGATCATGTTTTAATGTGTATTTCCATGTTTTTTTCACAATCACAACATGCTGAAAATGTACATGAATTAATTATTGCAAGTCCATTGTCGGGCTCAGCAAAACACTATTTCAAACTATTAATTACTTTAATTGCTGATATTTAATAGTTCGAAGCAGTGTTTTTCTTCAAAATAGCATCATTTTTGAAAATGTCCCCATTTTTGTTTACCCATGGGGTCATTGGCCCCATGTCTTCGATTTCTTGGCAGAACACTGCACGTCTATGGTGAAGTACCATTGAATGTTTTTTTTTCCAAATCAGTTTTGTTTGTTGGGGTTTAACGGCCTATCAACAGCCAAATTGTTTGTTGGGGTTTAACGGCCTATCAACAGTTAAGATCATTCAATTGCCGGGTCAATGGGTTTAGTACTAAATCCCATATATTACCTGTACAAATTGGGGAAAATCCCAAAATCAGAACTGAATATCAGGCCTTTCCCCAGCCCAATTTCGAAAACAACGTACCCCAGCGCTATAAATTTCAGATAGAATATAAAAAGTTCCAATTTTCATTGTTTTTTTCATTTAGTTTAAGTTCTATTTGATCCTTGCAAGCACGATAAGAGTGTATTATAAGGCTTAAACATGTATTAAATGAGATATATGTGGTATATGCCAAATTTAATAATTATGGCTCTGACATAAAAATATGACGTTCACGGTGAAATACCCCAGCGCCTTAAATTATTTCTGGGGAAAGGCCTGAATGTTTACAATAAAATTCTATATTTAGCCCTGTCCAAATCAGTATCAAACTATAGAGTAAGCAGGATCTCACGGATACCCCCCGACTGTCACCTGAAACAAACATTTTAAACTTTGTAAGCCGTTGGTAGAATAAAAACTGAGACGTATTACTGGAGATAATCCCTGAGCAGTCCGTGGCCTGATTCATACGTGTGATGAGGGATACAACTGATAGCCAAGTACATGCACCGCCCCAGATAAGTTACATAAAGAGTATTATACCCCCATATTTCAAATTCAATGCGTATTTTACGTTTACAAATGCATTGTTGATTTTCTTCCATATTAAATATGGAACAAATGATAAAAATAATTCACTTATTTGAGCTGCAAAAAGCAAACAGTGCTCAACTAAGTAAATTTCAACTTTATTACAGAATTTTCACTACTCAATTTGAAAATCAATGCGTAAGGATCAACAGGTCTGTGTTTACCACTAAATCAGTCCCGTATCCTTCATGGCACAGGAAGCAAATCATGGGCGTAGTTGAACAATGTCAATTTTGTTGGTGATTTTTTATTGTTTCTCTAACCCTTCCATTTCCAGTCCACCCACACTTACTATTGTCAACATTTTCGCCTTTGGTCTTGTGCAGTTCTCGCTGCCCGTTTCATCGAAGCCGAGCACGATACCGGAGTCCCCCACATGGCCGATGTACAGCTTGGAGTTCTTGATGATACAGATGCTGGCCGTCGTCCCCGCTGTACTCGGTAACCCACTGTTTGTCTTCGGCCAGTTTTCTGACAATAAATATGGCTGTGACTGGAGAAATGAGGCTTATGGGATGTGTGACCAGTGTACCTCCTGATCAAATAGTACATTCATGTAGCCTGATAACGATCTGTATTGCTTTTTGTAAGCATGACTGGCATTTTATTGATGGAATAGAGGACAGTGCAGATCCTGATTAGACTGGATGCATCGGCTGATCTAGACCTACACTGGTTGCAAAACCCATAAGTCTTTGGTCTTCTACTGAAAATTAATTTATTTAATGGTGTTAAATGGCCTGTCAACAGCTACGGTCATTTAGGCTGGGTTAACAGGGTTGTATCCCATGTTCCACCTGTTGTGATGGGGGATGGGGAGAGGGGGCTCTCCTAAAAGTATTATGATTAGTACATGAATAATACTATGTTTCATAAATTATCAAATAATCACTCCCGTTTATCAGTAGTTGATAACTTACAGTACATTAAAGTTTTGCTGATATAAATGTAGGCCTCTTGCAGTCCACAAGTGAAACAAGAAATGTCGAACGCGGATGCCACCTGCAGCATATTTGAGAAACTGTGACAAAGTGGCTAACCGAAAAGTGTGACGGACAGACTGACAGACGGACGGACGGTCCAAACACTATATACCACCAGTTTCTTTGAAACCCTGTGGCATAAAAACTTGCATCAGAATCATCAGACATATAGCGCCTTTAACAGATCTAACATTTCCTTCATTGTAATGGAAATTCTGTTAGATGACATCAACACCATTACTTCATGTAATTACTGTCCTCTACTTCATCGCTTGCACCCTGTATGTATGTCACAAGTTACTATTTATAGAACCATAAAACTGTACTGTAATGTCAACACAAACCGACAGACAGAAAGAGTACCAAAGTAATACAGTAGAATAGTGGGAAGTATAAGATTTGCTGTAGCCAAATTAATTATCAATAACAAGGCATGATTTATTGATTATACATGTACATGTGATCAACGAATAACGTGTTTATAAATCAATGCATGTCCATGGATAATTGTTTGTGTTGCCGAGTAGAAATTAGGTCACAGCCTCAGTTTCATTTTTCGAACTTTGGAAAAGATGAGAATTGCGCGCGATTTTTACTATTCAAACGAAATATGCGTAGTATGTGAACTTAATTCAAATACAGGGTGGTAATAAAAAATAAAAGACTTGTCTTATTTTCTGATAAAGCTGCGACAAATGGATTTTACAGGGAGACAAAGGTCAAGACTCAAGTGAAAAACACCGACGTAACGTTTCGATTATACGGGACGTTTTTTTTAAACACTCGCCTTACCTAGTTGTTTCCACATCCCATAATGGGTGTCCAGAAATGCGGATTTTATTGCATATAAAATATCTTCATCGTTATCACTCCAGAAGCAATCGTACTTGGTGATTTCATTCAACAAATGGTCGCGGGCATACTTCGAAGCCTCGCCACCGCCATGACCATCGAAGATGCCAAAGTACGCGAATTCAAACCCTCCTTCGTCATTTTTAACAAATCGTATCGAATGTCTGTCTTCCATATAACGTCTGCCACCTTGGTTACTATCCTCAGTAACCCGAAGGTTCATACCAATTCGATAACTCGACATTTTCTACAGTCAAGTTATCATGCCAGCAACAATCCGCCACTTTTTTCGTTTGTAAATTTCCCCAGAAAGAAGAGCTTTGATTGGTCAATTTTGACCTAAAGTCAAATCTATTTTTAGTCCAAATCGTATGTTCATGTAGTATTCTGATTGTTATAACAAACGAAATAAAATAGTTTGCTTTGTGACGTGCGTCGTACTGTGGATGTGTGTGTGTGTGTGTGTGTGTGTGGGGGGGGGGGGGGACAATTAGCTTCCTGCCAATTTAATATGAGAACAGAACAGATTAAATACATCTCTCACCATGACGTGGTGACATAAGAGATAACATACAGGAATGCATGTATGCAAAAATATGACGTGACGTACACGTATGGACAGCATATGGTGATTGCTAAATATATAAGATATATCCATTCCAGTGATCAATGATAAGTGATGCAAGAATCGTTAATCCCTGTAATACAATGGTCGATTAAAGACATATATTACTTGTTTACATAGGGTCCTAATGGATTTATCCACTCACCGCGACTAATCACGCAGATTGGTTGCTCATTTATTAGATATATATTTAATATTTCCGTGATCCGTCTATGAACACAGAACCAGTATACCCAATGCGACACAAAATGCCAGTCAACTTAGCCAATTAAAATAATATAAAACATAAATGTGTACAATTAACGTAATCACCGAGTCTTCAACAGGAATAGATACTTGAGCAATTATTTTTATTATAACGACTTCTGCGACAGATCATTAGTATCTAAATCAGCCTGCTTATACACAACCTTATACGGGTCTGTAACGTTAGGCAACAAAGTCAATTAATTATCCTATTCCAACATGTGGCCAAGGACGTTCATTCATTTATTCGGCTTATATTTAAGGGTGGGAATTGGCTCGAACACCTTTCATACCCGGTCCAAGGAAGTAATACTGTGTATATATAATAATACGTCTATGCCTGTGACGTAATACAGTGTATACATAAGTACATGTTACATTTTCCTTTCCAGACTGCATCAGTGAGTTTCCGTATAATGAATTAAACTATCCAGAAATAGCATAGGTGAGATGTGATTTCAAGCAACACAGCGACTCAATGTGAAAAGGACACGTGTCAATGCTCAGTTGATGTATTTGAGTATTACACTTGTTCACAGTGGAACTTAATCAACAATCCGCATTAGCATTGTGGGGCACTTGCCAATGCTCATTTGGTGTAATAAACTTGTTGAGAGTGGCCTTCAAACAACAACTCGATATGATTGTGACACGTGCCAATGCTCAATTAGGTCAGGGTCATTGGTCAATAGCAACTAATTTGAGTCCAGTCTTATTTGTGTGTGTACATGTTGATAATTAGGTACTCCGCTATAACAGCCCGCGTTAACCTGGTTGAGCGTGCTCCTGTGTGTATGTTGAACAGGGTCAGCTCTGGCAGACGGTCTTTATCGTCATGAGCATGTTTATTAAGCCGTTCATCCCCAAATAACTTGAACTAACTCTTGGAACTAGCTCGATCTGAACCAATGTGAACTTGCACATGCATTCCCGGGTCAATAGTAGAACTGCTTTGTAAAACAACGTAAACATGTGGCCTTAGTTGGATTATGTGGTATATGGCAATATATATAATTACAAATAGGTTAGCAGCTTGAGGCCCCTTCTTTTCATGGTGCATCACACGCATATATAAGCCTACAAATGGAATGGACACTGTTTGTTAGGAACCGTAGCCATCCCAGTTGTATATATAACTATGACTCCTTATTTACAAATACTTCACTCATGTGTTCCTTACCGTACCAGTAAGACATTGTAGACGTCACTGTGCGTGTAATATGAACATTTCATCCTTACTTTAGTTTCTTATGCATCCTGTGTGTGGCCAAAAACACTACATATTCTGTTCTGTTCGGTATATTTGAATATTGCACATGTTGATCTGGTACTTCAAACGACATACCGACTCAATGTGATTGGGGCAGGTGCCAATGCTCAATTGATAATTAGTATATTACACCTGTCATGGTTGGTACTTCAAACAACATACCGACTCAATATGGTTGTGACACGTGCCAATGCTCAATTGGTAATTAGTATACTACACCTGTCATGATTGACCTTCGAACAACATACCGACTGGATAGTACTACGGCACGTGCCAGCCTCGATCAGTTGGTATATATGTATATTACACCTGTTGATATTGTATTTCAAACAACATACCAACTCAATAAGATTGGGGCACGTGTCATGGCTCAGTTCGTAAATTAAATAATATTTATACACTTCTTCTTCTTCCTCCAATACGTTCATCCCTCAGGTATCTGAGTATTCTCGAACGGTGACTTTGTACATGAGCCGTCGAGGACGTCGACATCGCTCGTGAACGTTAAAATAGCGGATATGTTACAGTTAAAATCACTCACTATCGTGGGTCTTACACGGCCGCCAGCCCACTCTTGAATGTCGTCAAGGTGGGAGCCGCTACGACACACGCTGGTAGACTGTTCCAGAGCCGTATGGTGCTGGGGAAGAATGAAGCCTGGTGTGTATTGGAAGAAGAATGCGGAATAGCAAATCTGATGATGTGCCCTCTGGTTACTCTAGATGAAGTTGTGATGAGGTATAATGCTGAGGGGATGGCGCTCAAATTGTTGACTATCCGGTACATTATTACAAGCTTTACTTGGCGGCTCCTTTCCTGGAGTGTGAGCCAGTTGATGTCTGATAGCATTGATGTAACACTGCTTTGCCTGCTGTAGTCGCCTGTCACATTGCGTGCTGCCCTCCTCTGCACGGATTCAAGTTTGTCGATATTACGCTGCGTGTCGGGATCCCATACAGGTGACGCATACTTTAATATTGGACTCACAAGTGTCTTATAGCACTGTTCCTTCACGCTTTTAGAGCAACCGTATGTATTCCTCCTGACAAAACCGAGTGCATTGTTGGCTTTCTTCGCAGTGTTGTCGATGCGTTTATTCCATGAGAGGGTGGAGCTAATTGTAACTCCCAGGTATTTGGAGGCTAGTGACAGGGCTAGATCTTGTCCACGGATCTGGTAGTTGGCTTCAATTGGATGCCGCTTGTTGGTTATGTGGATTACCTCGCATTTGTCCGGGTTGAAGCTCATCTGCCATTGATATTCCCACCGCTGTGTAACTGGTCTAGGTCATTTTGTAATGCTGCAGAATCAGCTGGGGACTTGATCTTTCTATGGAGCAAGCAGTCATCAGCGAACAACCGTGCAGTGGATGTAACAGATTATGGCATGTCATTAATGTATACCAGGAGCGGACCAAGCACTGTTCCCTGGGGTACCCCTGAAGCCACATCTGATGTTGCAGAGTGATGACCTCTAAGACAACTGACTGTGTTCGTTTGTTTAGGAAGTCTGCAATTCAGTCAATCAGCGATCCTCTGATGCCGTAGTGCTTCAGCTTGATGAGAAGTCGTTGGTGTCTGACTTTGTCGAAGGCTTTACTAAAGTCTAATACAACCGCATCCACCTGCTACCCTGCATTGAGAGAGTTTGTAATATCCTGTGTTGTCAGCAGGAGTTGTGACTCACATGATTGTGCTTTGCGGAATCCATGTTGAGCCTCATTCAAGTGTGAAATGACGTGGCTGTGCACAATATACTCAAGTAGTTTGCAGCTGATTGACGTCAGTGATACGTACTGGGCGGTAGTTTGAGGGCTTGCTTCTGTCTCCTTTCTTGAATATCGGTGAAATGAAGGCCTCCTTCCATGAAGTAGGTATGGAACCTTGGTGTAACGATGCTTGGATGATTAGAGTCAGAATGTCAGCCACTTCTTCGCGGAGTTCTTTTAGGAACATGCCTGAAATGTTGTCTGGGCCTGTCGCCTTGTGAGGATTAAGGGTTTTCAACAGTTTGATGACACCATTCTTGTGTACTGAGATTGTTCAGAATGTTAACTTTCTTCTTATTACTATGTGTCATTCCATCACTGTATAGTGATGGATACTCCGGTAGCATCGCGCTTCTTGGATTTTATAAATGTTCACATGTTCAATCTCAGAACATTTCAACAGCGCATCTCCATTTTCATGTATGTAAGGTTCAATTCCAATTCCCAGCTCAAAATACAATGTGCACAGAAAGACTTATATCATGTGTGGGGTACAATATTCTTTAGATACAATACAAAGTTTATCTGGAGTTCAGAACATCTGTACCCATAGCCTGAGTATTTATAAACTATGAAAGGTCTAGGAGACCAATCTATCCAAAAGGAGGCACATGTACCCATGCAAAGAAGAAACTATGGCAGTACATCATGACAAACACATGACATGGGTGCATTGGCGGTCGATCTGGGGTAGGGTATACAATGTTCGCTTTAGAGTGGAGACACATAAATTGTGAAGCCTCTAACAAAAGAAATAGATTCACAGCATACCTCATGAATGTGCTATAGCGGCTCAGGCGCTACACTGGTCAAAACCCAATGTCCATCTAGTACGTGGTTCGAGCCTGACTAGCGGCGTGCGTTGTGTCCTTGAGCAAGACACTTTATCCACACTGCTCCAGTTCACCCAGCTGTAAATGGGTACCGATAATTCGTAGTTGCTCTGTAAATACGAATTACCGGCTTCTCTCAAAAAGTCTCTACCTCCTTTCATTCTCCCATTCTTGGGAGACGGCATGCAAGGTCCTAGAGCCAGTGCCGCCGTTAAATATAAGCAAAAAAAATATAAAAAAATCTAGTACGTAAATTGGCACGACGTCAGTAGCAATCTTGAACATATGCTGAATAACCATTCTAGCATAGTACAATTGGTCAAACAGACTGTTTGTTACAATCGGTGCATATGAGTGACAATGTACAATTTCCCAGTTTATAATTTTGTGTTTTTGTTTCGTCTAATATTAGTAATAAGAGATTTGTAGTATAAATGTTATGCGAGTGCGCGAAATTGGTGCGCATGAAACTGCTACAAAATTCCGATTTTCAAGAAATATTTTCACAAATAAATGTAAATTTTTACATGTAAAACGTAATTGCAAAGGTCATTGCAAATAACATTGTTATATATTTTAGTGTAAGTAATGCACTACTAGCTTATTCCCGTACGTAATGTCTGAAATTGTGTTTTCTGTACAACTGTCTGGAGTTCGCTTCCTTTGCTGAAATATACCATTTACCGACACATACTGGTAGTCGACAAAAAACATTCACTGGACTTCATGGCTCCATTGACCTGATATATATCGCTCCAGATCATAAGGCCCTTGATAATATATTCTTGAATATATATTTTTGCAGCGTTACATTCTGCAACTAGCTCTGATGGAGCCTTATTATATTAAAAGGTAATGCCCACACAGTAGGTACAAAATGTTCTTAATAATAATATTTATAGGAATTACATAAGTGTATACAGTTCTTTAGGGTATAGCGGATAGCTAAGCAGATTATTGCTGCATACGTCTTTAAAATAGAACATTTTGGCAAGTACCTGGTACCAATAGACAGGAAAAAGTGTCTTCTTTCCAAATTGGGTTACCTTTTCAATTTATTTCAAGGTTTTCCTCGCATTATTTATTGTTTACCTAAAGCACTGAATTAGTCCGTAACAGATAGCTTCAGGGTGTACTGGATACCTGTGCGACAACAGCTGAGGGGGTGTCTCAAAACATTCCAAATCATGTATTTCTTTTGTAAATGACTTGGAAACATGCTCACGTGTATATTACATTCAGACGTGCCAAGTCTCCCGATTTGATTGGGAGTCTCCCGATTAGAGACTCACCCGATTCTCGACGATGGGATGAAAAAATCCCGCTTTGAAAAATGTGAAAAAAAATAAATTTACATACGGTTACATTTTACTTTATTTGGTAGATAGAAAATTCTAAAAAAACATTTATAGCTTTGAAAAATACTTTTGCTATAGTGTTTTCAGGTGATATTTAGTTTGAGACGAACCCCGCAAATACGCCAAATCGGCGATCCGCTACTGCCGGAATTAGGTTCAGTATTACTGACATCTGTGTTCAGTGACATGTCGTGATTTATGAACCAAGCTTCTTTGCAGTCATAGAGGGCATGATTGTACATCATATTATTCACAGAGTTTGTTTTTTCCCAACTAACTGTTTATACATTTTTAGTGAAATTACTCTGGAGCAACCTACTTTCGCTTTAACTGGTGTAAACTTCCGGTTACGTCATTGTGTCCCTTGAAACCATATGCACAGTATTGGTACTGTTATATCAAAGTAAACCTGTCATTGTGTGTGGGATAGATCACTCTTCTAACGGTACAATTTTATTTATTTTAAATGTACATTATAAAACAATATTTTGATAAAAATTCTACACCTATCCGCTATACCCTAAAATCCGCAATAGCCTAAAGAACTGTAATTGTGTCACTATTCCACCAGTTGTTAAAATTACGAGTGCCCACTATACGATATACAAATATAATCATTTAGTAATATTTATTTTACTGATGGTATGCTACAAATTCTGATTTTCAAGAAATATTTTCACAAATAAATTAAAAATTTTACATGTAAAACGTAATTGCAAAGGTCATTGCAAATAACATTGTTATATGTTTTAGTGTAAGTAATGCACTACGAGCTCATTCCCGTACATAATGTCTGAAATGGTGTTTTCTGTACAACTGTTGGGAGTTCGCTTCCTTAGCTGAAATATACCGTTTACCGACACATACTGTTAGTCGACAAAAAACTTTCACTGGACTTCAAAGCTCCATTGACCTGATATATAACGCTCCAGATAAGGCTCTTGATAATATATTCTTGTATATATATTTTTGCAGCGTTACTTTCTGCAACTATTCTGATCGAGTAGTATCGGGCCATTTTCATATGCAAATGAGGCATGATATTTTTTATTTATTTATAAATACTAATTAAATATTTTCGGCAGATTATAAAGTATGATCATTGCATATCAAAAAATAAATACAGAGAATAAATAGTAATGTTTGTTTAAGGAAACACGGTTATCGCCCCTGATATCAGTGTGGAAATTTACGTTTGATATAAAATGTATAATAATGCCATTCAATGCGTGGGGTAATGGGGAATGAATGTTTATTTAGCCAGAAAATGTCTCCGATTATGTCTCTGATATAAGAAACATTTGTGCCTACTGAGTGGGCATGTACCTTTAAGGGTAGGAATTGGCTTGCATACCTCAGCATATCATATGTCATGACAGAAAAAGTGCATAGTTTGTGTACACAACTCCTCCGAAACCGTTCAGTCGATCGATCTGAAACTATACACACGTCTTCTACACATATTGAACATGTGCACCTTGGTGATTTTATGCCGGAAAAATATTTTTTAACAAAAATATCACCTTTTTAACTTAGCCATTTTTTCTACATTTTTCTATACAGTTCTATATACGGTACAGAGTTTGTGTACACAACTCCTCCGAAACCGGTCAGTCGATCGATCTGAAACTATACACACGTCTTCTACACATATTGAAGATGTGCACCTTGGTGTTTTTATGCCGAACAAATGTTTTTTAACAAAAATATCGCCTTTTTAACTAAGCCATTTTTTCTACATTTTTCAATACAATTATATATACGGTACAGAGTTTGTGTACACAACTCCTCCAAAACCGTTCAGTCAATCGATCTGAAACTACACACACATCTTCTACACATTCTATATAGAGTACAGAGTTTGTGTACACAACTCCTCTGAATCCGTTCAGTCGATCGATCTGAAACTATACACATGTCTTCGAGATGAAGAAATAATGCTATACAGTTTCAAATTCTCATTAATGTTTCTTGCCTTGGTGACAGCTTCACATTTCTGCATCTTCGCTGTCTGGCCCATATTTTGTGACTTACGGCACTCTTGTTAATAACTTATGAACTGCTTCACTGATATTGATAATATTTGCGCACAATGTGTGTCTAGCGATGGTGCTTTGTTTTGCATATGACCCATGTCCGACTGCCCAAGGTCAAGGTCGCTGAGGACTTGTGTTCACCTTGTTTGTAAGGCAAAAATGTTAGTGTTTCTTTTATTATTATTACCAGTGAGGGGATTAGCTTAGTGATGATGATGCAGGGCCTGAAAATAGGGTGAGTCCGTGGTCCAGGACCTTCCATTTTCAACTTTGGACCTTTACATTTCAGTGTTTTATACATACAATAGGTCTTCGGACCTTTCATTATTTCCTTAGGAAGGTCACAGACCTCATGAAAGTCCCTAACCCTAACCCTTGTTATTAGTTGCAATGCAGTCAAAATGTGTGCTTTAAATTATGGTAAGGAGATTATGAAACTGTTAATTTAACCTAGCTAGTTCATTCTCCTATCGCACTGTTCCAGTATGTCGGACCGTGTTAAGGGCTGAGTTAGCTTAGATAATCTCGGCTATATGGATGACTTTTGCTATTGAAACTGGAAATCGCTGAACACATGTTTTGAATTTCTGACTGTAAATAAATAATGACCGATGAAATGCGAGTGTTCCCAAGTGCAGTTTTTTTACCATGTTTATATCACGGCAACCGGGCCGGTCCGGTACCAGTATCAATATGTGTTTATCTGGTAGACAAATTTTTGAAGGGGCTTTTGATTGGGATTTTTTTTTTCAGATTGGGAAAAAACATTTGGCTTTGGGAATGGGTCCGAATGTCAGACACGTGGGACCTATAGAAAAAAGGCCTGCTGTCTTTATATTATCTGTATCTGTGTAGCTGAATATTGTCACAATAACAGCCCATATTGTCCTCACGTTTTGCACATAAAACAGGAATAAAAGGATAATGCAGGTCAAAGTAGGTATATTTACATGTTTATTATTGGTCTGTACAAGCTTTTTAACAGAACTGCGAAGTATTAAACCGCTTGCTCGTTACTACGGTAAATGCCAGGACAGAATGGCTGTTATTGTGAAAACAAGGGAATCCAGCTGATCGAAGCTGAAGCTCATTAGGATTTATTTTCAGAGAGGTCACCTGTACTGATGGGCGAGGACCTACAGATCAAGGTGCTCTGGGACACTGGGGACAGTGTAACTGCGGGCAATGGTGACCATGCTCTATAGATAGCCAATGCTGAAATACTCTTTACTTGGTGAGTACTGGTACATTTTCCTTTATAAACAATAGAAGTTTGGGTAGCCCCACATCATCTTGTGTGTCTGCATAATCAAATCAGGGCCAACGCTACTCGCAGTTTTGTCACTGAATTACCGTTACTAACATGAATAATACGATTAAAGTCGTACCTGTAGCTGTGACAGGAGAAATGGGGCCTATGGGTTTTATGACCAATGTAACTCCTGTAGCCTGATTAGCACTTCTGTAGCCTGATAATGATCTATATTGCTTGTTAAAAGCATGACGGGTGTTTCATTGATAGAACGGTGAACATTGCAGATCCTGATCAGCATATGCACAGACTGATCTGGATCTACACTGGTCACAGATCCCATAACTTAAGGCGCATTTCTCCAGTCACAGTCACATACTATTTGTTTGGCAGCTAGTGTACAGCCGAGATCAGAATGATCATACTGCACCAGGGCAGGTCTACAGTGGGCTGGCTGTATATACACACACAGTGTTGATGTTCACAAAGTCTAACCATGCTGTATTATTTCATGGATGTGTTGAATGATTTATCTCCCTTGGTTTACTAGTTGCCATGGGTGACATCATAAATGTTGTTTTGTATACAATATAAGTTGAGACCCGCTCCATGGCAGATGGGAGTGTATTTGTATCTTAACGATGAATTCATTGTTTAGGATTCATATCTTAACCCTTAGACCGCTACACTACACACAACAATTGTCGTCTGCTGTTGCTTTTATATCTTGCCTTATTTCTCAATAAAAACATGGTTTGACAGCACTTCAGAATCATTTCCAATGGAAATGATTCTAAAGTGCTGTCAAAGCATGTTGTAAATTATTCTAAAGTGCTGTCAAAGCATGTTTTTGATGATAAAAATAGAAAATAAACAGCAGGCGACAAAAAATTAAGATTGCGGTGTAAGGGTTATTCATATCTTAATGATGAATTCATCGTTTAGGATTCATATCTTAAAGGTACATGCCCACTCAGGAAGCACAAAATGTTTTTTATAGGAATGAAATAAGTGTATAATTGTGTCACTATTCCACCAGTTCTAAAAATTGCAAGTGCTCGGAAAACAGATATAATCATTTAGTAATATTTATTTTACTGATAGAGACACTCGTTGGTATCAGGCTATTTTCATATGCAAATGAGGCATGATATTTTTTACTTATTTATACTAATGAAATGCGTCACCTGAAAAAATAATATTTTCGACAGATTATAAAGTACGTTAAATTATTCCCTCCTACAGTAACATAGGCTGGGGTGGCATCCCCTATGATCTCTGGTGTCACCGGTACTGGTCACCCCAGTCTGACTGGCGCTCGGGGAACCAACTCAGTAACCGAGAAGCCACCCCCAACCTCAGTTGTGCTAGGGCCACCAAGCATGGTGCATGTATCTCTAAACCATGGAGAAATTAAAATAACACAAACACAAGATTTTGGGAAATGAACCATATATACTTGAAAGTCTGACATGTGACATAAAATGACGTAATCAGTCGTAACATACGTAATGAGTCACGTGGTTGTACATGCATGGGAATCAATAATGATTTCCAATGTTATAGCTGCATGTCCATCCACATGTTGGGAACATCAGACTATTCAGTATACCTCCACACTAATGATACATACGTCTACCAGAGGAATGCATGTAATACGGTACGTGTGCATATGCATGTACTGATAGGTGCTATTAATTGCCTGTGTTAATAGTTGCATGTATGGAGTTAGCTGACCGCATTAGGCCCTGCCTGTAAATCGTAATAGTTATGATGTAGATACAGACCTTAATAGCTACATGGTTCTCAAAAGCTAATCTACGACTAACTAATACATGTATACAACAAAGCAATTATTATCCTTTATTCTCAGGGTGGGTGGGAGGGAAAGATAATACAACGAGATGTTAAACCTTCGAGTGAAATCTAAAGAGTGGTGATATTCACTGGCATTGTCAGGAATCGGTAATTGATCTTATCTCATTGGATGTCCAGCGATAAACAATTTTTTGATTGGTCAATCGATGCTGAGCGATAAGCACAGTGAATGCTGCACTCTGATTAGTAGATCGCTAATAGGTAATCTCTAATTTCGATAATCTCCAATGTTGGGAACATGTTTATAGATAAAAATAAAATCATCCAATAAGATCTCACAAGAACGTGATTTCCCGGTAACCAGGAAACGGTAATCAATATGGCGGATATAAACCTCATATACTGCAAGGGGAATAAAACGACTATAAAATCATGCGTGTCTGTGTGTCTATCCACTGGAATGAGGAGACGCACAGTAACAACGCAAACTGTGCTAGTCGGTAAATTTAAAACCAAATTAATTCTTAATTTGTTACATCATTGCACATAAAAAAAATAAATACAGAGAATAAATAGTAATATCCGTTAAATGTATAATAATGCCAATCAATATGTGGGGTAATGGTGAATCAATGTTTATTTTGTCAGAAAATGTACAGAATATGCAAAAGTATCTGTATCACTATATTATAACCTACTGCGTGGGCATGTACCTTTAACATTGAAACGTGCTGAGATTCAACTGAGGGATACGTGATCTGGTGTAGTATGGGTTCCTGGCACTGGATTCAGGACACTGTCTTTTAGTGCTGAACGTTTTTATTGTCATTTGAGTGCTGATTGTATAGTGTTCCCGCATACAGGTACATTCTTGTCTGTATATGACCTTGCTATTGAACAGATGTAAAACCCCAATCAGTGGCACCCCTCTATTGATTTTTATGTCACTGGTCTTATTAGAACCGGGAGGATTTAGTGTTTGACTGTATGTCTGTCCGTGTGTGTATCTGTGAGTCAACTTATAAAGATTGCCGGAGTTTCTCCAATCTGTCACCGGGGGCATTTGTGTGCTGATAGGCCACATTTTCTTGTTCGCTTGGGTATTGGCCAGTATTTGATGAAAATGGTTTCAAAATTTAACGATTACTGGTAGTAAAATATAGTTTCATTGCAGATTGTTTAACCCAATTGTAAAAAAAAGTTTATAATACTGCAAACTAACTAGCCAAGTTATTGATGGTTGCTAATTTACTTCTATTTAACTCTTTGCATGCTAGCGGGGGGAAATAACATCCAACAAATTATGAGTATGTTTCTTATTTCTCTCTGTAAATATGTCTTGGAAGGACACAATTCAAATGAAATTCCAAGACATATTTATTTGGAGTATTATAAATGAATATATCATAAATTGTCGTCTGCTATTTTTGTCTCGCCCGCAAAAGCGGAAAGCGAGACATAGGTTTTGCTTTTCCGGATTCGGCGGTGGCGTCATCATTCAATGTTAAGTTTTCGTGTTACGGTCATTACTTCAACACCTTATCAATCAAACTTTATACATACCTTTACTATGATATGTAGATGAATATAGGACTATTCTCGGGGCCCCAGGGTCAAGGCCCCAGGGTCAAGGTCAAGGCAGAACAAGGCGAGACATTTGATTCCGCGGAATTCTTGTTGAACTACTTACAGCCCACAAATTTCCCAGCATGCAAAGAGTTAAATGAATTCAGCTCGTGTTCGGAAAACAACCCTATATCTACGGTGATATAGTATTTTTAGTTCATGGTTCACACATTCTCCTTCCTGGTCCAGTTAGAGAAGAAAGACATTACCATCTTATCTTCTCTATCTGTATTGTGTCAGTACATTGTAGAATAAAACCATGATATTTGATAAAATAAAATTATTTTTTTTTTCATTTTTGATATGTCGAGATGATTCATCTGAGTGGTAACAACATACACATAGGTAGAAAATATACATGTACATGTCAGGGAATTGCTATTCCAAGGTGGTCTTTATCACAGGTTTGACTGTATATTTTACAATAAGACAGGAACTCATTGGTATTTGATCAAATAAAAAATAAGAGAAAAAGCTGGCCTTTGTTCACAGGTGATCTTTGTTCAGGTTTATTTATGTAGTACATGTAATTGAACAATTTGGAAAACAAAAGTGTGGCTGCTATAGACAGGTAATTGCTATTCGGAGGTGGCCTTTAGCACATGTTCAACTGTATATGTGCATGTTTCACAATTTTGCTAATATACTGGATACTAGTATTTGTACACAAAAAAAACAAGATGGTTCAATGTTTTGTCACAAAGTACATATACATATGAGACACGCCATGTGATTTTGTACCTCGGACATCTGCGTAATTTCATTAAATACGTTTACAAAATTTGACAAAATTTTCCCTGACTTTTGACGCTTTTCACGGAAAATATTGTAAATTTTGTAAACATATTTCATGAAATTAGGCAGATGTCCGAAGGTACAAAATCACATGGCGTTTCTCGTATGTGTATATAGAAAACTAGTTTGAGGTTTCTCATGGATGGATTCCGACTCGCATGGTAGGTACAGTTTACTCCATTGTGCTGGCCGGGGTAGGATTTCTTCTATTGTGTTTATCTTAGTATAACTTCTATTATCAGAGGCTGTTATGTTTAAAGCGTGACCCGCATGTATCATATTTAACCCTTTCAGCCCAACGGCTATAAATCAATATAGACAAACACTGTAGATCCAGGTGAGCCGACTCGCAACGAGCCGTCTCATCTGGATCTGCAGTGTTTGTCACTATTTTTCAGATTAGTTTTCAAAAACACCCCTTGTCTGATTAATGAAATCACCAAAACGGAACAGTCCATGACCTGTATTTAGGGGTGAATGGGTTAGCCAATTTTGTGTCTGGGTACAGATCAATTACAATGATAATTCTTTCTAGAACATCTCTCCGTTGAATTATGAATTGCGGTCACAATTAAAAAATATAATTTTTTTACCAATGTTTTTCTTATGACCGTATTTGAACCATCTTGTCGAGATTGTTCAGCAGATTGGTCGGAAAATACCTTGCAGTGGAGAAATAAGAAAAAATAATTACATGAACATGTTTCTGTAATGTTAATGGTATATCCTTATAAAGGGGTGAAAGTATAATTTTCTTATGGCCACTTCTTTCAACTTTCACAGAAATGAGTAGTCACAAGATTATTTCTGTGCAGAAATAATAAAAAGATATCAAAAAACAAGATTTATACCAATGAAGGTTGCATACATTTTACGTTGCCACACGCACGTAGCAGTCAGGTTATACAAGACGGTCGTACCGGCCCTATTGTACTATATTATGTGAACTTAGGTAAATTCTATTGAAAGAAAAATACGAAACTTGACATACAGGTATATGAAACTCAATTAAATAAATGGTGAATATAAAAAATTCATGAGAACATATAAGGTGACACATTATTACGATGGCGGCAGCTACACTCGACACTTAATCACCAGCCCCTTGATCTCTTATTGACATCACTGTGACTCGAGATACATGTGAGAAATTTACCTTCGGCACATGTATATATCACTTCCACTAAATCATGCAAGTTTTCTGTGTCGACCTTACTCTTGACCTTGGAAATATGGTTTTATTTTGATCTTGAGAATACTGTTGTTGTTTGACGTTAATAGTTTTGGTATCTCTTGACGTTGTCAATTCTGTTATTGTTCACCTTGAGACCATGGTTGTAATTTAACCTTGAACTTATTGTTATCTTTTGACCTTGAGATAACTGGTGAAGGTCAGGACTCAGGTAGGTCATGTCTTATTCAAGATTGAGCTCATCAGGCTATAAATAGATATAGTTTCCATGTCATTTGTTAGAAAAATAAGCAATAAATGTATAACATTTATACAAACACAGAATGCTATTCAATAAACTCGTCATGTACTGGTATGTGTGCAGAACACCAGTACGCGACCACTTACTTATTTGATAATAGTTTTTTATCGTGCCCGCTTGCAATGAGCATGATATAGTCGGCGCTATTGGCATGTGTCCGTGCGTCCGGCATTTGCATTTAAAGTGGGACCATCAAATGCCTCGGCAGGCACGATATGCTGGTCATGGCAATCTAGTTTACCTGGAAATTGATATAGAAATATATATATATATATATACAGGGGTCCTACCAATTATCCGGACAATCAATTATCGGACAAATCAAAATAGCTGTTGATTAAACGCATTAATTTGATCTGATTTTGCAACAAACACATCTAAGTCACTCGTGTGTTTGCTGTTTCCATGCCAGTGTGAATAATATATCGCCAAGGTAAACATTTTAGTAAAATTTGATGAAAACATTCCCCCAACTATGTCCACAAGTTGTTTACAACGTCAAACGTCGCGCGGGGGCTTGTATCTGTCACTGCACATGCGCATAATTTGAGGCCCCTATAGAGTTTTTCAATACTCTGTTGCGTGAAGTATGCAGACGATACGATGCATTCCTCCAATATAATTTTCAGACTGTTTAATACACAATGTACAATACAGAGCAGATAGGAAGGAATGCGAAAATGTATCATGTTAGAAAAAGAACGAAGAGCTACTTATTAAAAAACAAATAATAATTGTTGCAAGGCAAATCGCCCCAAGCCATTTCGGACCCAAGCCATTACACACCATTTCGCACCCATATTAATTTGTGGGTAAAATCGACAGGTGCGAAAACACCAGTGTACGAAACAATCATTACCGCGGATTTTCCACCAAATTATGAAGAGCTCAATCGAGTGCGCCCATTACGTCATTCCAGAGTTCTTCTATAAATACAATAAATTCTATAAATACGATGTTTTCCAAGAAGCGAATGGTGATTGTTTTTTCTGCAAAACAA
This sequence comes from Conchocele bisecta, assembly GCA_029237695.1. NCBI lineage: Eukaryota > Metazoa > Mollusca > Bivalvia > Lucinida > Thyasiridae > Conchocele > Conchocele bisecta. The sequence goes on from CM055277.1 coordinate 31,576,744, forward strand.
CACAATGCTGTTTATACTGATTTTCAGGCGATAAAATTATGATTTTAAGGTGAAAATACAAGTTATAAGACGGTTATACATTTGTCCGGATAATTGATTGTCGATGTTAATTTTGGGGCAACCTTACGACTGATGATCTGACCCAATTTTAAGTGAGAAAGATGGCACAGTTTACTAAATAGTTTCCATGCATTGAGAAAGCAAGAACCGACGATTGTTCTGTGAAAATTTTATGCCCGTAGCTGCTATTTTAAGAAAAATATCATAAAAAAACAGCCATTTTTGTCCGATAATTTAGAGGATCCCTGTAGTTATATTTGTTAGAACTTCTTTATTCTTTCACTATTTTTGATGAAATCTATTTGATACCTGTCTGCAATGTTTTCTGTGAGTGACATTGTATTTCAACTTAAACTATTTAGTTTTAAAATGTTTGCCAAGTTGCGATATCATTTACTGACATAAATTGTGTAAATTGATTTCACCTACATAGGGAGATATATTAGCCATGCTTCCTCCTGGACATACATGTATGCCGGTAGTAGAGTAACAACACAACAACACCCGTTTTACCTGGACCAGTGTGACTGCAGGTTCTGCTCATGAATATTATATACCAGATAATGTCATTAATTTACCACCAATTAGTTGCCACGCAGCAAAACGTGTCTTCTCCGTAGGTGTCGTGGTTATACGTTGTATTGATATTTGTGACTGTGACCAGAGCTCCAGATAAGCTTTGTGTCTAAAGCGTACTATACCCTCTGACTTCAAAATCATTTCTTATTTTACTTTTACAAATGAATTATTTATTTTCTTCATTACTAAATTGGGAACAAATAATAAAAAATATAACAAATTTAAACATTCACTTATTTGAGCTGCGAAAAGCAAACACTGTTTCCTTTTTGCAGCTGAACTACCGTATTTACCCTATGTATTGGGACACCCTTTATATTGGGACACCCCCGTTTTGGGGAGAAATAATTATTTTTTAGGAAACAAGTTTTGGGACACATCACAATTTTAAAAAAAAATCAATAATTTCTGCACCTTAAGTATTGGGACATCTCTTTTTTTTTTTAAATACTTTTAAACACAGTCAGGTATTCCGCTGGGGAAAATAAAAAAATCGCCACTCCAATTTTTTTTATTTTTTTTCACCGGCTACTGGTCATGCCGACTATTGGCACGTCTCGCTATAAACAGAGGCCGTCGCTGATTAACTAATATAACACGGTGCTGACGGTAAATCTGAGCTCTGTTGATTAAATAGATTACCAATAATCGTATACATCGTCAATGCCGGAATGTGATTTATTTGCGAAAATTATTTCGATTCACACGGAAATACTCCTGATACATCGCCCCGCCCTCTCATCAATATTCACGAGGTAAGTTTAAAGTCACGGCATGCTCTCCATGCTATTATATCCAGACAATACCGAGGGATGGCGTTTCGATCGGGACAACTGGGTGGAAAATATAGTACACTGCAGCTCCATTATAACGCGATCGCGTATAGCGCGATCTCCATTATAACGCGGGTCTCGTGGATCCCAAAATATATTTTTTTTAAATCGAGAGAAAAAAAAAGAAAAAAAATTGTAATTATCATTGACATTATCATGTTAATATGCATACAGTGCGACCCCCCCCTCCCCCCCCCCCCCCCCCCCCACCCCTATTGCACGGAAGTCCGGTGACATACGACCTTCCGTGTTGCTTATCCGAACCGTGCAATATCCGTACGTGCCAGGGGATATGAATTCCAAATCCGAGATGCCATTACACCCGACACATATTACACACAGGTTGAAGTAACGGACCGAGGTCTATAAATACATTAAATATGCCTAAAAGCATCAATGAATGAAGAAGAAAAAAACCTTTTTTATATGGATAATGGAGGGTGTAAACAAAATAATTTTGTTTTCTTCATTCGTTGAAGCTTTTAGGCATATTTAATGTATTTATAGACCTCGGTCCGTTACTTCAACCTGTGATATTACACAGACGAGATTTGTGTGTTGCTTTGTGCAAAAAAATCGATGACACCAAGCGTGTCAACTAACAGGTGCTTATTGTATGACATCATTCAGCACGAGACTTGTAAACTGTGTGACCTTTAGGCTATGTTTTGAAACGTTACTGATTGGTCAACACGCCTTTTGATGTTCCGCAGACGTCGCGACTGATGCCACATGGGGCAATCATGCAGTAACCCATTTCATGCTGAGGATACGATTATGTTTGCGGGAAAATATTTTCCTTCTATGCACTCAGAAGTATATGCCGCGAGCACCATTTAAACCGTCTCGTCGAGACGGTTCAAATGAGTGGTCACAACGTATACTTTCATTGAGAAATAACAAAAATAAAAATAAATTATTTAATAATTTCATACCCGTAAATGTGTATTCCGAAAGGAATGGATTACAAAAAAAAAATGGATTATACGCAGATCTGTCGCCATATTTCGCCGATATTGATTTCGAAAATATTTTCCGTAAATGGTGTTGAAAAGTTGACGCAACATTCAGAGTTCATGCGGAATTGTCGGTGGGATTATGCACGTATCGACAGCTAATCGTCCGCATGAATAGGCAAGGACACGTGACCATTATTTATTATCAATTAATCCTTTTAAGCGCCTGTTGATCGCGAGCATTATACATTGTAATAAGCGTCTGTCTATCGCGAGCACTATGCAACATAATAAGCATGATTTTATAAATAACTTGTGTTTAATATAAGTTTGTATGTCATATTCATTATTAATAATAACTTCTGTTCAAATGACATGATTTTATATGGGTCCGTTGCTAATTGAATTCCCGCAATAGTTGGTAACCGAAATGCGGATGATACCAGAATTTTATAGCGCGGTCGGATTCGATCGCGATTTGAAATCTTGGACGTTACACTGGTCTCATTTGAAGTACATGTACAATTTGTCGGCCGACTATATATCACACTGCAATCATCAAATCACTCTACATTCGCAGTTTGGTCGAGATAATACTTTTTTAATTTGGAAATTAAATTGTTTCATTTGCGCACTCGGCAATTTCCGTAACATATAGTTCGGGTATTTTCCGATCATAAAAATGGGCGACATGCTTAGAAACGGAAAATAATTAAATTCAACCTGTTATTGTTCCGATATAGCAATTTCACAATTTCGAGGATACAAACTTTCAATATTAATAATTGGGACACCAAAAAAAATAATTAATTTATTTTATGTTATGTATTGGGACACGTATAATTTTATTTATTTTTTACTGTCCCAATACATAGGGTAAATACGGTAAGTGAATTTTCAACTTTATGACAGTATTTTCACTACTCTGACAATTTGAAAAGCAATGCGTATTTTCACATTGCTGTACGTATTTTGTACTCCCACTTTTGATAATCAATGCGTATTCAGTGAAAATAATTGCCAATACACACCTTACCTGGAGCTCTGTGTGACAGGATAAATGGGGCTTAATAAGCCTTATGGGGCTTGTGACCAGTGTAGCTCCTGGTCAAATAGTACACTCCTGTAGCCTGATTTATATTGTTTGTTAGAAGCATAACGGGAGTTTCATTGATAGAATTGCGAACAGTGCAGATCCTGATCAAACTGTGCAGATGTACAGGCTGATCTGGATCTACACTGGTCGCAAAACCCATAAACCTGATTTCTCGAGTCTCAGCCACAATTTACCCCAGTTAGTTATCACATAGCAAAACCCTTCTTCTCTGTCGGTGATAATATGGACATTTAATACTGGATCATTGGGCGAACTACAGCAAAATGTTAAAGGTCAACGTTCAATGCCGTTTATCAGGGATCTAGCGGCACATTGACACAATACACACTCATGGACCTGGCATCAAGTCAAGTTATTTTAATTTCAGGGGTGAATATATTTTTTCTCGATGTAAATATTCCGTTCTGATTTTGGAACCCCCCCCCCACCCCCCCCCATAGGCCATTAAACCCCAACAAACATGTATATTTGCATCTCAATAACCCGGCCTTGAATGACCACAGCCGTTGATAGGCTGTTAAACACCAATAAATCAAATTAAATCAGCATCTCAATAACTTGTGTTCATGCCTTCACACTGTGGAAGTCTGTCCTATTTTCCTGTTTATGGGACTAAACTGATTTGTCATTCTTTTCACTGTTTCACCCATAAATAACTGGCATGGATTGTGATGTGTACATTTTCTCACCATCCAATCCAAAGGATTTTCAGACTACCGGTAGTCCATTTATGAAAAAAGGTGTTTGTTTTTCTGAAATAGAATAGAATATGAAAATTACTTGCAAAAAGTGCAGATCCTGATGAGACGGCTCGTTACGAGCCGGCTTATCTGGATCTACACTGTTTGAAAATACTACTATAGATGTCTGTAGTGTTGAAGGTGTTACTGATTCAAGGCTTGAAGCAATGCTTGGGTCCGCAATGGGTAAAACTGGTGTAAACTGCCACGATGTCTGGTTTGTCAGTTGACGGCATACATGTATTTGAAACATTAAATTTCAACCTTCATATCCGGATTTATCACACCATCCTGAAATAGAGATTGCGTTCATATTGTTGAGTACCAGTTGAACTGCTCGCCAGATTAGCTGACAATATCGTCTGCTGTTTTTCGTTATTTGATTTGCCAGCCCATGAGAATGTAGCGTCTAAACATTTATTAGGAAATGTTGAAAATAAAGAAAACTTCAGATAACACTATTAATTCAGCAGTGTAATGGTTACCGCTTAAAATACAATGTATGGTGTTAAACAGAGAACAAACAAGAAAATGTGGTGTATCGGCACACAAATGCTGCCGGTGACAAATTGGAGAAACTGGCCAACTTCTGGCTAACAGGACACACGGGCGGACACACAGTCCAAACACTATATGTCTCCTGGCTAACGAGACCAGGGGCATACAATTTGGCAATAGAACACGGGATACAATGTCGGTAATACACTTTTAGATGGTTGTTTTTATACAACCGTTTTAAAAAACGGTACGTATTTTGTTTTACCACTGGTCGGGCGGCGGCTGACAGAAAAACTGCATGCAGAATTTGTGTACTGAAACAACTATGGGACTGATGTCGTTTGCAGGTGATATATAGCTTCCTGGGTATCTGAGCTGCAGGCCTCGACATCTTCTTAATTTTCCTCTCCTCCAGATTGGATTTCAACATTCCTATATGGTTTAATGTTTATGTCGCACTGTCTCTTCGTTGAGACATGCCGTGTGATTTTGTACCTAAGAACATCTGCACTATCGATTTACAAAATTTAAGTTATTTTCCATTAAAGTCATCGAAAGTTGAAATTTTCATGGCAAATGCAGAATAGAATTCCGCATTTGCTATGAAAATTTGTGATCTTGCGACATCATTTACAGAAAATATCTCAGAAAAATAGCACATGTTCTTCGGTACAAAATCACATGGTGTGTCACTGTTGTGGTAAGAGTGCATATGTGGCTGTGACTGGAGAAATGGGGCTTATGGGATTTGTGACCAGTTTAGCTCATGATCACACAGAGATACAACAACTAGTAGCCTGATAACGATCTATACTTGTTAGAAGCACGACAGATGTTTCATTGATGGATGCACAGGCTGATCTGGATCTACACTGGTCGCAAAACTCATAGGTCACAGCCACATATACTCGCGAGACTCGATCATACATTTTGTAGCTAATGATATACAGTATGTGTGAAAATGTATTACTTGGTATTTTGTCTTGTGTTGTCCTAATAGGATATACACTGGTTGCAGGTGATTATAATAACGGTATGTTCATGGTTTTGGCAATTCACCAGCGATACTGTAATTTGATTGTACCTGTCTGTGCCTGCTGATCTGGGTCTGCAGTGGTTGGGAATGTTACATGGAGTTTTCTATTCCCCAGTGTATAAGCCACCAAAATCAGGCTTATTTGCTAGACAGCACGTGTAGACCCATACCAACCTGTGACAGTTGAATCTGGTTATACCCCTTATGTGAGTATATTACGATTATTCCTAATCCTATAACTTTTAATGGAAGGGGTTAAGTGACTTTGGTGTGGTATGGACCTGGCACCAGGTCAGGTTATTCTGATCTCAGGATTTTTTTTCAATGTAAATATTCCGTTCTGTTTTGGGGATTTTACCCTCAATGCAGCAGGTTAAATACGGGATCGAACCCGCTGGCTCAGCCTTAAATCACCTTAGCTGTTGATAGGCTGTTAAACACCAATAAATCAAATATATATTTTGGTGTCTGTATTTGACATTGTTGTGGAACCAAAGTAAAACACAGTCAACTAATAATAGATTGTTGATTGCTCAATAGATAATCAATGAATGTACACCAACATCGTGTAATGAGGGTCTACACTGTTCTCCAGTATAACTGCAGTGATCAGTTTACATGATCAATACGTGACAGAAGTGGACCAGCTGATTACCACCTCAATAAAACACCACTTAATAACTTGATGAATCAACACAGTGTGATTAGGGTCTACAGTGTTCCTCCATTATTGATGGCAGTAGTGATCAGTTTACATGATCAATACATGACAGAAGTCAATCAGCTGATTAGCACCTCAATAAAACACTACTCAATCAATCGATGAATCAATGACTCAATGACATCAGCGTGAAAGCATGCGATGACTAATTTAATGATCAGGGTTCATCCTTACCGGAATTCCGACTGGAGACCTGGTTTTGCCCTCACATACATGTACGTCTTTGGCCTTTTGTATGTGACAGTTGAACAGTTGAATCTGATTATGCCCCTATGCGTGTATTACGATTATTCTTAATCCTATTTAAGGGGAAGGGGCCAAGTGACGTTAGTGTGGTATGGACCTGGCACCAGGTCAGGTTATTCTAATTTTTTCTCAATGTAAATATTCAGTTCTGATTTTTCTATCCCCCCTAATACAGCAGGTTAAAACAGGATCAAACCCGTTTAACCAGCCTTACATGACTGTAGCTGTTGATAGGCTGTTAAACACCAATAAACAAACTATGACATCAGCACAGTGCGATCATGGTCTACACTGTTCTCAATTAAGATGGCGGTAGTGATCAGTTTACATGGTCAATACGTGACAGAGGTGGATCAGCTGATTAGCACCTCAATAAAACACCACTCAATCAATCGATGAATCAATTACATAAGACAGTGTGATCATGGTCTACACTGGTCTCCATTACTGATGGCGGTAGTGATCAGTTTACATGGTCAATACGTGACAGAGGTGGATCAGCTGATCAGCACCTACACCTGTGTGGTGTACAATAAGCTATGGTTTGTGAGGTGATGACTGGTATGTAGCCCAGCGACTGACAAACAACACCTTGCACTAATTCTCATATTCTATAATTCTATATCGCGTAGATATATTCATCATGCACGTTCCTACACCATCATTAAGCACGTTCCTACACCATCATTAAAATCAAAACCCGAAAAAAAAATTAATTTCAGGGCTTAATAGATTGGTTCTCCATATAAATATTCCGTTTTGTTTTGGGGATTTTCCCCCCAATGCAGCAGGTTAAATATGGGATCGAACCAGTTGACCAGGCCTTGCATGACCTTAGCTGTTGATAGGCCATTAAACACCAATATAACAAACAAATAATTAAACTAAGTTTGAAGTCCTGAATGATGTACTTTGGCTACTCAATGTCAACAGCATAGGCCCTGATCAGACTGCACATATTTGCAGTCTGATCAGGGCCTACGCTGGTTGATAATGGACTAAGATGAGATTTGTGAGCGAGGGCCGATGTGTTGATAACACATCAGGATGATTCTCTGCTGCCAAGTTGGCTTCATCAGGTTGTCAGTCAGCAGGCTGTTCTCCCAGGTCTATGTAACATTGTAACATCATAACACCAACATTGTATCTGTGTGTAATCTCGTTTGTTACGTAATTTACAAATCATCAAGTGATTTATAATAGTAAGGCAGGCTTTTTTACTGGATTGCTGGGAAATTCGTATTTGCTGGAGCAACCGGAAGCCACTACCTTTTTTTATTGACATTCATGTGGGTGTATTACATAATGTTCATAGAAATTTTAAAATACCAATCTTTAATAGAAAGTGCTGTCTGATCTTTTATTTAGATCGTAGGTATGTTTTGCATCAATCCTTTAAAGCTTGTCAATGGCAAAATGAAATTCTATATAACTTACAAATACTGTACCTGATTAAAGTTTTTTGTTCGACTGAACTGGTTTGGGTGTTTTGGCGTTAAATGGATTTTACAGACAATTGTGTTAAATCCATCAACAAAATTTAATACTAGGTATGTTCTTGTTCAAAAAACATGTCATAAAATACTGAAGTGTTATGTTTATTTATTGCTTGAATACTTGAGATTTACAACGTTCATTCAGTTTTCAATTTTATTATCTTTATTGTATTGAGCTCAGTAAGTCTGATAGGCAAGTTAGTTGAATTGAAGTTTGAAGATATTTTCTCATGGATGAGTGGAAACAAGCAAATTGGGAGCCCATTAGAATTGTCTCTTTGAGACAATTCTAATGGGCTCCCAACTTGCGTGAATTTGTGGAGAAATATGAATAAAATAAAGCAGGTTGTCTTAGCTGGGCTGTTGTTGCGGTAGTCAGGTTAGAGGAGATTATTATTAAGTGTCATCGAGATGATAATAAAGGAAATCACGTTACATACATTGTATATATACCGAGTGTCGCATACACTGACGAACCATATCATATGCAGTCGTACCAGTTAGTGGGACGTTTCTGTGGTGTAGATCTATGTTAACACAAAATGAGAGTCGGCGATTCCTACTGCCATGGATACGTTTAATGTGAAAAGGATAAAAATGCCGTTGAAACTTGGAAAGGTTTGTATTTTGTTTCTACGGGTGTTGCCAAGTGTGTGTGTGTGTGTGTGTGGATTTGAGTAAAATTTCACAGGTGCTGTAGATGGAATAGTCATGTGATGCGTCTACTGTCTGACTAGAACTATTAAAAAACCCAAGAATTAAAAAATATTCACAAAAATGTATATAAATGCATAGTCTACACTCGTTACCTCAAACTCTCCGAAGTCAAGCTATTGATAACTCTGTCAAATTCTTGGTCCCAAGTACATGTTTTCCTATATTATAACTTGTTAAATCAAATTTACTTTCACTCAAAAGCATTTTTTCTTGTTCCCTGGACTTTGAGTAAACAAGTGTAGACTGTACATTATTTTTAGAACGTTATGAGTATATGTTTGAGAGATATTTTGCTGCTTTCTCCACCGAATAACAAAATGATGTTTGAGATAATTAAGACAAAACTATCTGTGTCTACAATGTTTGCCATTCACTATGTGTTATGTGTCTCATATAAAATCTTGCGGTACATACAATTGCCTGCACCCTGTGTGTGTGTCCGTCTCTGTCTGAGATGTGTGTTACAGTTTTTGGCTAGCTACTATCTCTGTTACTCTAAGTCGGATTGGCTTCAAATTTCATATACTTATTTGTCATCTTTCATATTTTCATTCTATAGCCAACACATGTGACCCCTCTGCTAAAGGTCAAGGTTAAATGACTTTGATTGTGTGTCCATGTCAATGTGTGGGTACGTCTGTGTGAGTCCGGTTTCTCCAATCTACTTGTACCACCGGGGACATTTGTGTGACGACCAGCCACATTGTCTTGTTCTATTTTTCTTAGGGAAAATATATGATACTGTTGCCATTCATTTGAACCATCTACACAAGACCATTCAACTGAGTGGTAGTCAGGTTGGCAGGTGTGAGCATGCGATGGGTAGTTTAACGATCGGGATTCATTCTTAACGGAATTCCGACTGGAGACCTGGTTTGGCCCTCACATACGTCTTTGGCATTTTGTATGTGACAGTTGAATCTGGTTATATCCCTTATGTGAGTATTACGATTATTCGTAATCCTATTTTAGGGGAAGGGGCCAAGTGACTGGTGTGATATGGACCTGGCATCAGGTCAGGTTATTCTAATTTCAGGGCTGAATATATTTTTTCTTGATTAAATATTCCGTTCTGATTTTGGGATTCCCCCCCCCACCCCCCCCCCCCCCCCCCCCCCCCCCCCCCCCCCCCCCCCCCCCCCCCCCCCCCCCCCCCCCCCCCCCCCCCCCTCCGTTCTGATTTTGGGATTCACCCCCCCACAATGCAGCAGGTTAAAACGGGATCAAACCCGTTTGCCCGGCCTTACATGACCTCACTATTGATATAACAACATATACTTTTGGTAAGAATTGAGAAAAATAATATTTGATGCTGATTTGTGTATATACTACACTGGTCACATATGCCATGAATGCCATTTCTCCCGCCACCTCCACCATTATGACCACCATCCAGACTCATTGCCATTATGACTGGATGCTCCTGCCCACAGGTTGAAGTAATGGACCGAGGTCTATAAATACATTAAATGTACCTAAAAGCATCAATAAGTGACAGAGAAAAATAAGCTAAAATAATGTCTTTACTATACACATTAACGTGTATAGGAGGGAGTAAATAATTTTATTTAGCTTATTTTTTTTTCACTGATCGATGCTTTTAGGTATATTTAATGTATTTACAGACCTCGGTCCGTTACTTTAACCTGTGCTCCTGCCCACCACATGCCATATAATCACTGGGACAGCCGCTCGTGGCTGCCTCGCCACGCAAACGGGCACCATCCAGCCACAGGGGTTAGTATCTGGACTTTTTACCCTTTCAACCTTAGATATTGGCTTTTTCATAGTAATTTTTGGGATTCTAACCTGTTACAGGGTACAATACGGACATGATGAATTCTTTGAGAAAATGTTTCAGTATTTTACCTATTGTTTCTTTGAAAATGTACATTGCGACCACTCATCTTGGGTGGGTGGCAGGTGGGTTGCAGGTGGGAGCATACGATGGTTAATTTAATGATTAGGGTTCATCATTACCGGAATTCCGACTGGAGACCTGCTTTGGCCCTCACATACGTTTTTGGCATTTTGTATGTGACAGTTGAATCTGGTTATACCCCTTATGTCAGTATTACGATTATCCATAATTCTATTTGAGGGGAAGGGGCCAAGTGACTTTGGTGTGGTATGGACCTGGCACTAGGTCAGGTTATCCTAATTAGTTTCAGGGCTGAATATAGTTTTTCTCGATGTAAATATTCCGTTCTGATTTTGGGATTTTCCTACCAATGCAGCAGGTTAAAACGGGATCAAACCCATTTGCCGGTTTTACATGACCATTGCTGTTAAACACCAATAAACAAACAAACAATCACTTATCTTGGGTTATTGCAGTTGATCACATTCAGTACACATCAATGTACAAAGTATGTGAAGTTGTATTTTCTTCCCTATTTGGTCTTACAGTCCTTAAGTGATGACACTTTATACAGAATGCGCTACTAAATATGTCATATCCGGTACAATCATGTGTGGCTCAGCGACTGGACGATTGGGGAGAATGGCAATTGTGGCCAGTCTACCTCCTGATCAAATAGTGCACTCCTACAGCCTGATAAACAATTTATGTTTCTGTTAGATTCCAGGCTAATATTTCACTGACTGAATGACTATCAGTGCAGATCCTGGTCAGACTGCGCAGGCTGATCTGGATCTGCACTGGTCGCAAAATGCTGTTAAGTCCAATTTCTCGAGTCACGGCCACATTATATGCATTCATCAGTCGTGAAACATGGATTCTAATTCAATTATCATGTGACAGCCAATGTATGGTATTTATTTAAATATGTACTTTTGCTTTCAATTTCTCACTGCTGAGTTGTTTGATGAAGAAATAACCACCCACCATCCGTTGCTGTATTATTCACCAACTAAACGTACAAATAGGTCACACCTATAGTGGGTGCTGTATACGGAACAAGTTATTGCAAGTATCATATTAAAGCATAGGTGCTAAATTCAGACAAGTGGTTTTAATTTTGGTATGTGTGCTTGTATACAAAGATCCAGATAAGACTTGTATTCGGCATTAACCAATTGCAAACGGAGTGCCTGTATATATAGTGGGTGTAGAAACTCTTGAACAATTACATCCCACCATTATAGTGTTACTTTTGTTGACTGTCCGGCCTGTCCCATTCACCACAATCCTTTGCCATAAACGTTTAAACGATACTGGGGTAGGGATGGGTTGTGGAATAGGGGTTAGAACACCTGACTTCCAATCTGGAGGTTGTGGGTTCAAACCTCGCCTAGGGTATCGAAAAATACTTTCATAGTACAGTGAAATCGCGATGGCTTGAACTGCCACGGGACCGCACATTTTGTTCGAGTGATCGCATCTTTCGAGCCATCGCATCTTTCGATTTTGTCAGTATATTTGCCGACTACTGTACCCGCTGGATTTAGGAAATAAACAAAGCACAATAGACTGTATCCATGTTTTAGATGATTATAATATTTATTCGCAGATTAGTTAGCATGCAAAATTAAATAAACTGCATGTATTTACAAAACTGTCTTTATTTCAATTATTATCAAAGTCGAAAAGCAGAAAAGGTCCAGTATTCACTATAAATAGCGGCGCACATAATTAATGCAGCAGATGGTTGTGACGTCACTCGAAACAGTGGTATTTTCAATGGGCGTTTTTCGTTGTAACTCCTTGGTAGCCTCTCGAATAACACGGGAGTTAAAACGAAAAACGACCAATGACTTACGACAGACTCTATTAAATACTCCGAGTGGACGAAACCGAGAATATTTAATAAATCGCCGTATGCCGTTGAGCTGTTATTTCATTAAAATTGAAAATTATCGCCAATCAACAACGTTAACGATCAAATTGCACCACATTAGGCAATTAACTGCACTTGAAAAGAAATCACATTTCACAGACAGGTAGAGCATGGCTCGGCCTTTGTTCGTAATAAGTCTGAAGCATGTAAAATACATTAAACATATAGGGAAAATTATTATGACCGCGACGCCATTTCGAGCGAGCCCGACATTACGAGCCATCGCATTTCGAGCCATCGCGATTTCACTGTATTTCAATCCCACTGGTCTTGTCGGATGAGACTTTAAATAAACTGTGGTCCTGTCTCTATAGGACCTTAGCTGTTGCTGGGACGTTAAACCTATTCACTTTCACTTTTAAATGATGCTTGGCAGTTGGTATGTATAGTGAAACATCTCTAAACTGGAAGCTACAGGTATATGAGCACTGAAATACATGTTTGGTAGTCAAACCTCTCTAAATCGGCCCAGGGTGTCCAATTTAGAGAGGTTTCACTGTAATACAGGCAGATGACTACTTCAAGACAAGCTTAGAGATCATGAACAGACATTATTATCTGAGATAAATGGCAATGTAACGTACGTTGTACAAGTAACTTTTCTCTGTGTCTGGTTTAGAGAGGTTCAACTACCTTTTGTGAGGATGGGAGGGGTTGTGTGTCTTTATAATGAATCCTTTCTTATTAGGATGCATGTCGTACCTGATCAGGAAACTGTCTTTCAGTGCTTCATGTTTTTATGTTTTTGTGCTGAATGTATAGCACTCCCCCATTCTTGTCTGTGTGTGACTTTGCAGTCAAATTGACATTAAGCCCCAATCAATCAATCCATCAATAATCACTTTACGGTTTAAAACCGGTGTATAAACCTTATCGCGTGCGTATGCAAAACCCTAAAGTAAAAAATATTTCCATGTCCCCTCAGTGAGTGTGCCACCGTAGACATTTGATACATGTGGATATATGCGACACTTTCACAACAATGTTAATATTGACCATGACCATTTTGACCTTCACAAGGTTACTGACGCCAGGCCGGACAAGTTAGTTTCCTCCGGTACTCCAGTTTCCTCCCGCATTAATGACCACCCTTACTTCACAGGGTAACTTCAAGCAGTTGATATGTGGCTGTGACTGGAGAAATTGGGCTTTTGGGTTTTGCGACCAGTGTAGTCTGATCAGGATCTGCACTGTTCGCCATTCCATCAATGAAACAACCGACATGCTTCTAACAAGCAACATAGATCGTTTGTAGGTTACAGGAGTGTGTTATTTGATCAGGAGCTACACTGGTCACAAATCCTATAAGCCACATACCATCCCATCCAGTTACTATTTATGTGGGTGTGCCCCCATACGTCTGCATTCCCGTCTGTTTATAACTGCTGTCAAACTGATGTTAAACACCAATCAATCAATTCATCAATAATCATTTTAAGGATTACTTTCACATTTGGACACTTGATACATGTGGATATGTGACACCTTCACAACAACACTGTTAATATTACCAGCACCAATTAGACTGTCATTTATTTTTCAGGCAACATTAATTTGTTGTTAAATAAATATTAAATTGTATACACTGACTATCTGTATACACTGACTATCTGTATACTATCTGTATACACTGTTCTGTTTCACACCCTCACAGGGGTAACTTGGAACAGTTGATATCGTCCTGTCCAGTAGCTATTTATCTCAGCTGTGCCCCTTCTGTGCTGTATAGTCATTCAGTTAACAATTATGACACCTCGATATCTCGATTATCTGGCGAGGGCGAGATTACAGGGCCTCACCAAGGCAATAATCAGTGCGAGGACCTGTGGGTGTTTGTGTAGTCGTGTCGGTGTCCGTGTATCGGTGAAGTCACAGCGGGCTGTTTACATTGTCATGCAGACTCCTCCACTTGACGTGATGATTACGTTATCTCAGTCAACACCCCACATGTGGACTACCTACCCCTCTAGGAGTAGAAGCGGATGCACAGTCTGATCTGGATCTACACTGGTTGCAAAACCTATAATCCCTGTTTCTCCAACCACAGCCACATTTCTCTTTGAATGTATGTGTTTTGACAATTCATTTGAACCTTATTGGTAAACATTTTATCATCTCTGCTAAATGTTTTCCACCTGTCGTTTCTAAGTGTGAAAAAATCAAACAAAAATGGCCACCAACCGGCCAGCATTCCACATTATAAAGCGACAAAAACATTTGAATTTTTTAAAAATAATAATATTAACCCTTAGACCGGTACACGCAACAATTGTCGTCTCAATAAAAACATGTTTTGACAGCACTTGAGAATCATTTCCAATGGAAAATGAGTGCTGTCAAAGCATGTTTTTGATGATAAAAATAGAAAATAAACAGCAGCTGACAAAAAATTAAGATAGCTGTGTAAGGGTTAAATCATTTGGAGATTTAACAGGGTGCAAAGTTAACTCTTGCCTACCCTGCCAAGTTTGATGAGTGTAAACCGAGACGACTGCATGTGGCTCACAGTGATCATTCGTCCGAAGTGACTCAAATTGGTAGACAGATTTTGCGATAATTTGATTGGTCGGAAAAATATGAAACTTACTTGCAAAAAGTGCAGATCCTGATCGTCATGAGCCGGATCATTTGAATCTACACTGTTTGCAAACACTGCGAAAGACGGCTGTAGTGTTGAAGTGTTTAAACTGATTTCCCTGGAAATGACTGGCCAGCAAATCATCTGTGCAGAGACAAATGTGACAGGGGTAATTGTAAGGCAATAAAACGTGCAGGTGTGAGATTGGACAGGTCAGTGAAGGCTTCACTGGTCACTGTAATGGTCAGTTTATGGTGGCCATATGTTGGATCTGCTTGGACCACAAACTGTGACCAGCTGGCCAGACAGGATATCCAATGTTCAGGATAAATATAAGTCTTACTTGTGGTATAACTATCAGCCACACGTAGAGAGGTAATATGTGAGCGACCAGTGTAGACCCAGATCAGCAGGCTGATCAAGGTCTACAGTGGCAGTTTATCACTCTTAAATTTCCCTAAAGCTGATATCAAACTTTTACATCATTACCAGCAGCATGTGTGTACGGTGGCCGTATACAGAGACATGTAAACCCCCGCTGTAAACCTGTTTTTGTTGTGGCGCGTCTCATGGCACATGACTGTAAGTTTAAAGCTGTCTATAACACCACTGTATGGTGGATCAGCGGGAGGTGTAGTGGTGGATCTGGGCACACCTTTTGTTGACTTGAAACTTTATTTATATATCTTTGTATGAGTCCTTATTTCCTGTTTACATGTGGAGTACCTTGATATGGTGAGTCTCTTAAGTTCTGTAGCAATATATGTTAAATATTAATGGTGTACATGCTTTTGTGTGTGAATGAAATTTCTCATTTCCGTATTGACTGATTTCTACCAACTGGTTTTGGAATTTATTTGACCCGTTTCATGTGGGATACCTATTCACAGGTACCTAAACTTTACAAACATTTGTTTCTGTTTTCTTCATTTCTCAATGAAAGTATATAATGTTATTATCACTCTGCGAGACGGTTCAATTGAGAGGTCACAATATATACTTCTGTGCAGAAAAATTGTGTATCTTCAGTTTGAAAAGCCTTTTATGTGGTTAAAATATAATAAACATGCTGCAAGGTGCGTAATGCAATGTGTAGTGTCTGTGAATGTATGGTTTACTCCTGTCATATTGATTATAGCCTGCAATTGCATCATCAAACAAGATGTACATTCGTGATTAGCCAATGTCAATTGAGTTTGACATGTGTATTTATTGTATTTATATGGATTTTATATCACCTGCACAGCAGGAGAGCTAATAGCATTCATACACTTAGCAAGGGGGCATATTGTGTTGCTCTTGAAGTCCGTCCGTCCGTCCGTCCGTCCGTCCGTCCGTCCGTCCGTCCGCCCGCCCGCCCGCCAACCCGGCCGCCTGCCCGCCCGCCCGAAAATAAAAGACTGCTGAAAATATTGGAGGTGGGGGAGCCTCCTGGGGAGGAGTTCTACTATTAGAATAAATATGGTATCTGCCACTGCTTGGTGGATTGACTCCATCCCTCTGTTTATTGTGTGTGTGTACACCCGCTCATGCTGCGTGGATTTGCACATGAACAACGGTGTGTTTTGGAGGACACAGTCTGTCGCCGATTGTCTTGTAGGTGTATCTGGTATCGGCACGCTTTGTAACGTTGTATGTACAATATTGACATGCTCGAACCATTTCTCAACCATTCAGTCATCCCCTGTCTTGCTATCTCAATCAGTCTACAGTACCTAACCATTTTAGTATGACAAAAACGCCCTTACAGTCTGAATTGTGAAAAGCACAAATCGGGAAATAACGTAAAAGTTTATAATCTTTAATCTGGGATGTTGATGAATGTTGAAGTGGTCAGTGGAAAAAGGAGTTAGCCCCTTTCTTTCACTGATCCTTCAATGACATTCATCGTTGCAAATTCTAAATATTTTTCTTACTTCTTCTCCAAAGTACATGTTGTTACCACTCATTGGAACCGTCTTGGCAAGACGGTTCCAATGAGTGGTCACAACATGTACTTCTGTGTATAATTAAGAATTATTTATTGTAAAAATTGTAGCCTCAGTATGTCAAACCAACTAAGTAAGCCATATTTTGTCAGGACACATCCTGTCTGTTACATGTTCTGGCAGACAATATGCAACGTCATGCTGATTATATTTCACATCGCTCCAGATACGTTACATGTGTATATTTTCATGTGTATTGTGTCATACTTTATTTATTCTGAATTGAAACATGAAAGTTTGACGTTTTCTAGAACCGGCTCATTTAACTCCCAAATTATGTGTTTCCTTTAAGAATTAAGCATTAAGGAAAATAATAAATATTTTTCTAGTCAACTTTTTGACCATGTCTGGTTTATTTATTTGAATATATTTTGGCAGTGTCTAATCAGTAGTGTACATAGATTAGGTTCTGTGAATGGGAAGAAATATAACCTGGCTTATATAAAATGGATTATATAAACGGCCACGATGATAACTGCACCAGTTTCAGGAAGTTCTCAAGTTGTGTGTAAACAATGATTAATAACAATTGTAAGTTTATCTGTTTTTTTTATGTACAATTTTATATATTTATGGACATTTGTAAATTGGATATGTACATGTATGTGTTATCTTTCATATTTGTCAGCATCTGCTTTTAACTTTATATGTGTACTGAGTATCCAGTCCAGTGATCCTGGTCGTGTGAACTTGGAAAACTCAAAGATTACAGATATACAGTAGGGAATATAGAGAATAGTAGGTTAGTGCCGTGAATGGGAAAAAATATCTGGCAAGGCTCAGGAAACGGGATGGGCGAGGCTGTGCCGAGCACATCCCGTTTCTGTGCCGCGCCAGAATTTTTTTTCCATTCACGGCACTAACCTACTATTCTATTTATTCCGTCAACACATACAAATGGCTTTACAATGCAAAGAAATAATCCCAGCAACCGCACATATTCATACGCAGTGAGTAGGTCGTATTGACAGGATATCAAAAATGTTTCACGTCACCGTGTTTCATGGCACATACGCACTGTGTTGACGGGATAAAGAGTCAATATCCATATATGTGGCTGTGACTGGAGAAAATAGTGCTTATGGGATTTGTGACCAGTGTAGCTTCGGATCAAATAGCACTCCTGTAGCTTGATGCCGATCTACATGTATATTGCTTGTTAGAAGCATGGCGGGTGTTTCATGGAATTGATGGAATGGTGAACAGTACATGTACTGATCAGACAGGGCAGGTGCAGAGGCTGATGTGGATCTACACTGGTCACAAACCCCACAGCCACATATAGAGGATCTTCTGTCATGAGTGCTTGTTTAATATTGTATTGTATTTAATATGATATTTATTAAAATTTTATTAAAGGATATATTTTTTGTTGTCGGTCGGTCGGTCTGTTGGAAATTCCCTTCCGCTCTATATCTTCTACACCGATGCATGAATTATCAAATGGCTTGGCACAAATGTTTCTCATGATGAGAAGGTGTGTCGCGATCAATAACCACACACCTACGTCCAAGGTCAAGGTCACAGTTGAAGTTCAAAGGTCAAACCTATCGAAATTCCCTTCCGCTCTATATCTTCTACACCGATGCATGGATTATCAAATGGCTTGGCACAAATGTTTCTCATGATTCGAAGGTGTGTCCCGATCAATAACCACGCAGCTACGTCCAAGGTCAAGGTCACAGTTGAAGGTCAAACCTATTGAAATTCCCTTCCGCTCTATATCTTCTACACCGATGCATGGATTATCAAATGCCTTGGCACAAATGTTTCTCAGGATGAGAAGGTGTGTCGCGATCAATACCCACGCACCTACATCCAAGGTCAAGGTCACAGTTGAAGGTCAAAGGTCAAACCTATTGAAATTCCCTTCCGCTCTATATCTTCTACACCGATGCATGGATTATCACACTATGCCCAGGGTCAAGGTCACAGACTTGATGCGTTTGAAACCTTAACGCTCGGCTAAATGGCTTATAATTAAAAAATGCCTCGTTTTCTTTGGCTGCCAGTGGGGGTATTCGTGTGCCGACAGGCCACATTTCTAGTTTTATTTAATTCTCCATAAAGGTATATGTTGTTACCACTCATTTGAACCATCTCATCTCGAAAATATATGTTGTTACCACTCGTTTTCTCAACGAGACGGTTCAAATGAGTGGTAACAACATATACGTTTATGTGAGAAATTAACAACATACAGTCAAACCTGTGAATAAAGGCCAGCCATGGGAAGTGTAAAATCTGGCCTTTTTTCACAGGGTCATTTATATAGTAATTGTGCCATTGGGACAACAAAAGGGTGGCCTTTACAGCCAGGTGATTGCTATTCGGAGGTGGTCTTTAGCACAGGTTCGACTGTAGTGAGATTTTCAACAAAAATGATCGTAACCTTTGACTGAAATTGGTTAAACGCTTACGGTACAATGTCTCTGTATTCAGGTATTGTTGAAACATCTCAATTTCATGTCCACAACAATACAGTGTATATGTCCTCCATTGTTAAATTGATCAAATCACAGATGTCTGCTGTTGTTATTGTGTTATTCCTGTGTATGATGTATTGTATTGCGGACAGTGAACTGCAAATTTCAGCTGTACGATTTTATGAAAGCAGGATCTTTATGTTTAGAAATGAACTGACTGCCCTCGATCATGTGTAAATATACAATCTCATATCATTATTTCACTGATGGCTATTTTATCACACAACTTTTAAATGTTGTTTGTATACAATTGAAGGTGTCATTGGAAGAAGGAGGCCAACTCCCTGATGGAGTTGGCTCCCATTTCTTCCACTAATCCTCACAAGCTGTATCATCAGGATCTGCAATTTTTGTCGAACCCGCTTGCGGAAAGCGAGACAGTGATCACAATGGTCACGTCCGTCCGTCCATTCATCCTCCGTCCGTCCGTCCGTCCGTCCGAAATCTGTTTTTAGCTCACCTGAGCAAAGCTATTGTTACCGCAATGTGTCCGGCGTCCGGCGTCGGTGAACATTTTCAAACGTCTTCTTCTCGGTAACCATTGGGCCTATAGTCACCAAACTTCATGGTCATGTTCCTTAGGTAGGGGGATTATAAAATTGTTAAAATGACGTCATTACGTAATCCAAGATGGCCGCCGTCTAAAAATAGCACAAATTCTTCAAAAATCTTCTTCTCAAGAACTGCAAACCGAATTTCGACAAAACTTGGTAGGAATGATCGATGTACAATGCTCTTTCAAAGTTGTTAAAATGGTGACCCCAGGGTCAAAAATGGGCCTGGCCCGTGGGGTCAAATTGGGGTCGAATTTTATTTTTGACCGAATATGGTCCTGTCCTATATCAAATCGAAGGTATCAACGAGGCGATCACTCTGGTGCGGTTATGTCATACAAGATGGCCGCCGAAAGGTCGTTCTTTTATTAGAGATTTCAAAATTCTTCTTCACATGAACCGCTTGGCCCATGGTAGTCAAACATAAAAGTTATGGTCCATGGGTGAAGCCTTTTCAGATTTGTTAAAATGGAGGTCATCGTTAATCCAAGATGGCCGCCGTCTAAAAATAGCATAAATTCTTAAAAAATCTTCTCATGAACCGGATTTTGACGAAACTTGGTAGGAATGATCGATGTACAATGCTCTTTCAAAGTTGTTAAAATGGTGACCCCGGGGTCAAAATTGTGCGTGGCCTGTGGGGTCAAATTTTATTTTTGACTGAATATGGTCGCCAAATATGCTCATGTCATATATCAAATTGAAGGTATCCATGAGGCGATTGCTCTGGTGCAATATTTGTCGGAATCGGATGATTATGTCATCCATGATGGCCTCCAAAAGGTCCATTTATTCAAGATTTGGAACATCTTTTTCTCAGGAACCACGTGGCTGATGCTGGCCAAACTTCATAGTAAGTTAAGATCCTTGGGTGAAGCATTTTCAGATTTTGTAAAATGAGAGTCATCGCTTAATCGAAGATGACCGCCATCTAAAAATAGCACAATTTTTTTAAAACACATATGAACTCAATGTCACATTCTCCTCTGGTGTTCATGGAGTCAGGTGAGCGAATTAGGGCCGTCATGGCCCTCTTGTTTTAAATACCTTATATCTCTGCAGTCCTAAGTCACATTCACTTGAAACTTCATATGCTTATTAGTCATCATCCATATATACATGTTGTATCCCACTCATGCGACCCAAGGTCAAATGACTTTGCGTTAAAGTTTTCAGATACCTACTATCGCTGTAACCGTAAGTCGGATTTGCTTGAAACTTTGTATGCTTATTGGTCATCATCCATATATTCATTCTGTGTCCCACTCATGCGGCCCCTGTGCCCCAATGTCAAGGTAAAATGACTTAAAAGTTTGCGTTAAAGTTTCTGTAAAAATTTGCGTTAAAAGTTTTCACATACCTACTATATCTTTAACCGTAAGTCAGATTTGCTTGAAATTCTGTATGCTTATTGGGCATCATCAATATATTTATTCTGTGTCCCAAGGTCAAAGCCAAATGACTTAGAAGTTTGCGTTATTATAAAATCTTCGTTAAAAGTTTTTACATACCTTATATCTCCACAATTGTTATACCCCCCGCAACGAGTTGTGGCGGGGGAGGTATAGTCTGTCCGTCCGTCCAAGCTTACAAATGGATACATATGTGGCTAGGAGAACAATAGGTTATGTCATATTCTATTGTTCCGTGATTTTATGTGGCTAAAAATGGGTTTATGTGGCTACAGAACAATAGGGATGAACAAAGGAAAAGGTTCATAAGTATCCATTTGTAGGAACGTCTGTGCGTCCGTCCATCACTAAGCTTAACATCAGAGAAATATTGTTATAACTTCTATTTCCTTCATCTAAAATGCTTAATATTTCACACATGCTGCATTCCTGTAAGGATCTACTACCATGCTGTGCCAAATCCACGAGCGTCCAACCCCCGCTGATCCCAAGGTCCAGGTCAAATACTTGGTGTCTTTTACAAAACTTGACATCAGAGAAATATGTTGCAACTTCTATTTCCTTCATTTAAAATGCTTAATATTTCACACATGCATTTCTGTAAGGTTCTACTACCATGCTGTGCCAACTCTGATCTCAAGGTCAAGGTCACATACTTAGTCTCTTTACAAAACTTAACATGAGAGAAATTGGTTATAACTTCTATTTCCTTGCTCGGATCTTCACATTTCACACACATTGGTCCAATCAGGGCTTCTAAAATGTTCAGTTTACCGTTTCTGGACCGATTTTTTAACTCTCAGACCGTTTGAGATTTGAAAACTAGTCTTAAAAATCGGTCCGAGAAAAATTGCCAGTTGGCTGCTATTTCGCTGTAAACCTTGTAAATTTACCGGTTTTGACCACCAAGTAAAGTCCATTTTATGACACATATCCGTGGGCCATATCCGTGTGTACCAGTGTGTATTCGCTGTGTATCCTAGTATCGATTTTTCTTAACACACGCGTGGTGGACAGGTGTATACCAGCTTAGTGACTTAAATAGACTGGCTTCAGCGTAAAGATACGAGAGTTCCTAGACTCGCCATTTCTGATGATGTTAAAATAAAATGAAAGAAACCATGCACTGTGTTTATCTGTGTTCGTAATATTTAACCCCAAGTAACTGACACGGACTATCGGCCCAGGCTATTCTTTATTAAGTTAGTAACTGTTACATTACGCTGTATTAGAGGTAATTTTTGTGTATATAAAATGTACATGATCGTAGGAATGCCGCAGATCCTGATGAGCCGGCTCACGTGATCTACAATTCGCAAACATTTTGATAAACGACAAGGTACGTCTGTCGTGTTAAAAGCGTGACTCATTAGGGATCAGGGATTAGGGATCAATTGAAGTCCTAAATCACACCGCCAATGTAATTTGAACTTAATCTGAGGGTTAAAGAAACACCTAATGTAATTCAATTGTACAAATTAATTGTTTAACACGTAATTAAATTAAATTGATGTGTCTGCAGCTAGCCAAATTAGGCCGACAATTAATTTTGAAGTCGGTGTGAACAGTGATAATAGCATAATTAGCAATGCATTACGAGTTGGGTATATAACGCATTTTTTTTTTCTATGTTGTCCGTCATTCGATTATTATTGAAATGGCACAACAAACTATTTTATCAGACAAATTACCGGTTTGGCAACCCGGCAGAGAGGAATAAATAAAAAACGAAACAAGACAGACTTGTAAAATTTATTTTAGTCTACCGAAAATTTACCGGCAATCAATCGGCATCACGATTCGTCTCTGTCGTTTCACATTTTTTCCATCTTTGCGCTATTTAGGCACACTACGTGACCCGGTGTACACAATTTTGTCCACTTTTGTTGTTTATAAACACGATTTATTTATCCCAATACAACATTTATCCCATTATTTCTAGTTTGTTTGAACCTCGAAATTTTAGTTTTTAATAGGGGGGGTGGGGGGGGGGGGAATCTGCTCCGACAATGGCCGACAGTGTTACGTCTGGACTCTGGACCGATTGGCATTCTGAAATTTTAGAAGCCCTGGTCCAATGGACCTCTACCAACGTGTGACAAATTCACGTTCGTGCACAGAGTCAAGGTCACAAGCCCACACACTTGGATTTTTTTTTACATATTTAGAGGCCTCGCTTACTGACCAATCTAGTTACTCCAATTTACTTCCAACTTCCAATACTTCCTTTTCATCATCCATATTTTCATTCCATAGCCTGCCCTTGTGGTCCACATGCCCAAGGTCAAGGTGAAATGACTGAAATTTGTGTTAAAGTTTTTACATACCTTATATCTCAACAACACTTACCGGTACTCCGATTTACTTCAAATAATTCTTTATTAGCATCCATATTTTCATTCTATAGCCCACCCATGCGGCCCACATGCCCAAGATCAAGGTCAAATGACTTTTACATACCTTATATCTCAACAACCCTTAATTCAAGCTTCAAATAAATAAACTCCGAGACCATCAAATTCCTAGGCGGGCTTGACATGCAGGCCGCGGCCATTTGGTCATATTTTTTGACAACAAAAACACCCCCCTTTTCATAAATGGACTAGTCTGAAAATCTTTTTGTGACAATTGGATTGGTTGCAAACACCCCATTTTCAAATATGGACTAGCCTGAAAATTATTTTGCGACAATTAGATAGGTTGCAAAATTAACGTATCAAAATTCATGGTGGTCGGGCAAATGAGACGGCGTAAATTAACGGTATGGGTTCCTCCTTATAGGAATCAAGATTTGCCTGGTTTGGCCCTCAGGTACGTTTTTATTTTAGCTCATTAGTTACCTGGGAGTTGAATTGTGTTATTGCCCATTATAAAAGTAGTAATATTATTACTGATCCTACTGCTTTTGGGAGGGGCCAAGTGATTCTGGTGTGGCGAGGATTTGGCATCAGATCAGGATTATTCTGATTTCAGGGCTGAATATATAGTTTTGTTGTCGCGCCCGCTTGCAGAAAGCACGATATAGTCGGCACTTTGGCGTACCTACCTACGTGTATCCGGTTAAAGTTTTTGGTTAAGTTTTTTGGTTAAAGTTTTTTATTATACTATATCTCTGCAACTGCTTTGCCCATTACCTTGAAACTTCACATGGGTGTTTATCATCATCTATATTTTCATTCTACCCCCCTCCTGTGCGGCCCCTGTGCCCAATATCAAGGTCAAATTACTTTGAAGTTTTTCGTTAAAGATTTTTCGTTATACTATATCTCTGCAACTGCTTCGTCCATTACCTTGAAATTTCACATGCCTGTTTATCATCATCCATATTTTCATTCTACCCCCTCACCCGTGCGGCCCCTGTGCCCAATGTCAAGGTCAAATTACTTTGAAGTTTTTGGTTAAAGTTTTTTCATGTACTATATCTCTGCACCTGCTTTGCCCATTACCTTAAAACTTCACATGGGTGTTTATCATCATCTATATTTTCATTCTACCCCGCTCCCGTGCGGCCCCTGTGCCCAACGTCAAGGTGTAATTACTTTGAAATTTTTAGTTAAAGTTTTTATCCGCTTGCGGAAAGCACGATATAGTCGGCACTTTGGCGTACGTCCGTACGTGTGTCCGGTTAATGTTCGTCGGTTAAAGTTTTTCCGTCTACTGTATCTCTTTTTTAGTGTCCATGCCTCGCCCCAAGGCCCGACATGCAGGCCGCGGCCATCTAGTTATTGTAAATATTCAGTTCCGATTTTGGGATTTTCCCCCCATTTGTACATGTACTTGTACAGGTAATATATGGGATTTAGTACTAAACCCATTGACCCGGCCTTAAATGACCTTAGCTGTTGATAGGCCGTTAAACACCAACAAACTCATTCCAGTTATTACTTAGGGGTAAAAGGGTTAACATCAGCAAAAGTGATCATGCAGTTTCTGTATTTTATTCTATTTTCAGTTTTTGCGACTGCGGACGGACAGAGTCAACATGAGTTCGTCGAAGTCATCCATCAAGGACACGAATGTGACCACTCGTCCCAAGCCTCCAGTGCCACATAAATCTGGCTCGGAAATGAAGGAATCGAAGTCTGAAAACTCTGGAATCAATTCCCGACAGAAAACCGCCTTACAGAAAAAGCCAGTCAGCTCCCCATTGGGAAAGTCCTCATACCTCAGTAAAAGTCATGAAAATTTAACTAGTCATCATAAAAACAAGATGTTGTCGGCTCACAGTCGGCCTAAATCTAGTCTCGGATTGCCAGATGGTAAACGGACAGTGAGTAATAAGGAGAATGTAAATATTAAAGAGAAATCTGAGAAGCCCAACGACGGATTTCTGAAGCCCAAACCGATGAAGCCTAATAGTACTAGTACGCCGATACGGAAAGCTTCCAGTTCGCAGCATATTGACAAAACTGGGGGCAGTGACAATCTGAAAGTGCCAGCTGGGAAGGCGGTCAACATGAAACGAGCACATAGTACACAGAACGTTAGTAAAGACAATAAACTATCAAAAAAGCGAACATCTACGACGACTCCTGTGGATGTGATGGCGTATAACGCCGAACTTCTCGCAAACTTTGAACGGGAGAAAAAGATGTGGGAAGCAAGAATATCGGAGCAGATTCAGGTAGCAGAGAATCGTAAGATGGAGATTGAAAAGTATAAGTATGAGATTAAGAACTTGAAAGAAAAGATTCCAACCACAGAGGAAATTGAAGAGGTTGAAATATTGCGTACGCGATGTGAGGCATTACGTGAGCAGCTAATCAAACTAGGGTTCCCTGTCGATCAGCAAATCACTGATGCCGAGAAACTGACAATTATCCAACAAAATGAGGCTGCACGTAAAGACAATGACGGCTTCATGAGAACCAGTGCCAGTTGTGATAGTTTATCCGCAGACGGGCGTTTGTCAATGACGGCCATGCAGTCGCTTCTCGGTTCTGGAATGAAGAGGTCTGCCTCGGTGACAATGTCCGAACCAGGTATGCCTTTATTGTCATCCTTGGACATGCATGGGAAATGGGACAGTCGGAGTAAGAGTAGTGACGCTTTAAGCGATATTTCTGTTGTTGGGCTCACTGAGCGGATTATTCAAATGGAAGAGACTCATTACAGCACCAATGAAGAGCTTCAGGCAACTCTGCAAGAGTTGGGTGACCTACAAGACGCCGTAAATGACTTAACAGAGGAGAATGAACGCCTTGCTGACCAGAATTCCGTGCTCCTAGAATCATTATGTGCTCAAACAGAGAAATTAGAACATTGTAGAACTCAAATAGAACAGTTGAAGTGTTTATTAATCAGTGGAAACTTGCCGAATAAATCTGATCGAGAGCAGCACTTGCTGGAGTTGCTCAAAGGTGCACAGGCGGAACGTGAGGAAATGTTGACACGACAAGATGAGCTGGTAAATGCTCTTCATTCGTCCAAGAATGATAACCGAGAACTGCAGGATCAGTGTGATGCGTTGAAGGATAAAAACCATCTTCAGGAGGATAAAATAGGCTCAATTAAAATAGAAAAGGACAATTTGGAGAAACAAATGACGACATTAAAGGAATCCTTAGCGAATGAGCAGATTGAAAAGACACATTTCAAGACTTTGCTAGAAAATGAGAAAACTAAAGTTAAAGAATTAGAGGACTACTGTAAGGCTGCTGAACAATCGGACTTGGAGGAATTGCTGCATAACACGAGACAGGAGAAAGACAAGTTGGAGGAACGATTGGTAAACAGCCAAGACACATTGGCACATAGTCTCAATGAAGTAACAAGGCTTCGCGAACAGAATGATAATCTAAAGGAAGAAGTGACGGTAGCTAGGAAGAATGCAAAGTCTCAAGTGTGTGATATGGAATTTAAGGTAGAGAGAATTAACAAGGACAGGTATGACATGCAGAAGGAGGTTGATTCTTTGAGAGAGCATATCGATCAACTGGAGCAAGACTGTGATAGGTATATGGGAGAAAAGAAAAACTTTGTTGGTAAGATACAAGAGCTGCAGGGTGAGGTGAGTGTGATGCGGCAGTTGAAGATCGTCGCGGAAACAGAACTGCTGGATATTAGGCATAAACACGAGGCGGAGATTGATGACTGGAAACAATTTCAGAAGGATTTACAAGTCGCTGTCGTTATAGCTAATGATTTCCGATCTGAGACACAAGTTGACATGGACAAGCTCAAGAGTGATAATCAAACGATGAATGAAATGTGTCAAACACAGCAGTTAGAGATTGATAAATTAAAAACTGAATTAGACAGTTGTAAAATCCAGGAAAAAGCTGCTGCTTTTAATTCTCCAAAGCCAGCTATTTTATCATCCGCTGAACTTAAGGGAAAAGTATTAAGTACCGTTGATAAGGACCTAGCTCACTTGCGGGAAGGAAAACCTGGTGACAAAACTCAATCGTTATCTGTGAAAAACTTAATTCGTTCAATTGAAGTTCAAGTCAAGAGTGGACGTTCGTCAATCAATTCCAGCGCATGTAGTTCAAGACGAAACTCAGATCCGGATTTATCCATTCATGATTTTATGAAATCCCCGTCATCGCCGGTGTCTGATCCCAGTCTTCTATCGCCCGAGAACGGTTCACTCACATTAAGATTTCGGCGGTCAACTGAACGACCATCACCACATCAGAGACATTCCGTGGGTGTTATACCGTTTGATAGCAATATACCAAACTCTCCCAGCGAGTCTCCGAAGTCAGCGCCACCCGTGTCCAGGAATGACGCCCCACAGTCACTGTCCTCCATACTGACCAACCGGACTCCGGCACGTCGCAGCAGTGGTGCCAAGTAAGTGATTATTTTCTGAAACATTTACAGTTTAACTATTCAAAGAATAGGGAGAGCTTATGTTGCTATCTGTGTTCATATGTCCAGTTTAATGCTTTTGGCTAACTCTCTATGTTAACTTTTGTATTGTCCACAATGCGATAGCAAGAGGGGGATATTGCTGTGCTCTTGAAATTCCGTCCGTATGTCCGTAGCCATTTGCATTTGAACATATTTGACACATTTGTGGCACTAGTAACATGACCTTGATCTTTTTTACCTTCACAAAATAGCTCTTCTCTTTCCAGTATGCCAGCAGGCATATCCATGATTTACAAACATAATCTCTAGTTACAAACAGAATTGTCTCAAAATTAACATGGAATTGTCCATTCCAGTTACATGTACATATACCACTGCCTACAGGTGTTAATCTTGCCATGAAGTCAACATGTCTGAACATCTATTGGCAATATCGACTTGCAATCAAACAGTTTGATTGGCTGTGCCTGAGCTGTAGCATACATACATACACCACCGCCTACAGGTGTTAGTCTTGCCATGAAGTCAACATTTCTGAACATCTATTGGCAATATCGACTTGCAATCAAGCATGTAGCATACATACATACACCACCGCCTACAGGTGTTAATCTTGCTATGAAGTCAACATTTCTGAACATCTATTGGCAACATCGACTTGCAATCAAGCAGTTTGATTGGCTGTGCCTGAGCTGTAGCATAGCTCAGGCACAGCCAATCAAGCTGGTTATTTTCAAACACAATATTCAAGTAGTTTGTAATAAAAACATTTACAAATACACAACGGTGGTGTAGGTGTGAAATGTTAAGTTCCAATCAAATTGTCTATGATTCTCACCCTCCCACCCTATGTTTTCAGTATGGACTCGCCGAGTGAACGGAAGGAAGGGGCCACTAAGGACCCGTTAGCGGGACTGACCAAACTGTTTAAGGGATCCAAGAGGAACGCCCTGCTGAAATGGTGCCAGCAGAAAACGGTCACCTACAGTGTAAGTTGGGATAAAACAGCGGCCAGCATTACTCCCAATCAATCCATGGGGTGTGTGACGTTGACAAATGATGTCGGTGAAATCGCGAATATCGTCTGTGTATGACCTTGTTGCTGAATGGACATAAAACGCCAATCAATCACAATCACTAATCATGATAATATCGTAAATGATACAACAATATTGCATTGTTTTCAATGAAGATATTATTCTTATTGTTCATTGAAAAACAGAATTGTGGCTGTGACTGGATAAATGGGGCTTTTGAGATTCGTGACCTGTGTAGCTCCTGATGGGTTGAGTATTGAACTTGAATACCGGAGGTCGTGTGTTCAGTCCCTGCCCTAGGCATGAAGAAATACATTCATAGTTTCCATCCCATCTTTTGGATGAGACTTGAAACCGAGGTCCCCGTCTCTATATAACTAGCTGTTCCTGAGACGTTCAATCCTTTCACATTTTCACACCAAGATATCTGGTGTAGTAACTGTTCATGTGTGATTTATATATAATGTACCGGTAATGTCAACATTTGTACATTTCAGAACGTGGACATCACCAACTTCAGCAGTTCGTGGAATGATGGGCTCGCGTTCTGTGCCTTGCTGCACAGCTACCTGCCAGACAGGATCCCGTACGGAGAACTCACCACCGATGATAAGGTACGCCAAGTTCTCATACAACGGGTGAAGTGTAAACCGTACCAGGGATTCCGCTGGCGATCGCCACTTTCGCAATTGGCGATAAAAATAAACAATTGGCGATCAAAAATTACAATTTTCGAAAAGAAAAAAAATTGTAATTTTGTATCTCCAATTGTTTGTTTTTATCCTATTGGTTATTCCTTTTCTTTTTATGCCACCGGGTTTCAAAGAAACGGGTGGCATATAGTGTTTGGACCGTCCGTCTGTCCGTCCGTCGGTCACACTTTTCGGTTAACCACTTTGTCACAATTTCTCAAATATGCTGCAGGTGGCATCCGCGTTCGACAGACGCATTTTCTGTTGTTTTTTTTAGTGGCGATTTTTTTATTTTCCCCAGTGGAATCCCTGCCGTACATGTTAACCATTTCAACACCACAGGCCTGTATAGTAGAATTGGCAAAAAGTGTGGATCCAAATGGTCTCGGCTCGTGAGGAACCGTCTTATCAGGATCTGCACTTTTTGCCAGTAATTTTCATATTTTTGAGAACAAAAAATACCTCGTTTTCATAAATGGGCTAGTCTGAAAATCATTTTGTGATGATTGAATTGGTTGCAAAATTAACATATAAAAATCCATTCCAGTTACTTATGGTGAAAGGGTTGATCATCTCACTACCTGATAACATATCAAAAGACGTGAGACACAAGTATTATATTCCCAATACATTCACCACATTTAAAACCTGTTATAGCATGCTATAAATTGGTTTAACATGGCTTACCAGGATCTCTTTCCCTAGAAGAATTAATTGTTCCTAGAAGCCCTGCAATGTCATTTCCAACGAAGGCAATTTACATACTGTACTGTAGTGTCAAACTTGTCAATTTCTAGACAACTT
This sequence comes from Conchocele bisecta, assembly GCA_029237695.1. NCBI lineage: Eukaryota > Metazoa > Mollusca > Bivalvia > Lucinida > Thyasiridae > Conchocele > Conchocele bisecta. The sequence continues at coordinate 31,607,913 of CM055277.1, forward strand.
AGCCTTCCTAAGGCACACTTTCACTTACACTAAGTCAAGGTTTTCAATGGTGACCCGTTGAAGCTGTTTTACCCTTGGAATCAAGGGTCAATTTTGCTATGTATAAGTTGTTTCAATTGTATTTAGCTCTTAAAGTTTAGTCTTATTTTGTGAAGTTGGCCTTGTACTGATGTTACTGTGTATTTTTGTATTTGACCCACCTATTATTAATATATAATTCCAGCAGAAAAATATTTACACAATTCCCTAACATTTGATTGGCCCGTAGCAAGTCTCTGTCCAAAATTTATATCCCAGTAAACTCCCACGCCGAACTACTTTCCGTAACCGTGAGGCGCAGTTAAAATATTTCTTAAGAAAATGGAAAATAAACACATTTTCTTGATGAATTTATTTCAAATGCTGGAATTATAAGGAATGAATGGCGTTTTTGTTGAATTTATCGGGGATATAAACTTGGAAAAGTCGCGGGAATACTGGACGAAGGCCGGAAGGCCTCGTCCAGTATTCCCGCGACTTTTCCAAGTTTATACCCGATAAATTCCACAAAAAAGCCATTCATTCCTATAGTAAAACAAATCAATTAATCTGATTCAGCGGAGAAACTTCACACTGGCGTTTTCTGCGGGTGACAGCGTTGAAATTCCCTCCATTCTGGTATGTATTGTTTGTGTCATTTGTGGATTTACATCCGTTTATACCCAATATAACAGTAGTAAGGTTGGCACTAATCATATCACGTTTATGGAGTGGGGCCAAGTGACCCTGGTGTGGTGGGGATCTGGCATCAGGTCAGGTTATTCTAATTTCAGGGTTGAATATATTTTTATGCCACCGGTCTCGAAGAGCCGGGTGGCATATTGTTTTTGGACCGTCCGTCTGTCCGTCCGTCCGTCCGTCCGTCACACTTTTCGGTTAACCACTTTGTCACAGTTTCTCAAATATGCTGCAGGTGGCATCCGCTTTCGACAGACGCATTTCTTGTTTTTTCTGTAAATATTCAGTCCCCCAAATAGGTGAAATATGGGATTCGACCCCATTAACCCGAAACTGACCTTAGTTGTCAACAGGCCATTAAACACCATTACATAAATAAATACTATTTGTTGCTACTAATAAACTGACGTGTATTTGCTGACTGTTCTGTATTGGGCATTCTACTTAGACTCAGAATTACAACGCAACATCGCAACAACTATCTCCAGCTCTATTTGTGGCTGAGACTGGAGAAATGGCGCTTATGGGTTTTGCGACCAGTGTAGATCCAGATCAGCCCGTGCATCAGCACGGTCTGATCAGGATCTGCACTGTTCGCTATTACATCAATGAAACATTCTTCTAACAAGCAATATAGATCATTATCAGGCTACAGGCGTGTACGATTTTATCAGGAGCTGCACTGGTCACAAATGACATAAGCCCCATTTCTCCAGTCACAGCCACATTTAAAATGTTATATTTAATGGGCAGTTTATATCCATATGATACTGCCGGCTTGTGGTAGCAAACTGGGTGTTAAACTCGTCGTAAACTCAGTCACACTTCGTTATTGTTGGTTGTATATGTTGGCCAAAATATGAAAACTTAACTTTAACCCGCTAACCACCACAGAAGACAATCTCATTGGTTGTAAGCGGTGTAGATCCAGATGAGTCACCTTATAACTTATAGTGTATTACAGTGACATAGTCGCTAGTCATAGCTGGTCTGTGTAGCAGAAATTGTGGTTATGTCCATCAATCAATCTATTATTGAACCAATTAATTAATGAATGTTTAACGTTTGTTACAGAACATCAGTGACATGGTTGCTATGTCAAGTCATAGCTGGTCTGTGTAGCAGAAATCATGGTTATATCCATCAATCAATCTATCATTGAACCAATTAACCCTTCCTACGCTGTTGACTGAAATTGCCATCTGCCGTTTTTCATTTTTGCTTTAATTCTTAACAAAAAACTGGTTTTGACAGCACATGAGAATCATCTCCACTGGAGACGATTCTCATGTGCTGTCAAAACCAGGTTTTTGTCGAGAAATATTGAAAATAAAACATTTCTAGCAGACAATAACATTTAATTCAGTGTAGTAAGGGTTAATCAATGAATGTTTGACATTTGTTACAGAACATCAGTGACATAGTGGCCATGGCATGTCACAGTTCGTCTGTACAGCAGATTATATCAATCAATCAATCAATATTTCTTATTACAGAACATCAGCGACATGGTGGCGATGGAACGTCCCGACTGGCAGGCGGTGTTTGCGTACGTCACCTCCATCTACAAACACTTCGAGGTGGACAACAAGGCCTCGTAGCTACGTCCATATACCGGTAGTGGGCTCTATGTTGTGTTAAATGTCTACAGAAGATGACACTTCAAGGTGGGCAATAAGGCTTCGCATTCCGGCCAATTCAATATAGCGGGCTTTATGTTGTGTTAAATATCTACACAAGAAGACACCGGCGAACACAGAGACCAAGCAGATACATTCTTGTTACAGATGTAATCATTTCTGGAGCACGATCTTAGAAAATTGGGCTGATGTCACCATATCGGTGTAGACCCTGATCCCACCTGCACACTCCTGCTACCTGAAAATAATCTTCATTGTTCGCTGGATGCAGGGTGGATGTTATGCGAGCTAAATGGCGACTCCTGCAGGCTTGCAGACTGATCTGGGACATCACTGGTCGCAAAAGTTGTAAGCCAGATTTAGTCTGATCGTGGCTCAATATTGTCTTTCTTCACTCGAGAGCCGTATGGAGAATAATCTCAAAGTGAAAGACTTCAGAGGTCCAGCCCTAGGTGTTAGATGGCTGTCTGTCAATTCTCGTCATTGATTTGTTTGATTTGAACGACTAGCTCTACTGTATCACAGTATGTTTTATAAAATGGGAGCTTGTCTATTCACGATTACTGTGCCAAATTGAACCATTTCATCCATCACTAAATATCTTCTATTCACTGTTGCATACTAATATGTGGCCGAGACTGCACATTATCGTTTCATTTCATATCTCCTGCTTCTATTCTACAATGCCCGTCTTATATGTGGCTGAGACTGGAGAAATGGGGTTTATGGGTTTTGCGACCAGTGGAGATCCAGATCAGCCTGTGCATCCGCACAGTCTGGTCAGGATCTGCACTGTTCGCCATTCCATCAATGAAATGCCTGTCATGCTTGGAAGAAGAAATGTAGATTGTTATCGGGCTACAGGAGTGCAGTTTGATCAGGAACTACACTGGTCACAAGTACGATAAGCCCTATTTCTCTAGTCACAGCTGCAAACATGGACTTTTCCAGTAAATTACAGAGGGTTGATTTTTGTTTAAGTCGGACAACTGATGACAAAGTAGATCTGGATGATTTGTCGGTCCCTGTATCCATATTGTACCAACATAATCTCTAATTACAGTCTACACTCGTTACCTCAAACTCTTGAGTCAAACTACAGATAACTCAAATTCTTGGTCTAAGTACATGTTTTCCTAGAGAATAATTTCTCGTTAACTCAAATTTTCATTAACTCGAAGGATTTTCCTCATTTCCTTGAACTTTGAGTAAACGAGTGTTAACTGTATTTCCATATTCTAACCTATGTCTTATCTGATATATATTGATTCATATGTGCAAAATGTCAAAATATTTTTTCTTATTGGTCTTTTATTTCTCCACAAAAATATATGTTGTTGCCACTCGTTTCTTTGAACCGTATTGTCAGCCATTGTGAATGTGTATTCAGCCCATTGTAAATCTTGTCCCAAGGGTTTGTCAGTCTATGTGATAGGGTGAATATTTATCTGTCTGGTACTGTATGTTGCTACAGAGATTTCTGATCATGTGTGTGACTGGAGAAATGGGGCTTATGGGTTTTGGGACCCGTGTAGATCCCGATCAGCCTGTGCATTCACACAGTCTGATCAAGATCTGCACCGGTCGCCATTCCATCAATGAAATGTCTGTCATGCTTCTAACATGCAAAATAGATTGTTATCAAACTGCAGCAGTGTGCTATTTGAACAGGAGCTACACTGGCCACAAATCCCATAAGCCCCATTTCTCCAGTCACGGGCACGGCACATATGGCAAATGATTATTGTGATGTAATACTGGAGACTTAAAATCAAACAGCAGAGATCTGTTCTCATTCCAAATGTACACCTTAACTACCGTACTAACCCTAAATATTTGCACACCATTTCCCAAAACAAATTGTATCCAAATACATTGTTATTGTGGCAAACCAATACAACAATATTATTGGGTGGTTGGTCTGGCGAACGTGATGGCGTAAATTAATGATAGGGGTTACTCCTTATAGGAATCACGATTTGCCTGGTTTGGCCCTCAGGTACGTTTTTATCTTTAGCTCTTTTGTTACCTGGGAGTTGAATTGGGTTATTGCCCATTATAAAAGTAGTAAGCTTATTACTGATCCTACTGGTTTTGGGATGGGGCCAAGTGATTCTGGTGTGGCGAGGACCTGGCATCAGATCAGGATTATTCTGATTTCAGAGCTGAATATAGTTTTTTTCTGATTTTGGGATTTCCCCCAATATTCCGTTCTGATTGTGGGATTTTCCCCCAATGCAGCAGGTTAAATGCGGGATTGAACCCGTTGACCCGGCCTTAAATGACCTTAGCTGTTAATAGGACGTTAAACACCAATCAATCAGAATACAATTTAAACATTGGGACACTCTTTGTTGTGGGAAACTAGATAGTTATATATATGTGCTTTCTAGAATGAATTGTGTCAGAATATTTAGGGTAATACGGTAATCAGTTCTGTCGAGCGAGTGGAGTTGAATACTCGAGCTCATGTCCACAATCAACTGGTAATAACGGGGAAGTGAGATGCGTGTCTTTGTTGATGTTAGAGACTTACTTGTCTGTAATATTGTACTTAAATGGTGCTGTAGTGTATTTATTCTGTTTACATGTATGTTCTCCAAATGTCTCGCCGATATCAAACCGATTTGTTGGTTAACAATGTGACAATAAACATATTTTCCAGTGAAATTACTCTGACACATAAATCAGTTTGCAACCAGTTGATCTACTCTAGTACTATGTAAACTGAAGGGAGATGTGAAGATATAGTTTTTTTTGTCACCCACGTTATTGAAAGTGAGATCTATCGGTCACAACTTTTTAATTTTGCATAGTTTTGAAATTTCAGATATTTTCTTCTTACATTTACCTCGTAAAATTTATTCTGTATTTATCGAAACGTCAACATAGGATCATAATGTATATATATATTTATTTCTTTACAGAACGTAAAACACGTCAATGCTCAGTATGTTGTCTTTATGTTGTATTTTATTTCTGTATTTATGGTTCTATTACCTCCTTTATCACATCATTGACTTAATACAGCGATACTGATTTCGAAACTTAGGTCATATTTCTGTGAATAATGTCGAATATTGACAAGAAATTAACAGCTCAAGCGGAATCAAATTCCACATGAGCTCTGAACTTTGTGTCAACTTTCGTTGTCATTTACGGGAAATATTGCATTTCCTTGAACTGGGAAAAAAACTGTGATGTAATAAGCGGGGTAGTTCTAGAGATGTATATAACATGAACATGAGAAACATTGGCCTCTCTGCACATAACTAACATACTACATATATGTACAATGAAACCTCTCTAAACTAGACACCATGGGGACCTCCCCAGGGATCCGCTGGGGAAAATAAAAAAATCGCCACTTAAAAAAAAAACAATTTTTGTTTTTTCCGAAAATTGTAATTTGTTATCGCCAATTGCGAAAGTGGCGATCGCCAGCGGAATCCCTGCCTTCCGGGACCTCCCAGGGTGTCCAGTTTTATAGGGGTTTCAGTGTGAATGTCCAGTCCCCAGAAATTGGTATATAACTATATCTACTTACAATTTCAACTTCATTAATGACATACATTTTTATTTCCTTATTTCACGATCATTTTCCACAAAAATTGCTCATATAATCGGGTATATCTATTGGTGTATTGTCTTGTGTGTGGATCGTCCATGAACTTATTGTTAATAAGCCAGTGTACCGTAATAACCATATATTTAGACACAATTTATTCTTAGAAAATAAATATTTGGTTTCCCGCATCAAAATGTGTGCCAATATTTAGGGATGGTGTGGTTATACTGGTTTATCACAATGACAATGTATTTGGATAAAAGTTGTTTTGGAAAACCCCAATTTTTCCCAAAACAAGTTGTGCCCAAATATTGAGGGTACTGTTATATGTACATGTAGGATGAGGTTTACTGTGCAATATACTCGATACTTGTAACGTCCAAGTTTCAGCATAATCTGTTGTTTTTATTTAGTCTCTGTACGACAATGATGAAACCTTGCTCCATTGTTAACTTTCATCGACAGTTGTAGATTGTATATATTTGTATATAACCGCCGCCCACTTTATGTGTATTTTTTGTTGAATTAACCCGTTAAAGACGGGATACAATTATAGTAGTATGAAACTTTTATCAGAAAAAAATCCTAATTTCTTTGTTTCATCTCGAAAGTATCTGTTGTTACCACTCGTTTAAACGTCTCGACGAGACAGTTCAAATGAGTGGTAAAAACATATACATTCACTTAACAAAATAATCAGATTTCTTTTACAAAAATTATCGTATCCTTAGACTGAAATGGGTTAAGTGCTTTCATTCATACGAAGGGGGATACTATGGATTTGACAGCGGGCCGCGTCTGCGTCCGCCGCAGACACTTCTTGTCCGGAGCATAACTCGAACACCCTTTGGAATATTTTCATGAAACTTCACACATGCATAGACCACGACCCGAAGGTGTCGCGCACAAGAATGACAACTCTTGCATAGCTAATTTTTTAGTTATCTCCCTTTTTTGTTTCGCGCACTGATTGACCATAACTCGACCACCCTTTGGAATATTTTTATGAAACTTCACACATTCAATTAGACCACGAACCGAAGGTGTGTCGTGCACAAGAATGACTACTCTTGCATAGCTAATTTTTGAGTTATCTCCCTTTTTTGTTTTCGCGCACTGATTTCCTGTCCGGAGCATAACTCGACCACCCTTTGGAATATTTTCATGAAACTTCACACATGCATAGACCACGACCCGGAGGTGTGTCGCGCACAAGAATGACAACTCTTGCGTAGCTAATTTTTTAGTTATCTCCCTTTTTTGTTTTGCACACTCTACAAACTGGACAATAATGCATGAAGACCCGTTTTCTCGTCTGCTCTGTACACCGTTTCTCATGTGCTCTGTACACCTTACCTGTAGAGAGAACAATAGAGACTGGGAGAACCATTCACCTGTGCATGTGCTAGCATGTGCATATGTCCAGTCTTCACCAGTCTTGACCAGTCTTGACCACTCTTGACCACAGGTAATTTATACAGGTAAATTACTACATTGGATATTACATTTCCGTAAACCGTGTTGAAAATATTGTGGCATTATGTGGACCTGTGCAGATATATGTAGATAAATATAGGACTATTAAAAAACAATTCTGGGCTCCAGTAGCAAACATTATTATTTTTAATTTTTAAACTTTTTTTTCCATTTTTTTTTTTTCATTTTTTTTTTCAAATTCTTTTTAAATCTTTGTCTAGTAGCATAAGGTCGTAAGTGCTATTTACAGACTATTATCATATAATAAAACAATTATTGATTAGTGAGCCATAGAATATAATGTGATATTCCATGGCTCACTAGTCAATAATTGTATAATATGTTCGGGCCAGTGAAAATTGCTTTCGGGCCCAGGCTCGAGGTCAAGGCGGGACAAGGCGAGGCATTTGATTCCGCGGAATTCTTGTTTACTTATCTCCCTTTGTTGGTTCATGCTCTGATTTCGTATCCAGAGCATAACTCGAACACCCTTTGGAATATTTTTATGCCTCACCACGATAGTGGAGGGGGCATTTAGTGTTACCCTTGTCCGTCCGTCCGTCGCACACATGAATGGGTACTTGTTGTAAGCGTATGGGGATCTTATTGGGTAGGGTTAGGATAGTGTTGGGTACTCTTGTTGGGTATTGTACAGTAAAAACCCAACAAGTATTCATTCGTAGGAACGTGCGTCCTGTCGTCCCGTCCGTCCGTCCGTCCATCCGTCCGAAAAATCCTTTTATGTGGCTAAAAATCCTTTTATGTGGCTAATATTTAACATGTGATAAGCCACATAAGTATAGTACCGTAAGAACGTCCGTCCGTCCGTCCGTCCGTCCATAAGTATAGTATTGTAAGAACGTCCGTCCGTCCGTCCGTCCGTCCGTCCGTCCGGGCAGACATTCGGGTACTTATGTGGCTAGCCCCACAGGGTTATGGACTTGTTAAAGGATAGGGTTGGTTACAATTAGCCACCTAAAAAATCGTTTTATGTGGCTAAAAATGGTTTTATGTGGCTAATATTTAACATGTGATAAGCCACATAGTTACCTGAAAGTAAAGACGTCCGTCCGTCCGTCCGTCACAAAACTTTAACACTCAGGTAAATGTCTCATAATTTCTTCATCCTTCGACCGATCTGTTTCATATTTCATATACACATTGCTCTGATGGTTCACTACCGCCCTGTGCCAAATCCACGTTCGTCCTGCCCCCGCCAAGCCCAGGGTCAAGGTTACATACTTGGTGCTTCAAAAACTTTAACGCTCAGGTAAATATCTTATAATTTCTGTTTTCTTTCACGGATCATCTTCATATTTCATATATGCATTGCTCTAATGATCCTCTACCGCCCTGTGCCAAATCCACGTTCGTCCTGCCCCCGCCAAGCCCAGGGTCAAGGTCACATACTTGGTGCTTCAAAAACTTTAACGCTCGGGTAAATATCTTATAATTTTTCTTTCCATTCACGGATCAACTTCATATTTCATATACGCATTGCTCTAATGGTCCTCTACCGCCCTGTGCCAAATCCACGTTCGTCCTGCCCCCGCCAAGCCCAGGATTAACATCACATACTTAGTGCTTCAAAAACTTTAACTCTCAGGTAAATATCTTATAATTTCTGTTTTCCTTCACGGATCAGCTTCATATTTCATATATGCATTGCTCTAATGGTCCTCTACCGCCCTGTGCCAAATCCACGTTCGTCCTGCCCCCGCCAAGCCCAGGGTCAAGGTCACATACTTGGTGCTTCAAAAACTTTAACGCTCAGGTAAAAGAAAATTTTGACTTGGAATTTGGCCTCATTTATTATCAAAGCGATATGTGGGACATCCGTGTTCTATGAACACATTTTCTAGTTTATTAAACTTCACACATGCATAGAAGACGACCCAAAGGTGTGTCACACATAAGAATGACAACTCTTGCGTCTTTAATTTCTTAAGTTATCTCCCTTTGTTGTTTCGTGCACTGATTTCGTGTCCGGAGCATAACTCGAACACCCTTTGGAATATTTTCATTAAACTTCACACATGCATAGACCACGACCCTAAAGGTGTGTCACGCAAGAATGACAACTCTTGCATCACTAATTTTTTAGTTATCTCCCTTTGTTTTTTCCGTCACTGATTTTGTCTCCGGAGCATAACTCAAACACCCTTTTTTCAAACTACTTGTGTATCTGGGGAGGGGGATACACATGCGCTTGTCGACAAGCGTCCATTTCTAGTTTATATATGGATTAGCTAACAGTGCAGGCCATGTGGTTGTTAAACTTTCCTAGCATCTAATTGGTTCAAAAGCTTGAAATCATGCAGTTTGATTGGCTGAGGCTGAGCTTTCCTCAGGCTCGGCCAATCAAACTGCCCGCGATTTGGTGTTCCATGTTTAAATGCTCAAGAAGTTTTATAATGATGGGCGCTGAATGTTGACAAATATAGTCCGAAACCATTTTGCCATGTCAAGAGTAATCTTGTACACGATTCTCTGTAAAGAAGTTGTGAATATATAAAGAACCATCATCTCTCTTTCAATTTGAATATTATTCAGATTTCTAAAATTTATCGAGATCATCTAGGCTGCGATTCAACAAACTAGCCCGTCTGTACTCGACCTTGTTATTTATATTAACCTTTGCACCGCTATCTTAATTTTTTGTAGTCTGCTGTTTATTTTCTATTTTTATCATCAAAAAGTTTATTTTCTGTTTTTATCATCAAAAACATGCTTTGACAACACTAGAATAATTTACAACATGCTTTGACAGCACTTCAGAATCATTGGAAATGATTCTGAAGTGCTGTCGACCTTCTTTTTATCGAGCCCCGTGCAGGCACCGGGGCGGGTTCAACTGATCCTGAGAATAGTGCTGCAGTAGCCATTGCTTGTCGTAAAAGGCGACTAAACTGGCTTAACGATTGGGTTCATACTTTCCTAAACCCACTATACCGGATTTGGCCCTCATGTACATTTTTGGCTTTCTTGTACGTGAGAGTTGAGTCGGGCTATGCCCCATATATAAAAGTAAGATTAGCGCTAATCCTATTACTTTTAGGGGATGGGATAAATGATGCTGGTGTGGCGAGGGCCTGGCACCAGATCAGGTTGTTCTAATTTCAGGACTGAATATATATTTTGATTGTAAATATTGAGTTCTGAAGTTGGGATTTACCCCCCTCGGACAGGTGGATACGGGACACGACCCCGTTGACCCATCTGCGTGTAGACTCCCTGAGGCTTGTACCTCTATGTCAGAAAAGCGGACGTTAAACCCTATTCACTCACTCACTCACTCTTTTTATCGAGAAATAAGGCAAGATATAAAAGCAACAGCAGACGACAATTGTTGTGTGTAGCAGTTTAAGGGTTAAAATGGATATAAACAAAGTTCTATTGTAATGTATTCATTCAGTCTACAGCCAGATCTGGACATTTTTCTACCAAAAAACACGACTTGCATAGTTTCACTTCTGTACTTGTTCCAACATTTCTAGGGACCATTGTGCCAGTTTCATTGTTAATATCGGTCTTCTCTTCTTGTTTCCAACGTTGTCTGAATCTCGTTTCACAAAGCTTTGTGGCTTTTCCGCTAGATTATGTTGAGTGAATGAAATGCAGCTTAGCCTACAAGAGTTAAATAACACTTACAACTGAAGGGAGATAACTGTACTGTTGTTAACTCTCGGTCATGCACAGTTATAGACCTTTAGCTGTAGATGCTCGGGTTGCTGTGTGTAGACTTGATTATCTTCCAGTATCATGTCTCCAAGTTTTTCCGATACATATATCGCTATTTATTAACAGAAATATTTCCAAAAATGGTGTTGAAACTGGACAATAATTGTGTAACCAATGCAGAATCTCAGACTTTGGACTTGTAGTATCTGAACAGGTGAAATATGGGATTTGAACCGGTTAATCTGGGCTAAAATGACCATAGCTGTTCACAGGCCGTTAAACACCATTAAATCAAATCAATCGTAGTATCTGTCGTTTGTCAGTCTGGGAAATCTGGGAAATGAGGACATGTATCGGAGGAATACGGAGTTGTGGTAATGGCAATAGGTCAATCTACACCAGCTCACATCCAATGTTTTGGTAGTAGCATGTTTTTGAGTTGAAAATGGATACTGTATACATGTATGTGACTGGAGAAATGGGGAATACCACATTGTGGTCAGTACAGCTCCTGATCTGATAAAATATCTTAATATGTTGTTGTTAGAAACAGTTTCTGAATGGCTAACAGTGCAATTTCAAATCCTCTGATCTTGGAATATATGACTCGCACAGGTTATAAGTTTTCTCACTTGCCAGATCAAACCCGTTGGCTCGGCCTTAATTGGCCATAGCTGTTGATGGGCCGTTAAACACCAATAAATCAAATCAATTCATTGATGAACATTGTAGATCCAGATCAGACTGTGCGGACGTACTGGTTGATCTAGATCTACACTGATTGCGAAACCCAGAAGCCCCATTTCTCCAGTCACAGCCACATATATAATACCATGTTGTCGAACAGACGTAAAACTCCATTCAATCAATTACTGCATAATGACATCGGGAAGGAAACCGCATGCTAATACCTTGTCAAAATGTTGAATAAACTGATTCATCGTATCACTGCCCTGGTGTTGTCTTTTGGCTGCCATTTAGTCGTTCTACCAAGTGATCCTTTTATTAGATGGATGTTAAACCCCATTCAATCAATCAAAATATCAATTATTGCCAGTGGACAAAGGAATATAGGATGTTTGTGATTTGTATCTGCCCTTATTACAAGTTGTACATAATGTTTTGCTGATTAGTGAAAAGTATAGACCTTATAACTCGTTATCCAAACATGGAAAATTACAAGAATTGGGGGAGTTTGTCGGTGTGACGTGATGTTGAACCAACAAATTCAGTCAATTCCAATGTCGAGGATGCCCCGGAAGTGAATGTAGATTTAGTGGAAGTTACATGTGATTTTCCAAGTTCGGTACGCTATTATAAACTCGTCATAGGTACCGGTCAGACTCGTATGCCTGAATACCAGATTATTATGGTAAATATAAACTGGCCAATACTGTATTCTGAGAGGCGGAAATCACAATAAGACGAGGCTGCATTAAGTTGTCATTCATAGTGTATACGTGTATAAAATGTCTACGTCGACGACAGTAAAACACCACAATACCGTGATACACCTACCGGTACACATTCACCTAACATTGGATCAACTACAATATGGACCGCGATCGGACAGAACCGGGCTTATTGCATTAGTGACCACTGTAAATCCTATAACTCGACACACAAATGGAGGTTGAATAGTTCATATTGTGTGATTGTTTCAATGACCGTATGGTGAACAGTGTAGACTCTTTTATCAGACAGCGCAAAAGTGCAGGCTGACCTGTATCTACACTGGTCTCAAATGCAGCAAGTCTTGTTTTGTCAGATCGTGTCAAAGACATGAATATATAAGACACAAAACGGTCATGTTCTACACTTCATCCGTTGCTATAAAATGTTTGTATGTGGCGGAGACTGGAGAAATGGGGCTTGCAGGATTTGTGACCAGTCTAGCTCCTGATCACATGGCACACTCCTATAGCCTGATAACATTCTATATTGCATGTTGGAAGCATGACCGTGTTTCAATGATGGAATGGCGAACAGTGCAGATCCTGTTGAGACTGCGGATGTACAGGCTGATCTGGTCACAGTCTGGTCTCCAGTCACAGCCACATATAAGACGGGCATTGTAGAATAGAAGCAGGCGATATGAAATGAAACGGTAATTTGCAGTGGATGGAAATATCTCGTCCATTGATGATTATTCTTTCATATTCTCTCTCCAAAATATGGGTGCTTTCTAAGCATTTATTTGGTTCTGTTCAAATTCAGAATTTTGATTGGTCCAGGATGAGCTGTACTCAGTCTTGGCCAATCATAATGCTTGATTTCGGGTACGAATTTAGAGAACGTGCACAAACAGTTTTATAAGCACAGGCTCAGATGTCCGTCTCTGTTAATTATCTAGTAAGTGCATAATATACAGCTATCTATCTATCTATCTATCTATCGATGTCTCGTGGACTGGAGATTTCATGAGATCAATAGTTGAAACTACCGGTACATTTCCAAGGAAGCTAAAAGTATTCGCCGTCATCACAATAAGTTTGTCTGAATGATAAATGGTGATATTACAGCCACATTGACAAACCAGCATTATCGCCATAACCAGCGGCACTATAAGCCATGCACACCACAAGTTGAAACATTGCTACAAATGAGCACATGGAGTTATCTCCCTTAGTGCAGCGTCATGTTTCATTCATACAGAAAATTGTCCATATCTTCTGTAAATGAGGTCGAAATGTTGTCAACTTGCATCATCATTTACACAAATTATGGATGATTTTCTAAATCAATATTGGCGATATATGGTGATAAGAAAAGAGAGGTACAACGTCTGGCACAAATGCGTGTCTACCACAGGCATCACAGGTCTAAACATATTTACAAATATATAACTATGTACCACAAACATCACATGCAACATACAGGGACAGTTTGCCGATATAAGGAACTTTTAGATGTGCGTGATCCGTGTAGACCCATTATAGGAATGAATAGCCTTATTGTGGAATTTATCGGGGTATAAACTTGGAAAAGTCGCGGGAATACTGGACGAAGGCCGGAAGGCATCGTCCAGTATTCCCGCGACTTTTCCAAGTTTATATCCCCGATAAATTCCACAAAAAGGCCATTCATTCCTTATAATTCCAGCATTTGAAATAAATTCATCAAGAAAATGTGTTTATTTTCCGTTTTCTTAATAATTATTTTAACTGCGGCTCACGGTTACGGAAAGTAGTTTGGCGTGGGAGTTTACTGGGATATACATTTTGGACAGAGACTTGCTACGGGCCAATCAAATGTTAGGGAATTGTGTAAATATTGTTGTGCAGGAATTATAACAGCATACACGCAGACTGATAGGGTCATACACTATTCACCGTTCATTCACTGAAGTAGTGCAGCGCTGAATATATATTTATTTCTATGTAAATATTCCATTCTGATTTTGGGATTTTCACCTCAATGCAACAGGTTACATGCGGGATCAAACCCATAGGCCTGGCTTTAAATGAACTTAGGTAAAAAAATATTTTTTAATCAGACCTGTACTTAATAACCTGACATGGTGTCAGGTCCATACCACACCAAAGTCACTTGGCCCGTTCCTCTAAAAGTAATAGGATTATAAATAATCATATTACTCTTATAAGGGGTATGACCCGATTCAACTCTCTGATACAAGAATGCCAAAGACACAAACAGATAGGAGCTACACTATAATACTACTACAGGCTGGAATGGAAGGTTTGACCATCACGGAATGTCTATAGTAATTGGGCCACTGGTGACATGAAGAAATGTGACATGTGTAGGAGTTTACAGCCCAAATAACATACAAAATTGGAGGTAACTTGTTGAATGCTGGTTGGGAATATTCATGAATATGGCATGTCATGTGATACTCTTGAAAGTGATATGAATATTCATACTGATGGCATAGCTGTGTTCAGGTTTATGTGAATGAGCCAATTTTCGTGACGAGCCGTCTCATCAGGACCTGCACTTTTTGCAAATAATTTTCATATTTTTAAGAACACAAACACCCCCTTTTCATAAATGGACTAATCTGAAAATCAATTTGTGATGGTTGGATTGGTTGCAAAATTAACAAATCAAATTCCATTCCAATTACTTAGGGGGAAAGGGTTAAAAAGATAGTTTGCATTTGAAATTTCAAATCAATACCTTTCAATGGTTCTGGAGTTTTAACCTATTTGGCGGAATGTGAACTTTGTACCCAAATGTAGTGGCACACACCGATGACAAAAATAATAAACTGTGCAGATTTTGTTTGTTTGTTTGTTGGGGATTAACAGCCTATCAACAGCTGAGGTCATTTAAGGCCGGGTCAATGGGTTTAGTATTAAATCCCATATATTACCTGTACAAGTACATGTACATGTTCAAGTACATGTACAAATGGGGGGAAAAGCCCAAAACCAGAACTGAATATTTACAATAAAAGAACTATATATTCAGCCCTGAAATAAGAATAATCCTGATCTGATGCCAGGTCCTCGCCACACCAGAATCACTTGGCCCCCACCCAAAAGCAGTAGGATCAGTAATAATCTTACTACTTTTATAATGGGCAATAACCCAATTCAACACTCGGGTAACAAAAAGAGCCAAAGTTAAAACGTACCTGAGGGCCAAACCAGGCAAATCGTGATTACTATAAGGAGGAACCCGACCGTTAATTTACACCATCGCGTTCGCCCAACCAACCACCCACAAACTGTGTAGATCCTGATCAGACTGAGTGGATGTGCAGCCTGATCTGGGTCACAGAGACAACCTGCCTGGTTTATCATGGCATATCATGTGACATCTATAAAGTCACGTAGCATCTATAAATTGTCTTGTATAAGCAATGAAAGTATTGACAGAAATATAGCACTAGTAAAACCATAGAATTGTGTAGGTAGAAAACAGCACCGACTTTGGCAAAGAGTATAGTTTCCAGCTGATAAGAAATTCTAATTGCAAGCAGTAACTACACAGATCAGCACTGGCCTTCACAATACTTGAAATATGAGTGTCGTCTGCTGGTTTTATTAAAAAATAAAAACGCTTGTATGATTGACAGTACATGAGAATCTGCTCCCCTGGAGCTGATTCAAATGTGCTGTCAAATTTTGTTTTTGTTGCAAAATACACGTACATGTATTGAAGAGAAGGAAAAAAGCAGACGGTGTGGTGTGAGTGTGTTAAAGGCCAGCGGGAAATGCTGAAATATTCCACACATACCAAACAGTGTAGACCAAGATCCTGTTCACATGCAACTTGGCAATATTTGATAGTAGCAACAAAGGAGATCAGCTGAATATGGAAACTGAATAAATACGACAATGTTAATAATAATACAGTATAAACTTGCAAACACGGGTCAGCATGTGACAAAACCAGGCTTATTTCCCTGCTGGCCAGTGTAGATCCTGACCGGTTGGCATATTCATGTAGCCTGATATCGGTCCACATTGTTCTCCACAAGCTTTACTGGAAAACTTTGATTGGAAGGCAAACAATGTAGACCCTAATCAGTGTGTGTAGATGTGCAGGTCGGTCTGGATCTATACTACATGTAGTGGCAAAGGTAATATGGCTGGTTTAGTTAGATGTTGGCCTTGAAGTAAATAGTAAATAAGCTATACAAACTCTGGGTAAAATTGAGCACCGTTGGGTTATGCTTTAACCCTTAGAATGCGGAAACCGAAAATAGTTGTCTACTGATAATTCATATTTTGTCTTTTCTCTCAGTAAAAACATGGTTTGGCAGCATTTTAGATTCTAAAGTGCTGCCAAACCAAGTTTTTTATGAGAAAAATGGAAAAATATTCAGCAGACGACACAAATTAATTTAGCATTGGAAGGGTTAATGTCTGTAAAGTATGCAAAATTGCACATAGACAACTGGCGAGGTTAAACAGTTAATAAACAGGAGCTGATAGAGCTTTAAATAAGGGAAATGTAGCCCCAGATCAGCCTGCACAATTGGACAGTTTGATCAGGGCCTACACTGTTGGTTATTGACTTGGATAAACATTCTTGATATATAATGGAAACGTTAGATCTGTATTTGGGATGCATATCTTTACACTGGTCAAATGGAAACGTTAGATCTGTATTTGGGATGCATATCTTTACACTGGTCAAACCCTGTAGTCTCAGTTCAACATAGACATGACAGGGACTTCATTATCAGGGCAAATACTGTTTGCCATGTAAAGTCAGAACGGAATATTTACATTGCAAACAAATATATTTAGCCCTGAAATTAGAATAACCCGACCTGGTGCCAGGTCCATACCACACCAAAGCCACTTGGCCTCTTCCTTTAAAAGTAACAGGATTAGGAATAATCTTTTTGTTTGTTTTGTTTGTTTGTTGGGGTTTAACGGCCTATCAACAGCTAAGGTCATTTAAGGCCGGGTCAATGGGTTTAGTACTAAATCCCATATATTACCTGCACAAGTACATGTACATGTTCAAGTACATGTACAAATGGGGGAAAATCCCAAAATCAGAACAGAATATTTACAATAAGAAAACTATACTGTATATTCAGCCCTGAAATCAGAATGATCATGATCTGATGCCAGGTCCTTGCCACATCAGAATCACTTGGCTCCCTCCCAAAAGCAGTAGGATCAGTAATAATCTTACTTCTTTTATAATGGGCAATAACACAATTCAACTCCCAGGTAACAAAAGAGCCAAAGATAAAAATGTACCCGAGGGCCAAACCAGGCAAATCGTGATTCCTATAAGGAGGAACCCCTACCGTTAATTTAGGCCGTCGCGTTTGCCCGACCATCACCCACACGTACATGGACTAACGCTATATCCCCTCTTGCCTATCAGCGAGGGGATAATAACAGACAAGACACATAGAACATAACCCCGCCCTATGCGAACAAACAACCATATAAAATATCAATAGAAATAGCTCTATGTTTGCACAAGATAAATAAATATAAGTAGATCTATATGTAAATCGCTGTGACATGGTAACATGATATGGTACAAGCTAGCAACAACAGATGTCCAAAGACAACAGCCATACGAGACACACCATGTGCCTAAGAACATGAACGATTTTGCTGTCAAAATAGGCTTTATTGAGACATACAGTACTAAACAACAGAAAGCCGCCAGATAACAACATTTCAATTCAGCTCTATAATTATTTTTATTGGTGTTTAACGGTCTATCAACAGCTGGGCTTGGCACAGGAGAAACGTGCATTTGGCACAGGGCGGTAGAGGACCATTAGAGCAATGCGTATATGAAGAATGAAGCTGATCCGTGAAAGAAAACAGAAATTATAAGATATTTACCTGAGCGTTAACGTTTTTGAAGCACTAAGTATGTGACCTTGACCCTGGGCTTGGCGGGGGCAGGACGAACGTGGATTTGGCACAGGGCGGTAGAGGACCATTACAGCAATGCGTATATGAAGTATGAAGATGATCCGTGAAAGACAACAGAAATTATAAGATATTTACCTGAGCGTTAAAGTTTTTGAAGCACTAAGTATGTGTGACCTTGACCCTGGGCTTGGCGGGGGCAGGACGAACGTGGATTTGGCACAGGGCAGTAGAGGACCATTAGAGCAATGTGTATATGAAATATGAAGCAGATCGGTCGAAGGATGAAGAAATTCTGAGACATTTACCCTAGCGTTAAAGTTTTGTGACGGACGGGACGGGACGGGACGGATGGGACGGACGGACGGGACGGACGCGACGGATGGGACGGACGGACAAGGGTAACACTAAATGCCCCCTCCACTATCGTGGTGGGGCATAAAAATATATTCAGCGCTGAAATACCACACCAAAGTCACTTGGCCCCTTCCCCTAAAATAGGATTACAAGTAATCGTAATACTCACATAAGGGGTATAATCACAGATTCAACTGTCACATACAAAATGCCAAAGATGTATATGAGGGCCAAACCAGGTCTCCAGTCGGAATTCCGGTAAGGATGTATCCTGATCATTAAATTACCCATCGCATGCTCCCACCTGCCACCCACCAGCTCTATAAGAAGAGCTAGATTAGTGGGCAGACTGCTTATGCGTAGCTGTTATTGGTCTGTGGTAGTTACTGGTATACTATAGATGCCAAATTGTATATTTTCACATATTGTCCACCGTTAGTTAAATGACCAATACATATAGCACACCACAACAACAACTCAGCAGTAAAACTCCCTATTAAAGTAAAACATAAAAAGCACAACGCTACATCCTGGAATATATAGACCATAAAATATTAATCATCTTTGGACATGAATATATATCATGGTGTATGCTACTTCCTAAACCACAATCCACTATTCACAAAGCTTTGACCTCAGGCCTTTATCAAGGAATTATTTTTAAATAATTCCTTGATAAAGGCCCGAGGCCAAAAGCATGTTGTATAATTACCCACCATATAACATATTAGCCTGGGGTAAACTACACCTGCCATGGTTTCTGGTTTGGGAATTTTCCACTACACAGTTAACCCTATATATGGCCCGTCAGTGGTTTCCAAAAATACAGATATACATGTAGGTGGCGTAGTTGACACTTGTAGTACAAAAACTGTTTGCATATGCAAGCAAGATACATAATATTAAATGTCCATGTAGCTAAATTTCAACAAACTGGAAAATAAAAAAATGAAAGGTGTTACTAACGTACGTACGCATGCACGCACACACACACATGGACTAACCCTATATCCCCTCTTGCCTATCGGCGAGGGGAAATCAAGTGTTTTAATATTAGATCTAAAGTAAAGAATTATATCCTTTACAATGGTGCAGTTGATTAACTCTTTGCATGCTAGCAGCGAAAATATCCGCCAAACGAATTAGGAGTATAATTATGTTTTATTTCTCTCTGTAAATATGTCTTGAAATTTCATTAGAATTGAGTCCTCAGGACTCAATTCTAATGAAATTCCAAGACATATTCATGATATTTACGGGGAGAAATACAAGAAAATATGATGAATTTTTGTCCGCTAGTTTTGAACTATTTATAGCCCACAAATTTCCCAGCATGCAAAGAGTTAATATAAATTATTGGTCTATAGATCTACAACTCAAGTATATACCGCCATAAAGCCACAACTTGAACATAAAAAACATCAGTTGACCCAAGGTATTAAAATAGAAATAAAATGTATATGTTCATTTGTCTATATTCAAAACACATGTCAGTTTGGTAACGTCCAATGCCCGAATAGTTAATCAACAAACCTGAATTTAACAAGGTCACTGATTTCTATTAGTTAATATCAACATTGTAATATAATTATAAATCTCAATATTTATATTTAGTAACAAGAGGTAAAGGGTTATGTATGCAACAATGATAAGCAGACGGCAACTATGGATACCGTAATAACCTTAAATATTCGTACAAAATTTGTTTTGGAAAACACCTATAAAATATTTAATGTTATTACGGTACACAACAAAATAATTCAGCGTACATTTTGACAATATTTTGTACTGACCCACATGTAGTCACATTTGGGTTTCTCGCAGGCCCATAAGGCAGGTCGTCATTGTTTAATCCTTGGAATGCGGGACACAAAAATGCCGTCTGCTGCTGTTTCTTATTTTTTCTCAAGATGTGCCTCCTTGTCTGAATGTCATACAACTGTCATATATTTCAGGGATTCCGCTGGCGATCGCCACTTTCGCAATTGGCGATAAAAATAAACAATTGGCGATAAAATATTACAATTTTCGAAAAAAATCGCCACTTCAAAAAAAAATAAATAAATAATTGAAGTGGCAATTTTTTTATTTTCCCCAGCGGAATCCCTGATATTTGTGTCATGTCTTTAGACATGCCTTTATTTTGATTACAATGTATGTTTTGTCCTACTTGCAGTGTTCTACGCCACATATGCAACCATAAAGCAGACTAACACATGCAAAACAGTAGATTCCAATTTATTGCAATTCCTGAAGTTTGTCATGACGGGAATATTTGACTAGCAACAACAACATGCCTTTGTGAAATCCTGCGTGAAACTCTGTACATACAAATAATGCAGAATGGTTGATATTGCACCGATGTTAGAGTTGTATCAAATACTATGTGAATATGCTTCTAGAATTACAGTGTACCTCCCTTATCGCTTTGACATTTTTTACCAATATGTATTTCGAAAAAAATTAATTATTTTGTTTATTTCTCCATAAAGGTATATGTTGTTACCACTCATTTGAACCGTCTCATCGAGACGGTTCAAATGAGTGGTAACAGCATATACTTTCGAGATGAAATAAAGAAAATAGGGATTTTTATCTCTCAAAATGTTCATACTACTGTAATTGTATCCAGTCTCAAACTGTTAGAGATGTCAAACATTACACAGATTGATTCCGTATGTGCTGTGAGATTTCTGTCAACTTTCAGTAAAGTTGCTCCAATTGTTCAACTTTTGACATTATTTATGGAAAATATTGGATTTTTGTTCTCAAAATAATACTGGGAAATGAAAGCAATGAAATAAGCGAGGAAATTCAAGAGGCGGAGCTATTTGGTTTAGAGGGTAAAGCGTCCGGTATACAATCAATGTAGATCCAGGGCTGCAGATGTGATCAGGGACTATGCTGTTCACTACTCAGTAAGGTGCACATTCTATATGCTTCTATAAACAGACTTGCAAACAGTGTAGACCCTGATCAGACTGTGCGGATGCACAGGCAAACCTGGGTCTACACTGGTCACACATGCCATAAGCCCCATTTCTCCAGTAGCAGTCACAAATATGTGGATCTGCACTGGTCACAAGTGTCATATGGTCCAACTCTCCATTGGTGGTAACACAAATTTTAAGCCATAAATATATATTTTCCCCAAGATGCTTTGCTGCAACAAATCTTGCAAAATAAAATCCCTGATCCCCGTAATAAATGGCGCCTACAACAACAACAATCGATGACATTCATATGCCAAGGTCACATAAATTCAACCTCTTTTTAAAAACGTTTCCCCGGTCGTCCTCAGCTAACAATGTCACAGTTTTGGCATCCGGTGGTAAGTTTTTAATCCGCGATGCTTTGATCGTGAATTCGGTGGGCGGAGTTTTGGATAAAAATTCCCAGTGATGGAAAACAACACCGGCAGGGTCACTCCTCAGTTCGACCAATCGGAAGCCATGGCTCGACTTGATTCGTGAGTTAGTCAAGGTCATGTGTTTCTTCACCTCTGGACTGTTGCATTTATTAAACCACCTGGAATAGATGGATATTAAACCACCTGGAATAGATGGATATTAAACGAATATCCACCTGGAATAGATGGATTATTAAACCACCTGGAATAGATGGATATTAATCCTTACAACCCGGGATATCCTACATTGGCTTTTTCATACTAATTTCTTGACAATTCCATTATTAAATGACAAAATATGGATTTTTTTAAAGAAGTGAGTAAAAGTGACAATGCTGCAGATCCAGATGAGACGGCTCGTTACGAGCCGGCTCATCTGGATCCTACAGTGTTGGCACAAGTTGGCTTTCTGGTTCATAGGGTTGAAAGGATTAAGTTGGTCTAAAAGTAGGAAATGGGTCTTACAACTGTACAATCAGACCTGGAAACCACCGGTGTCTAACTAAGGCCTACCTAGGCTGCTACTGTTCAATTTTCAGTCTTCTTGATTTAGTACATGTGGAATACCCATATACAAATATAAACCAGAGTGGTGAAGGTCACAAAAGTGAAAGTGAATGGGTTTAACGTCCAACCAACAGCTAAGGTCATATAGAGATGGGACCACAGTTTAAAGTATCAACCGACAGACCAGTGGGATGGAAATACTATGAGAGTAATTTTTGATGCCTAAGGCGAGGTTTGAACCCACAACCTCCGGATTGGAAGTCAGATGTTCTAACCCTAGGCCACAATCCATCCCTGCCGAAGATCACAATGTACATCCATTGAGGCATGATCAGTGGCTCGGATATGGAATGACAAATATGTATGGCGATGGAAACTATTTTTTTCTTATCTGAATTTTAGTAAAATCTTCTAAAATGGGCCCTGTTACATGCACAGTGAAATTCAAATAACCATACTCTATATATATATATGTAATATTTGGTTGGAAAATGTCTCTTTTTTTGTGGAAAATGTCCTCGAAAAATAACAGCTGTAAGTTTTTCCTTTAGTCTAAATGATCTATCTTCTACATACTTGTGAAACCTCAGCAGAACGGCCGACGCCCGGTACCAATGTGCCCCGTCATCAACATAGTGCACGTACGGCTGGACACACAGCTCCGCGTCGGAGGGAGAGTTGGGCAGCATCGAGGGAATGATGCGAGTTGGAGATTGGGTGCTCGACTGGGTGGACGATACTGAGCTACAACTTGAACTTGCACTTGGTCGGCGCTCTGTTGGTGTGACATAAAACAAGGTCACGTGATAATTACAATGATGAGACACGCTATGTGATATTGTACATCAGCACATGTCAGATGTCTCATGAATACTGTTTAAAAAATAATTATGATATTTTCCGTAAATGATGTCAAATGTTGACAAAATTGTCATAGCAAATGCAGAATTCTATTCTGCATTTGTTATGACATTTTTGTCATCTTTTGAAGTCATTTACAGAAAATTTACAGTTTCTGTAAATACGGTATATTTCATGAAAAATCGCACATGTTCTTAGGTACAAAATCACATGGCATGTCTCATGTGGCTGTGAGCAATATTACCAAACTTTGTATGACAAAGAAAGTTGGCATTAGCAGCTGATTTGGAGAAATATTTGGTGGATTTGTTCAAATCAAGTGATTCTATGACATCAGCTTGTAGATGGACGATGGTAGGAACAATGAATCACAAGTGAACATTTGTCGGACACATTTAATGGGCCCCTGATCTTCTAGCAGACTTGGCACAGCTTGATGAGGATCTACACAGTTTGGTAGCAGTATGAATACTGTTTCACTGACTGAATGGCAAACAGAGCAGATCCTGATCAACGTATGCAGATGTTTAGGCTGACATACACATGTTGCAAAGGTGAGAATCATAAAACATGATCAAACAAAATTTACAAATATGGTTCTTTCATTTAGAAGAAAGAAGAACAATATTTTAGGTGATAAAATGAAAATAACTAGAAATGGACGCTTGTCGACAAGCGCATGTGTATCCCCCTCCCCAGATACACAAGTAGTTTGAAAAAAGGGTGTTCGAGTTAGGCTCCGGAGACAAAATCTGTGACGGAAAAAACAAAGGGAGATAACTAAACAAGAGGGCCATGATGGCCCTAATTCGCTCACCTGACTCCATGAACACCAGAGGAGAATGTGACATTGAGTTCATGTGTTTTAAAAGAATTGTGCTATTTTTAGATGGCGGACATCTTGGATTAAGCGATGACTCTCATTTTACAAAATCTGAAAATGCTTCACCCAGCATCGGCCATGTGGTTCCTGAGAAAAAGACGTTAAAAATCTTGAATAAATGGACCTTTTGGTGGCCATCATAGATGACATAATCATCCGATTCCGACAAATATTGCACCAGAGTGATTGCCTCATTGATACCTTCAATTTGATATATGACATGACCATATTCAGTCAAAAATAAAATTTGACCCCAATTTGACCCCACGGGCCACGCCCATTTTTGAACCCGGGGTCACCATTTTAACAACTTTCAAAGAGCAATGTACATCGATCATTCCTACCAAGTTTCGTCGAAATCCGGCTAGCGGTTCATGAGAAGAAGATTTTTTAAGAATTTATGCTATTTTTAGACGGCGGCCATCTTGGATTAGCGATGACCTCCATTTTAACAAATCTAAAAAGGCTTCACCCATGGACCATAACTTTTAAGTTTGGCTACCATGGGCCAAGCGGTTCATGTGAAGAAGAATTTTGAAATCTCTAATAAAAGAACAACCTTTTGACATTTCGGCGGCCATCTTGGATGACATAACAATCCGATTTGGACAAAAAATGTACCAGAGTGATCGCCTCATTGATACCTTCGATTTGATATATAAAATGACCATATTTGGTCAAAAATTAAATTTGACCCCACGGGCCACGCCCATTTTTGACCCCGGGGTCACCATTTTAACAACTTTGAAAGAGCATTGTACATCAATCATTCCTACCAAGTTTCGTCGAAATCCGGCCAGCGGTTCATGAGAAGAAGATTTTTGAAGAATTTATGCTATTTTTAGATGGCGGCCATCTTAGATTAGCGATGACCTCCATTTTAACAAATCTGAAAAGGCTTCACACATGGACCATAACTTTTAAGTTTGGCTACCATGGGCCAAGCGGTTCATGTGAAGAAGAATTTTGAAATCTCTAATAAAAGAACGACGTTTTGACCTTTCGGTGGCCATCTTGGATGACATAACAATCCGATTTCGACAGAAAATTCACCAGAGTGATCGCCTCATTGATACCTTCAATTTGATATATGACATGACCATATTCGGTCAAAAATAAAATTTGACCCCAATTTGACCCCACGGGACACGCCCATTTTTGACCCCGGGGTGGGGTCACCATTTTAACAACTTTGAAAGAGCAATGTACATCGATCATTCCTACCAAGTTTCGTCGAAATCCGGCAAGCGGTTCATGAGAAGAAGATTTTTTAAGAATTTATGCTATTTTTAGACGGCGGCCATCTTGGATTAGCGATGACCTCCATTTTAACAAATCTGAAAAGGCTTCACCATGGACCATAACTTTTAAGTTTGGCTACCATGGCAAAGCGGTTCATGTGAAGAAGAATTTTGAAATCTCTAATAAAAGAACGACCTTTTGATCTTTCGGTTTCGGCGGCCATCTTGGATGACATAACAATCCGATTTTGACAGAAAATTCACCAGAGTGATCGCCTTCATTGATACCTTCATTTGATATATGACATGAACCATATTCGGTCAAAAATAAAATTTGACCCCAATTTGACCCCACGGGCCACGCCATTTTTGACCCGGGGTCACCATTTTTAACAACTTTGAAAGAGCAATGTACATCGATCATTCCTACCAAGTTTCGTCGAAAAAATCCGGCAAGCGGGTTCATGAGAAGAAGATTTTTTAAGAATTTATGCTATTTTTAGACGGCGGCCATCTTAGATTAGCGATGACCTCCATTTTAACAAATCTGAAAAGGCTTCACACATGGACCCATAACTTTTAAGTTTGGCTACCATGGGCCAAGCGGTTCATGTGAAGAAGAATTTTGAAATCTCTAATAAAAGAACGACCTTTTGACCTTTCGGTGGCCATCTTGGATGACAATATAACAATCCGATTTCGACAGAAAAGTTCACCAGAGTGATCGCCTCATTGATACCTTCAATTTTATATATGACAGACCATATTTTGGTCAAAAATAAAATTTGACCCCTAATTTGACCCCACGGGACACGCCCATTTTTGACCCGGGGTCACCATTTTAACAACTTTTGAAAGAGCAATGTACATCGATCATTCCTACCAAGTTTCGTCGAAATCCGGCAAGCGGTTCATGAGAAGAACGATTTTTTAAGAATTTATGCTATATTTTTTAGACGGCGGCCATCTTGGATTAGCGATGACCTACCATTTTAACAAATCTGAAAGGCTTCACCCATGGACCATAACTTTTAGTTTGGCTACCATGGGCAAAGCGGTTCATGTGAAAGAAGAATTTTGAAATCAAATCTAAATAAAATAAAAGAACGACCTTTTGATCTTTCGGCGGCCATCTTGGATGACATAACAATCCGATTTCGACAGAAAATTCACCAGAGTGATCGCCTCATTGATACCTTCAATTTGATATATGACATGACCATATTCGGTCAAAAATAAATAAAATTTGACCCCAATTTGACCCCACGGGCCACGCCCATTTTTGACCCCGGGGTCACCATTTTAACAACTTTGAAAGAGCAATGTACATCGATCATTCCTACCAAGTTTCGTTCGAAATCCTGGCAAGCGGTTCATGAGAAGAAGATTTTTTAAGAATTTATGCTATTTTTAGACGGCGGCCATCTTGGATTAGCGATGACCTCCATATTAACAAATCTGAAAAGGCTTCACCCATGGACCATAACTTTTAAGTTTGGCTACCATGGGCCAAGCGGTTCATGTGAAGAAGAATTTTGAAATCTCTAATAAAAGAACGACCTTTTGACCTTTCGGCGGCCATCTTGGATGACATAACCATCCGATTTCGACAAAAAATGCACCAGATGATCGCCTTGTTTATACCTTAGATTTGATATATGATATGACCATATTCAGTCAAAAATAAAATTTGACCCCAATTTGACCCCACGGGCCACGCCCATTTTTGACCCTGGGGTCACCATTTTAACAACATTGAAAGAGCATTGTACATTGATCTTTCCTACCAAGTTTTGTCGAAATCCGGTTGGCGGTTCTTGAGAAGAAGATTTTTGAAGAATTTGTGCTATTTTTAGACGGCGGCCATCTTGGATTACGTAATGACGTCATTTTAACAATTTTGTAATCCCCCTACCTAAGGACCATGACCATGAAGTTTGGTGACCATAGGCCCAATGGTTACCGAGGAGAAGACGTTTGAAAATGTTCACGGACGACGACGACGACGACGGACGACGACGGACACATTGCGGTAACAATAGCTCACATGAGCTTCGCTCAGGTGAGCTAAAAATTAGTGATGCAAGAGTTGTCATTCTTGCGTGACACACCTTTAGGGTCGTGGTCTATGCATGTGTGAAGTTTCATGAAAATATTCCAAAGGGTGTTCGAGTTATGCTCCGGACACGAAATCAGTGCACGAAACAACAAAGGGAGATAACTAAGAAATTAACGACGCAAGAGTTGTCATTCTTACGTGTGACACACCTTTGGGTCGTCTTCTATGCATATGTGAAGTTTAATAAACTAGAAAATGTGTTCATAGAACACGGATGCCCACATATCGCTTTGATAATAAATGAGGCCAAATTCCAAGTCAAAATTTTCTTTTACCTGAGCGTTAAAGTTTTTGAAGCACCAAGTATGTGACCTTGACCCTGGGCTTGGCGGGGGCAGGACGAACGTGGATTTGGCACAGGGCGGTAGAGGACCATTAGAGCAATGCATATATGAAATATGAAGCTGATCCGTGAAAGAAAACAGAAATTATAAGATATTTACCTGAGCGTTAAAGTTTTTGAAGCACTAAGTATGTGATGTTAACCCTGGGCTTGGCGGGGGCAGGACGAACGTGGATTTGGCACAGGGCAGTAGAGGACCATTAGAGCAACGCGTATATGAAATATGAAGTTGATCCGTGAATGGAAAGAAAAATTATAAGATATTTACCTGAGCGTTAAAGTTTTTGAAGCACCAAGTATGTAACCTTGACCCAGGGCTTGACGGGGGCAGGACGAATGTGGATTTGGCACAGGGTGGTAGAGGACCATTAGAGTAATGTGTATATGAAATATGAAGCTGATCCGTGAAAGAAAACAGAAATTATAAGATATTAACCTAGCGTTAAAGTTTTTGAAGCACCAAGTATGTGACCTTGACCCTGGGCTTGGCGGATTTGGCACAGGGCGGTAGTGAACCATCAGAGCAATGTGTATATGAAATATGAAGCAGATCGGTCGAAGGATGAAGAAATTATGAGATATTTACCCGAGTGTTAAAGTTTTGTGACAGACGGACGGACGGACGGCACGGACGGGAGGACGGGACGCACGTTCCTACGAATGAATACTTGTTGGGTTTTTACTCTATAAAAATACCCAACAAGAGTACCCAACACTATCCTAACCCTACCCAATAAGATCCCCGTACGCTTACAACAAGTACCCATTCGTGTGTGTGGACGGACGGACGGACAAAGGTAACACTAAATGTCCCCTCCACTATCGTGGTGGGGCATAAAAATATTCCAAAGGGTGTTCGAGTTATGCTCTGGATACAAAATCAGAGCATGAACAAACAAAGGGAGATAAGTAAACAAGAATTCCGCGGAATCAAATGCCTCGCCTTGTCCAGCCTTGACCTCGAGCCTGGGCCCGAAAGCAATTTTCACTGGCCCGAACATATTATACAATTATTGACTAGTGAGCCATGGAATATCAGATTATATTCTATGGCTCACTAGTCAATAATTGTTTTATTATATGATAATAGTCTGTATATAGCACTTACGACCTTATGCTACTAGACAAAAATTGAAAAAGAATTTGAAAAAAAAATGAAAAAAAAAAATGGAAAAAAAAAGTTTAAAAAATAAAAATAATAATGCTTGCTACTGGAGCCCAGAATTGAGCCCAGAATTGTTTTTTAATAGTCCTATATTTATCTACATATATCTGCACAGGTCCACATAATGCCACAATATTTTCAACACAGTTTACGGAAATGTAATATACAAAAAAAAAATAAAATAAATAATGCCCTCGCTAACTACTTGGAGCCCAATAATTTGTGTTAATAGTCCTATATTTATCTACATATATCTGCACAGGTCCACATACTGCCACAATATTGTCAACACAGTTTACCGAAATGTAATAATGTACCTGTATAAATTACCTGTAATAAGTTAGTGGTCAGTTAAAAAATTTAAAAAGAATGTAAAAAAAAAAATGGAAAATAAAAACTAAATTTAAAAAAAATAAAAAAATAATGCTCCCTACTGGAGCCCAGAATGTTTTTTAATAGTCCTATATTTATCTACATATCATATATGCACAGGTCCACATATTGCCACAATATTTTCAACACAGTTTACGGAAATGTAATATAATCATTTACCTGTATAAATTACCTGTAAGTGGTCAGTTGCACATGCTAGCACATGCACAGGTGAATAGTCTGTATATAGCACTTACGACCTTATGCTACTAGACAAAAATTTAAAAAGAATTTGAAAAAAAAATGAAAAAAAAAATGGAAATAAAAGTTTAAAAATTAAAAATAATAATGCTTGCTACTGGAGCCCAGAATTGTTTTTTAATAGTCCTATATTTATCTACATATATCTGCACAGGTCACATAATGCCACAATATTTTCAACACAGTTTACGGAAATGTAATATCCAATGTAGTAATTTACCTGTATAAATTACCTGTGGTCAAATTGGTCAAGACTGGTCAAGACTGGTCAAGACTGGACATTTGCACATGCTAGCACATGCACAGTTGAATGGTTCTCCCAGTCTCTATTGTTCTCTCTACAGGTAAGGTGTACAGAGCACACGAGAAAAGGTGTACAGAGCAGACGAGAAAACGGGTCTTCATGCATTATTGTCCAGTTTGTAGAGTGCGCAAAACAAAAAAGGGAGATAACTAAAAAAATTAGCTATGCAAGAGTTGTCATTCTTGTGCGCGACACACCTCCGGGTCGTGGTCTATGCATGTGTGAAGTTTCATGAAAATATTCCAAAGGGTGGTCGAGTTATGCTCCGGACAGGAAATCAGTGCGCGAAAACAAAAAAGGGAGATAACTAAAAAATTAGCTATGCAAGAGTTGTCAATTCTTGTGCACGACACACCTACGGTTCGTGGTCTAATTGAATGTGTGAAGTTTCATAAAAATATTCCAAAGGGTGGTCGAGTTATGGTCAATCAGTGCGCGAAACAAAAAAGGGAGATAACTCAAAGATTAGCTATGCAAGAGTTGTCATTATTGTGCGCGACACACCTTCGGGTCGTGGTCTATGCATGTGTGAAGTTTCATGAAAATATTCCAAAGGGTGGTGGAGTTATGCTCCGGACACGAAATCAGTGCGAGAAACAAAAAAGGGAGATAACTCAAATATTAGCTATGCAAGAGTTGTCATTCTTGTGCGCGACACACCTTCGGGTTGTGGTCTATGCATGTGTGAAGTTTCATGAAAATATTCCAAAGGGTGTTCGAGTTATGCTCCGGACAAGAAGTGTCTGCGGCGGACGCGGACGCGGCCCGCTGTCAAATCCATAGTATCCCCCGACGGAGTCCGGGGGATACAATTAGTGGAAAATATTTAGATGTTTTTATCCCCCAAGAAAGATATTCCACATATCATAGGATAATAATACTGACCTCTGTTTGACCTTGTGAGCAGCTGGCTGACCTTGTCAACGGTGACCTCTGACCCGGGGTCGGTGTCGGGGTCGTGGAAGATTGTCTGCCGGGTCTCGCTGCCGTCGTAGTTACGCACACTGATACTGAAGGGGGTGGAGGGGGTGGCTGGTCGGAAACCCGACTCCACATTGAACATGAGGGGCGGGGGCGCGATATACGTGTTACTTGTGCTGTTTCTTCTCACGGGCACCTGCAGATTGGTTGGTTGGTTATTGGTTGGTTAATTGGTTGGTTGGTTGGTTGGTTGGTTGGTTGGTTGGTGGTTGCTTGCTTGCTTGCTTGCTTGCTTGCTTGCTTGCTTGCTTGCTTGATTGGTTGGTTGGTTGATCAATTTATTTATTGATTGATTGGGTATGAGCGTTCATGATACAAACATGAGTGGTGGGGGTGTGATGTACATGTTGCTCAGGCTGTTCTTTCTCACTGATACCTGCAGATTGGTTTATTGATTGCTTGATTGATTGATTGATTGGTTGGTTGGTTGGTTGGTTGGTTGGTTGGTTGGTTGGTTGGTTGGTTGGTTGGTTGGTTGGTTGGTTGGTTGGTTGGTTGGTTGGTTGGTTGGTTGGTTGGTTGGTTGGTTGGTTGGTTGGTTGGCGACAATGGTACAAATATGAGGGACGAGGGTGCGATGTATTTTCTGCTCACTGTTCCTTGTCACTGGCACATGGTGATTCATTGATTGGTTGATTAATTAACTTGGAGATTGATTGATTGGTTGGTTGATTGGTTAATGGATTGATTGGGTATGAGTGTTCATGGTACAAACATGAGTGGCGGTGGGACGATGTGAATCAGTATGACGTGACTATACAGTAGACCTGTGTTTACCTTTCTATACGGGCTGCCATAGCAGACGTCTTTATATCGCAGGGCATTGTGCTCGATCACGGAAATCTCTCCGTCTCCCGTACTGTCGCTCGACAAACTCCGTGATATTCTCAGGCCATTCCGAAGCCGATCTGCACTCCCATTGGTTGACTTTGACCTTTGGACTATGAACACCTTGTGGAGGTCATCAAAGCCGCGGGCCATGATCCCTGAGGGGGTGTGGGCGAGGTCAAATGTGTGGCCCAGTTCATGCAGGGAGGCCCCGAGCCCAGTGGCGTAGTTCGCCCAGTGGTATTCTCTGTAATGTTTCATGCTTAACCCTGTCAACCCTAAATACAGTCTACAGTCATTTACATCATTTAAGTCCAGTAGCCTATTTCACCACCATTGCAAAGTATACTTTTCTAGCAAAGAATACTTTGAGGGAGTAATCATTTATTTTTCCCGAAATGCATTATTTCATATAGAACTACGGTAACGACTGCATATAGTTGATGATTAAAAGTATGCAGAATTATTATACTGAATTTATTACATTATCACAGCCAAAATGGCTGTGATAATGTAATAAATTCAGTAGAATAAAAATTAATAAATTTATTCTAAAATTGAAAATTTCTCTCTCAAAGTATACTTTGCTAGAAAAGTATACTTTGCAATGTTGGTGAAATAGTCTACAGGGGACTGAGGAAAATACTGTAGATCTGCATCTACAATGGTCGCAAAACCCATAAGTCCCATTTCTCCAGTCACAGCCACATATGGTTGTACCAGAAGATGAAATTATGTGATTCTTTTATGTCACCTGTGGTACAAATGTACATATAAATAGATTAGGTTACACTGTGCAATGCTAAAATTCTCAAACTTTGTTTTGCTAAAATGATATAATGAAATACAACATTACATTTTGGTAAAAACATCAAATATTTTATTTGTGAAACTTTTATCAAGGCAGACTGGAACCTGTATGACTGTCCCTCATACATCTGTTTGACAGCTAGGAAGAAAACAGCACAATGTTTATGCAACCACAACATCATAACATTATCGATTCGAGAATCAGGAAGACCTGGAACTATTTATATTGTTCTTCACTGATAATAATCTACAATTGATTATTGGAGGAAGCTTTACTGCAGTGGGCCAGAAATAACTTGTGATCTATTTTGAATGCCGATCAAACACAGTAATGTGGTGAAGTAGGAGTTTTCTTTTATTGCATGAAATGGGTTTTCGCAGCATAATAACGGTGTATTAAAAATCAAAATGCACTCGCGTGATAAATATGCAAACGAAACCACTACAGAAAACATGTTATGTGATCAGTACAGCTTCAATGTTGATGATGTGTTTATGCAATAAATGGAATCTAACATTATTTTGTGATGATAGAATGTGATAACTGTTAAGCGGTTGACCAACTTCACAAGTACTCGTCTTAGCCTCAATTCTTATGAAACCAGTAAACCTGTATAATAAATACCATATTTTATCATCACTCGTGTAAGATCCTCTATTTATTAAACTTGTTGACCGATTCCACAAGAAATTCGGCAAAGCCTCACTACATGATCAGCCATATAAGACCCTATATTTCGGTTCTGGCGCTTTCCTGATTGGCACGAACAAGAGAAACCCAATAAACGTGGCGGTTAACATTTAGTAAGTGAATTACGGAGACGTGTCGTGGAATATCAGGGGCCCGTTTCACTAAAACTTTGTACGACTAAAATGTTCGTAAGTGCAAACTTATGATAGTCTGTGAATTTCACATTAACAATGTTTTCCTGTAAACAATTATTGGATTTACAGTTATTGAGCATAGGCTGCACATTTGCAGGGTTAGGGGTTAGGGTTAAACCCCCCATAACCCTAACCCTATACTCAATAAATGTAAATCCATCAATTGAAATTTACAGACGATCCTAAATTTGCACTTACAAACATTTTAGTGGTACAAAGTTTAGTGAAATGGGCCCCAGGATGTCTGTGAACATTACTTAGAGATCCACCACATAACTTGTATAATTAAAGAGGATATATATGCCCATATTTCAAATTCAATGCGTATTTTACTTTTACAAATGTAGTATTGATTTTCTTCCTTAATAAATAGAGAACATATGATAAAAAATAAAACAAATTTAAAAATTCACTTATTTGAGCTGCAAAAAGCAAACACTGTTTTTTGCATCAACTAAGTAAATTTTTAACTTTATTACAGTATTTTCACTAGATCTATCAATTTGAAAAATCAATACGTATGTTCACATTTCTGTGAGTATTTTGTACTCCCACTTTTGATAATCAATGCGTATTCTACTAAAATAAGTGCGTAAAATACGCCAAAACACACCTTGTGCTACAAAAAATTAATGTTTAACATTTGGTAAAATGAGTTCCTCTTAATTGTATGGTATGATGTTTAGTGGAACCGGCCACTGATGTTACAGTGGGCACAAATGTCGCAAGGTTCCAATATAGATATTTAACCTTTCCTACGCTGTTGACGGAAATTGCCATCTGCTGTTTTTCATTTTTGCTTTAATTCTTAACAAAAAACTGGTTTTGACAGCACATGAGAATCGTCTCCAGTGGAGACGATTCTCATGTGCTGTCAAAACCAGGTTTTTGTCAAGAAATATTGAAAATAAAACATTTCCAGCAGACGACAGCATTTAATTCAGCGTAGTAAGGGTTAACCCTGAGAATGTGGCAAATGTCTGCTGTGGATTTTTTATATTTTGCCTTCTTTCTCAATAAAAACATGATTTCAGCACTAAAGTGCTTTTGATGAGAAAATAAAATAAACAGCAGACGACAATTAAATAATTCAGCATTATAAGCATTAAGTCGCTGGCTCACTTTCTCATAACCGTGATACAGCAGTCGACAAATTACACGTGACACAACGTTGTTATACTATTGAATAAATAATTACGCAAAAAATACATCATATAATTTCATTTTCATTTCACGATAGAAATCAATAGGGGGGTCATCAAAATTGACAATCTCCCGAGATTGAGAGAAGATCAGCATGAACGATATGACCTTGTGAACAATGTATCGCACATGTAAAACTATGTTAGAGTTCACTGTGCTTACATGAATAAGGTATTTTCTTTGAATTACAAAATCTGCCGCACCAGATGAGAGGACACAGATCAGCTGACTTATTATATATTCATCTATACTGGATGTAAACTGCAGGTTGCACGTAATGGAGATCTCCCATCAAACGGAGATCTCCCATCATATTGCTTGTTGTTGCTGTTGCATGACAGACAATCAAATATCTATTTCTATTGAGCGTACAGTACATCGTGAGGAAAATTACATTATTATCTTTTATATACCGGTAATCAGTATGTTCTACAAATAAGTCCGACTAGAGTGGCATTTAGTCAGCAAAAACGCTCTTGAATGATAATTTAAGGAATATTTTGATCATGTATTCCAAATTTCATCTCCCTATTAAAGGTACATACCCACTCAGTAGACACAAATTGTTCTTTATACCAGAGACATCATCTGAGACATTTTCTGGCAAAATAAACATTCATTCACCATTACCCCACGTATTGATTGGCATTATTATACATTTTATATCAGACATAAATTTCCACACTGATATCAGGGGTGATAACCGTGTTTCCTTAAAATGTTAACGGACATTACTATTTATTCTCTGTATTTATTTGTGCAATGATCATACTTTATAATCTGTCGAAAATATTATTTTTTTCAGGTGACACATTTAATTAGTAGAAATAATTAACAAACATCATGGCTCATTTGCATATGAAAATAGCCTGAAAACACCGCGAGTCGCTATCAGTAAAATAAATATTACTAAATGATTATATCTGTATAGCGGGCACTCATAATTTTTAGAACTGGTGGAATAGTGACATAATTATACACTTTTTAATTTAGTGCCTACTGAGTGGGCATGTACTGTAATATTTTCGCCCTTAACACTTTCATCTCTAAGTAACTGGAATGGATTTTTATATGTTAATTTTGCAACCAATTTAACCGTCATAAAATTAATTTCAGACTAGTCCATTTATAACAAGAGTGCCGCAAGTCACAAAATACGCCCGTCGAATATGGGCCAGACAGCGAAGATGCAGAAATGTGAAGCTGTCACCAAGGCAAGGAACATTAATGAGAATTTGAAAGTCTACAGCATTATGTCTTCATCTCGTTGTGCTAAACATGTATACTAATTTAGGCAGAGATAGAAAAGTAGAGTGTAAAGTAGAAATGATAGGGAATTGGATACAATAATGTAGAAAAAATGGCCAAGTTAAAAAGGAGATATTTTTGTTAAAAAATATTTTTTCGGCATAAAAACACCAAGGTGCACATCTTCAATATGTGTAGAAGACATGTGTATAGTTTCAGAACGATCTACTGAACGGTTTCGGAGGAGTTGTGTACACGAACTATGCGCTTTTTCTTCAGCTGCCTGCCCGCCCGCCGTGCGATAAAACATAATACGTACCGGTCATATAACAAGAGCTGTAGGAGAACAGCATAGCTCGACTATGAGGGTTGTCGATGTACACATAGCTTGACAAACGAGGTGGCTGCGGCCTGCATAAAAACCTTAACCAAGGTTGACTAAAAAACTTAACCAAGGGAAATTAAGTAAGTAATTCAAGGTTAAATGTAGGTCAATGACAGATATAGGTCAGGGGTTATTGATGTACATCACTAGGAGATGAAGTTTTCCAAGTATGGTTGCTGTAGGCCCAGGAGTATTCCATATACAAGCTTGACTAAAAACCTTAACCAAGGGGAAATAACTAAGTAATCCAAGGATAAAAGTAGGTCAAGTCAAATATAGGTCAGGGATTATTGATGTACATCACTAGGAGATGAAGTTGTCCAAGTATGGTTGATGTAGGCCCAGGAGTATTGCATATACAAGCTTGACTATAAACATTAACCAAGTAATTCAAGGTTAAATGTAGGTGAAGGTAAAATATAGGTCAGGGGTTATTGATGTACATCCCTATGAGAAAAAGTTATCCAAGTATGGTGTCTGTATGCACAATAGTATTCCATATACAGGCTTGACTAAAAACCTTAACCAAGGTTGACTAAAAACCTTAACCAAGGGGGATTAACTAATTAATTCAATGTTAAATGTAGGTCAAGGTGAAATATAGGTCAGGGGTTGTTGATGTACATCACTAGGAGATGAAGTTGTCCAAGTATGGTTGGTGTAGGGCCAGGAGTATTGCATCTACAAGGTTGACTAAAAACCTTAACCAAAGAGAATTAAGTAAGTAATTGAAAAGGAAATGTAGGTGAAGGTTAAATATAGATCAGGGGTTATTGATGTACATCCCTATGAGAAAAGGTTGTCCAAGTATGTTGTCTGTATGCACAATAGTATTCCATGTACAAGCTTGAGTAAAAACCTTAACCAAGGTTGACTAAAAACCTTAACCAAGGTGACTTAAGTAATTAATTGAAGAGGAAATATAGGTCAAGGTGAAATATATATCAGGGGTTGTTGATGTACATCACTAATCACTAGGAGATGAAGTTGTCCAAGTATGGTGGGTGTAGGGCCAGTAGTATTCCATATACAAGCTTGACTAAAAACCTTAACCAAGGGGAATTAACTAAGTAATTCAAGAGGAAATGTAGGTCAAGGTCAAATATAGATCAGGGGTTATTGATGTACATCGCTATGAGAAAAGGTTGTTCAAGTATGGTGTCTGTATGCACAATAGTATTCCATGTAGAAAGCTTGACTAAAAACCTTAACCAAGGTTGACTAAAAACCTTAACCAAGGGGAATTAACTAAGTAATTCAAGGTTAAATGTAGGTCAAAGTCAAATATAGGTCAGGGGTTGTTGATGTACATCACTAGGAGATAAAGTTGTCCAAGTATGGTTGGTGTAGGGCCAGGAGTATTCCATCTACAAGCTTGACTAAAAACCTTAACCAAAGAGAATTAACTAAGTAATTCAAGAGGAAATGTAGGTCAAGGTCAAATGTAGGTCAAGGTCAAATATAGAGCAAGGGTTATTGATGTACATCCCTAGGAGATGAAGTTGTCCAAGTATGGTGGGTGTAGGGCCAGGAGTATTCCATATACAAGCTTGACTAAAAACCTTAACCAAGGAGAATTAAGTAAGTAATTGAAGAGGAAATGTAGGTGAAGGTCAAATATAGATCAGGGGTTATTGATGTACATCCCTATGAGAAAAGGTTGTGCAAGTATGGTGTCTGTATGCACAATAGTATTCCATGTACAAGCTTAACTAAAAACCTTAACCAAGGTTGACTAAAAACCTTAACCTAGGGGAATTAACTAGGTAATTCAAGGTTAAATGTAGGTCAAGGTCAAATATAGGTCAGGGGTTGTTGATGTACATCACTAAGAGATAAAGTTGTCCAAGTATGGTTGGTGTAGGGCCAGGAGTATTCCATCTACAAGGTTGACTAAAAACCTTAACCAAAGAGAATTAACTAAGTAATTCAAGAGGAAATGTAGGTCAAGGTCAAATATAGATCAGGGGTTACTGATGTACATCCCAAGGAGATGAAGTTGTCCAAGTATGGTGGGTGTAGGGCCAGGAGTATTCCATATACATGCTTGACTAAAAACCTTAACCAAGGGGATTTAACTAAGTAATTGAAGAGGAAATGTAGGTCAAGGTCAAATATAGACCAGGGGTTATTGATGTACATCCCTATGAGAAAAGGTTGTCCAAGTATGGTGTCTGTATGCACAATAGTATTCCATGTACAAGCTTGACTAAAAACCTTAACCAATGTTGACTAAAAACCTTAACCAAGGGGAAATTAACTAAGTAATTCAAGAGGAAACGTAGGTCAAGGTCAAATATAGATCAAGGGTTATTGATGTACATCACTAGGAGATGAAGTTGTACAAGTATGGTGGGTGTAGGGCCAGTAGTATTCCATATACAAGGTTGACTAAAAACCTTAACCAAGGCGTGAGTGACGGTGACGCCGACGCCGACGCCGACACCGACGCCGGGGTGACAACATAAGCTCTACTTATTCTTCGAATAGTCGAGCTAAAAAGGAGGTGTTTTTGTTCTCAAAAATATGAAAATTACTCATCTGGATCTACACTATTTGCCAATACCACTATAAAGGCCTGTAGTGTCGAAAGGGTTAAAATCAGTAAAAACAAGAAATGCGTCTGTCGAACGCGGATGCCACCTACAGCATATTTGAGAAACTGTGACAAAGTGGTTAACCGAAAAGTGTGATGGACGGACAGACGGACGTACCAACATTTTGGGTTTATGGGCTATTTGCTATATAAAAGATCAAAGGACTAGTCCCTAAACTTCAAAAGGTTTTATGGGCTAACGGAATAAGTTCAAAGGATTCTGAATAAGTTCAAAGGATTAGGCTCCTCCCCCTAGCCCCTAAACCCCCTAATGTTCGCCCGGACAGACGGACGGACGGACGTTCTTACAAATGGATACTTATGTGGCTTATCACATGTTAAATATTAGCCACATAAAAGGATTTTTTAGGTGGCTAATTGTAACCAACCCTATCCTTTACTAAGTCCATAACCCTGTGGGGCCACAGGTGGAAGACTCGGACCTATGACACCAAAATAATGCCTATTAAAAAAATCCCATTACCCCACCCACTTGGTCTCGTACATTACCATCTTCTATTTATAGAAGGTGGGTATGAATATGGCAATTATAGAAAGAGCCCTCTATTTTCCGATTCGCACAAACACAATAAACATCGATTAAATGTATGAAATAATGTCTCTGGCAATCGATAAAGGTATTAGGTGTGTGAATATACTCACTTCAAATCGCTTTTTCAAGTATTTATGAGTTATTCGCGTTTTGATTACCCCATCCAAAGCGAAAGTTGCGTGTACGAAAGAATCTCACACAGAATCGGAGGCCGTCCGGCGTGGATTATCGGTCATATTTGACCAATAACTGATCGCCAGCTCAAACTAAAGTGGTGCACCATGACCATATACATTAGCAACTCCAACCATACAAAGTTCGTCCAATTGTGATCGTTCACCGATCTAAAAAACACTTTTTTGTCTAATTTCGTTCATTATCTGGAACTGGGTCAATGTACCATCTTCCATAATACAACCGGAGCGTCTATGTAAAGAACATCTCTGATTGGCTAAATCTAAACTGTATGACGTCATTCAACCTATTTCGGGATTGCGGAAGACATAATCTGATAGTACGCGAATCATGAATGAAAGTGGAAAAAAGGTGTTTTTTAGATCGGTGAATGATCACAATTGGACGAACTTTGTATGGTTGGAGTTGCTAATGTATATGGTCATGGTGCACCACTTTAGTTTGAGCTGTCGATCAGTTATTGGTCAAATATGACCGATAATCCACGCCGGACGGCCTCTGATTCTGTGTGAGATTCTTTCGTACACGCAACTTTCGCTTTGGATGGGGTAATCAAAACGCGAATAACTCAATAAATACTTGAAAAAGCGATTTGAAATGAGTATATTCACACACCTAATACCTTTATCGATTTCCAGAGACATTATTTCATACATTTAATCGATGTTTATTGTGTTTCTGCGAATCGGAAAATAGAGGGCTCTTTCTATAATTGCCATATTCATACCCACCTTCTATAAATAGAAGATGGTAATGTACGAGACCAAGTGGGTGGGGTAATGGGATTTTTTTAAAAGCATATTTTTGGTGTCATAGGTCCAAGTCTTCCACCTGTGTGTGGGGCTAGCCACATAAGTACCCTAATGTGTGCCTGGACGGACAGACGGATGGACGGACGGTCCAAACACTATATGCCACCCGTTTCTTCGAAACCCGGTGGCATAAAAAAGTGAAAGTGAATGGGTTTAACGTCCCACCAACAGCTAGGGTCATATAGAGACGGGACCACAGTTTAAAGTCTCATCTGACAGACTAGTGGGATGGAAATACTATGAAAGTATTTTTAATGCCTAAGGCGTACTTTGAACCCACAACCTTCGGATTGGAAGTCAGGTGTTCTAACCACTAGGCCACAGTTAATCCCTAATATCAGTCAAGGGGATGACTAGACGTGAATACTCAGATTATTCCAGTAATTAGACAAGTGGTAATAACAAAATAACTCCACAAACAGTTTAGATCCAGATGAGATGGCATGTTACCTTGAGAATTTCTGTATGATTCCCACGGCGATTAGAAGGGAGGTTGGGGGTGGGGTGGCGAGCAACATTTCCCGAAACTTATTTTACAGATCAGCTACAAGTGATATATTTACCTGTAAGCACTATCGTCCATCAACTTCGTGCGGTCAATCTTGCGTGTGTCCGTGAAGCGTTTGTAGATTTCATCAACGCTGGCTGCCCATGTGTGAAGGTTACCGGTACCAAATAACGCCAACCCACCCCCACCTGGAAACAAATATACAACATGATAATCAGGGCTTCTTCTTTTAAGGAGTTTGTGATTAAAAACATGTGATATCCGGTTAACCCTTTCACCCATAAATGACTGGAATGGACTGTGATACCATATGTTAATTTTCCTATCAATTAAATCATCACAAAATGATTTTCAGACTAGTCCATTTATGAAAAGGAGATGTTTTTGTTCTCAAAAATAAGTAAATAACTTGCAATAAGTGCAGATCCTGATGAGAAGGCTCATCATGAGCCAGCTCATCACGAGCCAGCTCATCTGGATCTACACTGTTTGCCAATACAATGATACAGGCCTGTGTTGTTGAAAGGGTTAAATTTGGGCCAGTGGCTGATGATGGGCATGTTACAATGTTTGTGACCAGCAGCAACGCATATCAGCCTGCACACATCGCACAGGCTGATCTGGACCTACGCTGGTCGCCATTCTATCAATCAAACACAGTTTATGATCAATATAGACCCTGATCAGCCAGCAAATGCGCACCATCTGATCAAGGCCTATTGTGGTCCTCTATTGTGTCAATTAAGCATTGTTTACGATGTACATAGACCCTGATCAGGATCCACACAAATCTTGTAAGTAGGATGTTCTGTAGCCGATTTCATCAAAATTGCAAAGTATACTTTTCTAGCAAAGTATACTTTGAGGGAGTAATCATTTATTTTTCCTGAAATGCATTATTTCATATAGAACTAACAACTGCATATATTTGATCATTAAAAGTATGCAGAATTATTATACTGAATTTATTACATTATCACAGCCAAAATGGCTGTGATAATGTAATAAATTCAGTATAATAACAAGAAACGAGGCAAAGCCACGAAGGCCAGGTTTTTTCCAAGCATAGACACTTGGATAACATAATTATACCCACTTTTTGTAGACTAGATGGCCGTGGCCTGCATGTCGCGCCTTGGGGCGAGGCATGGACACTAAAAAAATAGATATAGTAGATGGAAAAACTTTAACCAAAAAACTTTAACCGGACACATGGACGTACGGACGGACGGACGTATGCCAAAATGCCGACGATATCACGCTTTCCACAAGCGTGCGCGACAATGATGATAAACACCCATGTGAAGTATCAAGGTAATGGGTGAAGGAGTTGCAGAGATATAGTACATGAAAAAACTTTAACAACAAAATTAAAAGTAATTTGACCTTGACATTGGGCACAGAGGCCGCACGGTTGGGGGGTAGAATGAAAATATGGATGATGATAAACACCCATGTGAAGTTTCAAGGTAATGGGCGAAGCAGTTGCAGAGATATAGTATAACGAAAAACTTTTAACCAAAAAACTTTAACCAGACGTACGTTAAAAAGTTAACGTTGAAAATGGCTAAGTCAATTACGTAGAAATAATAGGTGAAGGTAAAAAAAAATGGTCACATGTTGGATAGTTGTATGTGGTAGGCACACTTGGTTATGTGAAATTTTGGTGGTCCTAGGTGGTACAGTACCAAAGAAATGGACTTAAACATGAAAACTTAACATTGTAAATGCGAAAACTTAACATTGAAAAAGTCGACTGCGCGGAAAAAATGGGTCAAGTTCAAAAAAAGGAAAACATGTTGGATAGTGTTATGTGGTGGGCACCCCTTGATTATGAAGCTGTGAAAGTTTGGTGGTCCTAGGTGGTACAGTAACAAAGAAATGGAGTCAAACACGAAAACTTAACATTGATTGTGGACGCCGCCCGCCGCCCACCGCCGCCGCCCGCCGCCCGCCGCCCGCCGCCCGCCGCCCGCCTGGCTTTCGCCAATCCAATAGCCTGGATTTTTTTTCCAAAAAACCTGGCTAAAAATTAATAAATTTATCCTAAAATTTAAAAATTCTCCATCAAAGTATACTTTGCTAGAAAAGTATACTTTGCAATGTTGGTGAAATAGGCTACTGATGTGGTCATTTGGCTATTGCAATCTACTTTTGACTCAACCAGTCCAAGGGACAATTTTACAAAAAGGTATTTCACTGAATCTAATCATGGCAATTTTAATACCGGTAATTGATTTTGGAACCTTCCACAATCCCTCGTTGGTTCTATAGTGCCTTTTCTCCAGCCAATGACACAGTTTTTTACTAAGTTTATATACCCAATGTTTATGCTCTGCTATTCTGTCCTAGATTCCAACTCGGCCTAGTTTTGCCCTAGTTTCCAACCCGGACTAATCAACGCCGTCGTTATGATGAAAAGCTTCATTGGTTTTCTATCCCCCGGGAGCTATAAATAGCCGCCGGTGGCATAAACTGATCAATCAGTGCTACATGTATAATCAATCATCCGCTTTTTATGTGAATCTGCGAGTGGAGTCGTTTTTGTTAGGAAACAGGTTTCTACTGGCAGCAATTAGTGTCGGAGCCAATAGACAATAATTCTGTGTTGGGTTATAGCAGTTGCCCCAAACTTCATATGAAATATACTGAACAGCAAAATAAATGTTACACTTGTAAATTCCTGTCTAGTCAAAATAATGATTGTATACTGCATAGAAAAGAAAAGGTTAAACTTCCTAAATTTACAACAATACCCAAGTATATATATATATGTTATAGTCGTGCAAAATGACCGTTAGTGATCTACACATCTCATCTTTATTTGTGGCTGTAACTGGATACACAGGGCTTATGGGTTTAGCGACCAGTGTAGAACCAAAACACCATATGCATCCACACATCTGATCAGGGTCTGCACTGTTCACCATTCCATCAATGAAACACTTGCCATGCTTCTAACAAGCAACATAGATCGTTATCAGGCAACAGGAGTGTGTTATTTGATCAGGAGCTACAGTAGTCACAAATCCCATAAGCCCCATTTCTCCAGTCACAGTGACATTTCAGTAAACCCTAACAATGTAGGATTAACATCTTGTTGTCTGCTGGGTTTTTTATTGTCAATTTATTTTGCTATAAATATAATTATTCTTATGCTTCGATACCAGATGAGATTCTCATATACCAATATATGAAAGTAAAGCAACAGACAACACTATTTCCCTCTGTTCTGTAGAGCAATTAATTTTATCTTCAAATATATTTTGCTTACCTAATGCTGTGTGTCCTTTTGTATGACGTAAAATTTCTGTGTGAGTTGTTGGCGCTTCCTTGCCCGAAGGAGGATCGTACCGCGTGAAAGACATAAAACAATACCATTTACACAGATCTTTGTCCGCAAAATTTGATGATGTCATCAATTCTCGTGCAAATTCTGCCCAGAGTTCACTGCCCGACATGGAATGTGCTCGTTCTAACGTTAAGTTACTGTGAAACACCCGACACAGTGGTTCAAAATTGGAATTTATCTCGAGTTGGAATGTTTGCCGACCGAATCCATGCTCCTTCATTTTCTCGGCGGTGAACGTCTGAATGAGCATCGCGGC
Organism: Conchocele bisecta; assembly: GCA_029237695.1. Classification (NCBI taxonomy): domain Eukaryota; kingdom Metazoa; phylum Mollusca; class Bivalvia; order Lucinida; family Thyasiridae; genus Conchocele; species Conchocele bisecta. Next base: position 31,652,754 of record CM055277.1, read on the forward strand.
GAGCTTGATTCGTTCCAGGGCGCTGTCGAGGGAACAATCCTCCCCGTCTGGGCCCTGGAAGTAACCGTCGTCATCTGAACACACAATGTACACTGGCCGCACAAAATGCTTCAGGTGCGAGTAACTGAACACAATCGTTAACTGTAGAATCTCGTCTTGGAATTTCAAGTGAATGTTGTTTTGTCCGGGTAGTAGGAGCACAAGGACCTTGAAGGCGCCATCGATCACCGGCCATGTTGTGCACGTGTGTTCCGGTTGACTGGAGTTCCAGACGGCTATCTCACCGTTGTCTGTGAGGCAGTCTATGTCGCCGAGGAGCAGCGGCAAGTGCAGGGATACTGTCTCGCCGTGTGCCACATTGTACACGCGGATTCTCATCCTACGTCTGACTGCGTCCTCATGTTAACCTGTGAACAGAGAGATAGATCACAAGTCGGGGGCGACGGAAGCATCATAAGATTGGCCCGACGAAGGTAAGGTGTTTCACACCCCCACTCCCCTACCGCATGTTAATCTGTGGACAGTGATAATACTAATTACATTACATTACGCTTTTTTGTATATAAAAATTCTAAATATTTAAAATAAATAGAGGATATTCCATCGTACGTTTTGAATAGCAGCAAATAATACACGAGAATGCATCGGCTTCCATGTCAGCAACGAGTAAGTGTAGCGAACGAGTTGCTTGCACAGATGCCAATGGACACGAGTGTATTATTTCCGTACGTCATTTCGTAACAGCATGTGACGTCGTTCAACAAATGAAACGTCAGCACGGTAGATTTCAAATTTGGACCGACTGTGAGACATTGAATCGTGGCAATGCCTGGTAAAACAAAGCATTATGATGAATAACCATTCGTGGGGAAAAATTTAGAAATTGTCATTGACTGATTTTTAGTGGTTTTTTTTCTTCAAAACTGTCCTATCTTTTTCAACAACATGTGTTGCCATCACATCATTATTATTTGTCATTGATATAAGTCAATTGAGCTGACAGAACATGGTTTTGTTGAGCGTAAAATGGAAAACAGAAAAGAATGGCAGACGACAAAATTGAAACTGTCGCTGTAAGAGACAATCCATAAAATATGGAAATTGTGTGAAGTTAAAGCTCAAACTGTTTGTGTGAGTGAGTTTCAATGAAGTTCTCAAAATCAATTATGTTGTAAACGTAAAAGCAGTATTTTCAATTTTCCACCTGCAAAAAGTCAAAAGTTGCATGCCTGACTGGCGAACGCAAATGAAATTGTGACTGTAACTGGAGAAATGGGGCTTATGGGTTTGTGACAGTGTAGATTCAGATCTAGCACACTCATGTAACTATATTGTTTGTTAGAGCATGACGGGTGCTTCACACAGGCTGATCTGAAACCTATACTGGTTGCAAAACCCATAAACCCCGTTTATCCAGTCACAGGCACATTTCCGTTCCCCAAGGAAGCACCTTTATGTTCACCCTCTATTCCACTTGCTGCAACCTCTTTCCACGCCAGAGTAATTCAAATTACCGTAAAATGGTGATTTTATTTTGAAAATCCAGAAATAAAGGCACATGCTTGTAAGCATTGCGAGTATGTACACAACTGCCTACGTTAATCTTGCCTACGTTAACTACGTTAATCTTGCCTACGTTAATCTTGCCCAGATGCAGAGCTCCAGTTAACGTGCGTAATTTGACCAACTTGGGGTGAAATTTTGTTATTTCTTCATCAAAAATGGCAAGTTGGTAGTGCTTTAGAATCGTCTCATTGAGACGATTCTAAAGCACTCCCAATTTGCCATTTTTGATGGAGAAATAAGAAATTTACCTCCAAATTATGCACCTTAACTGGAGCTCTGCCCAGATGTCAACGTTTCTGAACATAAATTGGCAATTTCAACTGGCAACCAATTAGTTTGAGTGGCTGTGCAATGCACAGCTAGCTCAGCAGCCATTCACAAACAGCCATTCACAATCACAATATTCAAGTATTTTGAAATAAAAATAAATTCAAATATTAGCAAGATTAGCGCAGGCAGTGGTGTAGTCCGAATCAAGCACACATTCAGCAAGTTTGATTGGTCAGTCATCAGAGGCGTTTGATCAAATTGTAAGAAATATCGCATTTATCAGGCTCGGCTTGGAAAAGGTACTAAGGAATATCTATATGTTTCCTAGACTTGGGTGATAAACTTGATATCAACAGACACTCAACTGGCATTCTTTACAAGCAGCAGTAATTTTCATCAAAGCCTCGGACTTCATACGTGTTTCCTGTGACTTGTGGATCAAACTGTCTGATTTATCGTACAAATTTGGAGAAAATTTATGTTTCATACTGGTAAATAATTGAGACATGTCATGTGATTTTATACCTAAGAACATGGGCGATATCTCATGGAAAATATTTACAAAATTTATATTTACCATAAATGTGGTCGACAGTTGACAAAATGTTCATGTGTAATTCGAATCCGCATTTGCTATGTAAATTTCCGTCATCTTATCAAAAATATCACAGTTTATGTAAATATCGTTTATGAAAAATTGAATGTTTAATCCTTGCCTGTATAGTGGATACCATCAGGATTTTTGCAAGTAATTTTCATATTTTTAAAAAAAATAAAACACTTTTCATAAATGGACTAGCCTGAAAATCATTTTGTGACAATTTAATTGGTTGGTTGCAAAATTAATGTATCAAAATCCATTCCAGTTACTTGGGGGTGAAAAGGTTAACATGATAATAGTGTATGTGTACCTTATAATCAATCCAATCTCCGTCCACTCGTTCTTCGACCTAAACTCAATGTTTAACCTTATATATTATAGTAGTGTACAAATCCAATCTTTCATATCTTGTCCAATTAAACAACCAACACACTTCACTTTGGTGAACTTGTTAAAGACTGTCACATAAAAAATAAGTGCACCAGATATGTGGTAAAATGTCACTACTTTATTCACTTGACACAAAGATACAAAGTTCAGTGGTTTCATGCTTGTAATATTTTCTGACTATGCATAGCTCCAGATAAGGTGTGTATTTGCGTAAATACCCAAATAAAATTGCCAAAAACCCAATTGAAATCAGAAGTAGTGAGTATCAAAAAGCAATGAAAAATTTGTGGTATCTTTATCATGCTACAAAAAACAATAAACAGACCACAAATATAGCATATTTTCTTATTTTTCCATGAAAACACATCTTGGTATTTCATTAGAATTGTCTCCAAGGAGACAATTCTAATGAAATACCAAGATGTGTTTTCATTTAGAAGCAAACTATTCAATAAGTGCGGTCTGCTGATGTGTAAACAGTAGTGGACTGTGATATGTTAATTTAAGGACCAATCCAATTGTCTCAAAATGATTTTCAGACTAGTCCATTTACCGGGTATTAGAATGGGGTGTATTTTTCTCTAAAATATATGAAGTGCAGATTCTGATGAGACGGCTCATTACGATCCAGCTCATCTGGATCTACACTGTTTGCAAACATTGCTATAGAGGTATGTGGTGTTGAAAGGGCTAAGCACAGGACCCTGAGTTCTTTAGAATCATCTTATAGAGATGTGTAGGAACACCAAGAATTGCATGTTTCAGGATTGGTGTAAGAAATAATAAATGTCAGCCACAAACATTCCACGCTTACCTGTAGCCTGTCACAACAAAGTGTGTATTCACGCAGATTTAATCAAACGAATTATCGAGGTGAATATCTAACCAATTTGCAGCCACTTTTACAAAATCTCGCTTATTGATCTAATACAAACCAAGCAATTTAAATTCAGCTACAAAGAATTGTTCAATAATAAAGCAACTCTTGAAAAACACGCCAATCCTTCAGGATACAGAAATATATTTTGATTTCAAGTTAACCTTTACATTGCCAATCTAAATGTCGCTGTCTTCAGCATTTATTTACCAACCTACAATGAACCCATTACCGGTACATGCTGAAGATACACAATTTTACTGACATAAAATTTTAAGAAATTTCTTTATTTCTCATCAGAAGTATTATGTGCTGACCACCATTTGAACTGTCTCGTCGAGACGGTTCAAATGAGTGGTCACAACATATACTTTGGTTGAGAAATAAGGAAAATAGAACAGAACAAAATCAATATTTGAAGACACATGGAATGTATTCCGAATGTAATGGGCTAAAATCAGGTTTGCCCAGCATATTAGAATCATCTCCAGGAGACTTTACATGTAATTTACATGTAGTATCACCATTTTGGTTTTATGTTTTTCTTATTTTGTAAGCAATGCTGCAAGTGAATAAGAAACGTGTAACATGAGGAAATGGCTACAGTGACACATAATAAGTTTCCTCAGGGAAGAAAAAACATTTACAAAACTAGATTGGTCAGTAAGCGAGGCTTACGGAATACCCCCCGCGTGGGCCCAGGTACCCCTAAAATGTGTACAAATTTCCAAGTGTGTGGGCTTGTGACCTTGACTCTGGGATTAGCGCGAGCGGCATGAACGTGAATTTGTCACAGGGTGGTAGAGGTCCATTGGAGCAATGAGTGTGTGAAATGTGAAGCAGATCCGAGCAAGGAAATAGAAGTTATAACCGATTTTCTCTGATGTTAAGTTTTGTAAAGAGACTACCGTATAACCTCGAATTAACGCCACCCCCGGAGGCGTTACATTTTACGAAAAGGGGGGTGGGGGGGGGCGTTTATTTATTAGCCAGTATAGAAAAAAAAAAAAAAAGAAAAAAAAAAGAAAAAAAAAAAAAAGAAAAAAAAAAAAAAAAGATTACCAAAAACCGCCTAATTTCAAACACAAATAAGGATTTAAGGATTATTGTTGTTGATTGGCATATAGCATTACATGAGGCAAATACCGTATGTATAAGTTATTGTATACATATTGGATATTTAGTTCTTTAAAAATCCAATATGTATTAGTCATTGTTCACATATTATATTGGATTTTTAAGGAATTAAATGCGAGGGAGCATTATCGGCCGCAGAATTTAGTTCCTGAAAAATACAATATGTGAACTCTAACATACTCATAATTAGCCAGGTTTATAATGCAGTCTCCTATCCGAGCATTGCTTTTGAATTTCCTGTTCAACATGAAGTCATTAAATTTGGTAATATGTAATATTAATGTATTCGCGTTAAATACTGGCCAGCGATTGGCTTAGAAAGTAGGGCGAATAATAAAGCTACTAAAACAACATCTGACAAACAAATATTTACCTATGACTGTCTTCTATTCCTTATATACAAGAACATGTACATGTATATGTCCATTCACTCAGTACTGTCCACTGCTAATTCTGAAAAATAATTAATTTCTTTAAGTTCCTTCTCAAAAGACCACACAGTTGTATATGGCCGACATCTGTGTGATGGTTTAACTCTTTCAACCCCACACGCCATAATTCCAATATTTACAAACACTGTAGATCCAGATGAGCCGGCTCGTAACGAGCCGTCTCATCAGGATCTGCAATTTTGCCAGTATTTCAAGATTATTTTTCCAATGGAATAGTCCAAAAATTAAAATGGAATTGTTCATGTCAGATATTTAGGGGTGAAAGGTTTAATCTGAAGTTCAAATTCATTTGAGCTCACCATAAGCTGGTAGAGAATAATCGGGCACATTTCAATGTCTGTTTGGACAAACCCGCTATACAAACATTCACTACTTTATCTAAGAAACTAAAGATCAAGGTGGTCGAAACTGACAGGCTTGTTATGTAGATGTTGTTTATACATATCAACGACGATCCGACACAAACACTTTTATTGAAATTATCACCCAACCCAGGTTATTTCAGTCAAAATTCAAGTCAGTTCACTAATACAATTTTTATTTATTTATTAATCCTTTCACCCCTAAGTAACTGGTATAGTAGACTCTTCCATATAAAGTTTGTAATTATTCCATTCTACAGGAAAGGGGTGGTTTAATTAACCCTTGGAATGCGGCAAACAAAAATTGCCGTCTGCTGTTGTTTTATATTTATTTTTTTCTCAATAAAAACATGATTCTTTAGAAGCATTTCCATTACAAATGATTTGAAAGTGCTGTACAATCATGTTTTTGTGAGAAAAATGGGAAATAAAAAATACACAGCAGACGACAAAATTTAATTCAGCTGTGTAAGGGTTAAACATCAGAAAATATCCACACACAGTGCAGATCATGATGAGACGACAGGCCACAACAAAAGGGGACTTATTGAGTCTACAACACACAATGTTAGATCAGATTTCATAGCGGTACTGGTCTCTATGGAGTTGGCCAATCATCCAGGTTATATGTATATGGTGCCTCTGACGAAAACAATGCAAGTCTGCACGAGTGTGTTAGATGATTAGGAGCTACACCGGTCAAACACTCAATAAGCCCCATTTTGTTGTGGCTGACCACATACTCACTGCCCTGCCAACACAGCTTTCCCATTACTGTTGTATTGCCAAATCAATCAATTCTGCCACACTCCACAGTACATTTACAATTTTTGGAACTTGAGTGTAAGTAATCGTACGGCCTCTCGCCAATACAATTACCATGGGTGGTCACATGTATACTATTTTGAAGAAATCAAGATTGATAACAAGTTTACTACTTGTCTCATGGTTCTTCAACTGTTAATTAACGTGTCATGACCAATCACCGACCGACAAACCGACCGACCAATAAAAATTACCATAAGTGGTCACATGTATACTATTTTAAAGAAATCAAGAATGATAACAACCGACCGACCGACCGACCGACCGACCGCCCGACCGACCGACAGTCCGACCGACCGTCCGACTGTTCGGTCTGATATCCATCTAACAAACAGCCATGTGACTGGGCAGAACCAGTCTGTATGTGACATCAGGAGAAAACTGATAATTCAGGGCTCGGACTCAGACCTGGGGCTATACCACCCATTTGAATAGTATAACAACAATATCTTAACTTGCAATGTGAACATTTTTCACACATACAAAAATATTCTCTTAATTATGCACAGAAGTATATGTTGTTACCACTCATTTGAACCGTTTCATCGAGATGGTTCAAATGAGTGGTCACAACATAAACTTTTAAGAACAAGAAACGAGGCAAAGCCACGAAGGCCAGGTTTTTTCCAAGCATGGACACTTGGATAACATAATTATACCCACTTTTTGTAGACTAGATGGCCGTGGCCTGCATGTCGCGCCTTGGGGCGAGGCATGGACACTAACAAAATAGATATAGTAGATAGAAAAACTTTAACGAAAAAACTTTAACCGGACACACGGACGTACGGACGGACAGACGTATGCCAAAATGCGGACGATATCGCGCTTTCCGCAAGCGGGTGCGATAATGATGATAAATACCCATGTGAAGTATCAAGGTAATGGGTGAAGCAGTTGCAGAGATATAGTACAGGAAAACACTTTAACAAATAAATTCAAAGTAATTTGACCTTGACATTGCGCACAGGGGCCGCACGGTTGGGGGTTAGAATGAAAATATGGACGATGATAAACACCCATGTGAAGTTTCAAGGTAATGGGCGAAGCAGTTGCAGAGATATAGTATAACAAAAAAGTTTTAACCAACAAATTTAACCAGACGTACGTTAAAAAGTTAACGTTGAAAATTACGCAGAAATTACGCAGAAATAACGCAGAAATAATAGGTGAAGGTAAAACAAGAAACGAGGCAAAGCCACGAAGGCCAGGTTTTTTCCAAGCATAGACACTTGGATAACATAATTATACCCACTTTTTGTAGACTAGATGGCCGTGGCCTGCATGTCACGCCTTGGGGCAAGGCATGGACACTAAAAAAATAGATATAGTAGATGGAAAAACTTTAACCAAAAAACTTTAACCGGACACACGGACGAACGGACGGACGTATGCCAAAATGCCGACGATATCGCGCTTTCCGCAAGCAGGTGTGACAATGATGATAAACACCCATGTGAAGTATCAAGGTATTGGGTGAAGCAGTTGCAGAGATATAGTACACGAAAAAACTTTAACAAAAAAATTCAAAGTAATTTGAACTTGACATAGGGCACAGGATCGCGCTTTCCGCAAGCAGGTGTGACAATGATGATAAACACCCATGTGAAGTATCAAGGTAGGGTGGGTGAAGCAGTTGCAGAGATATAGTACACGAAAAAAAAAAAATTAACAAAAAAAAATCAAAGTAATTTGACCTTGACATTGGGCACAGGATCGCGATTTCCGCAAGCAGGTGCAACAATGATGATATAAACACCCATGTGAAGTATCAGGTATTGGGTGAAGCAGTTGCAGAGATATAGTACACGAAAAAAACTTTAACAAAAAAATTCAAAGTAATTTGACCTTGACATTGGGCACAGGATCGCGCTTTCCGCAAGCAGGTGCGACAATGATGATAAACACCCATGTGAAGTATCAAGGTATTGGGTGAAGCAGTTGCAGAGATATAGTACACGAAAAAACTTTAACAAAAAAAATTCAAAGTAATTTGACCTTGACATTGGGCACAGGATCGCGCTTTCCGCAAACAGGTGCGACAATGATGATAATACCCATGTGAAGTATCAATTGAATGGATAAACACCCATTGGGTGAAGTATTCAAGGTATTGGGTTGAACAGTTCAGAGATATAGTAACACACGAAAAAACATTAACAAAAAAAATCAATTATATTAAACAAAGTAATTTGACCTTGACAGTTGGCACAGGGGCCGCACGGTTGGGGGTTAGAATGAAAATATGGGATGATGATAAACACCCCATGTGATGTTTCAAGGTTAATGGGCGAACGGGGGATCGAAGCAAGTTGCAGAGAATTTATAGTATAACGAAAAAGTTTTAACCATAAAAAACTCTAAACCATGGACTGTACGTTAAAAAGTTTAACGTTGAAAATGGCTAAGTACAATTACGTTAGAAAATTAATAGGGTGAATGGTAAAAAAAATGGTCTACATGTTTGGATAGTTGTATTTGTGGTAGGCACCCCTTGGTTATGAAGCTGTGAAAGTTTGGTGGTCCTAGGTGTAGTACCAAGAAATGGACTTAAACACGAAAACTTAACATTGTAAACGCGAAAACTTAACATTGAAAATGGCTAAGTCGACTACGCGGAAAAAAGTGGGTCAAGTTATAAAAAAAAGTAACATGTTGGATAGTGATATGTGGTGGGCACCCCTTGATTATGAAGCTGTGAAAGTTTGGTGTCCTAGGTGGTACAGTCAACATAGAAATGGACTCAAACACGAAAACTTAACATTGATTGTGGACGCCCGCCGCCCGCCGCCCGCGCCGCCCGCCCGCCCGGCTTTCGCCAATCCAATAGCCTGGATTTTTTTTCAAAAAACCTGGCTAAAAATGGTCACATGTTGGATAGTTGTATGTGGTAGGCACCCCTTGGTTATGAAGCTGTGAAAGTTTGTGGTGGTCCTAGGTGGTACAGTACCAAAGAAATGGACTTAAACACGAAAACTTAACGTTGTAAAACGCGAAAACTTAACATTGAAAATGGCTAAGTCGACTGCGCGGAAAAAATGTGTGAAGTTAAATAAAAAGTAACATGTTGGATAGTGATATGTGGTGGGCACCCCTTGATTATGAAGCTGTGAAAGTTTGGTGGTCCTAGGTGGTACAGTACCAAAGAAATGGACTTAAACACGAAAACTTAACATTGTAAACGCGAAAACTTAACATTGAAAATGGCTAAGTCGACTACGCGGAAAAAATGGGTCAAGTTAAAAACAAGAAACGAGGCAAAGCCACGAAGGTCAGGTTTTTTCCAAGCATAGACACTTGGATAACATAATTATACCCACTTTTTGTAGACTAGATGGCCGTGGCCTGCATGTCGCGCCTTGGGGCGAGGCATGGACACTAAAAAATAGATATGTAGATGGAAAAACTTTAACCAAAAAACTTTAACCGGAAACCAAACACGGACGAACGGACGGACGTATGCCAAAATGCCAACGATATCGCGCTTTCCGCAAGCAGGTGTGACAATGATGATCCATGTGAAGTATCAAGGTATTGGGTGAAGCAGTTGCAGAGATATAGTACACGAAAAAACTTTAACAAAAAAATTCAAAGTAATTTGAACTTGACATAGGGCACAGGATCGCGCTTTCCGCAAGCAGGTGCGACAATGATGATAAACACCCATGTGAAGTATCAAGGTATTGGGTGAAGCAGTTGCAGAGATATAGTACATGAAAAAACTTTAACAAAAAAATTCAAAGTAATTTGACTTCACATTGGGCACAGGATCGCGCTTTCCGCAAGCAGGTGCAACAATGATGGTAAACACCCATGTGAAGTATCAAGGTATTGGGTGAAGCAGTTGCAGAGATATAGTACACGAAAAAAGTTTAACAAAAAAATTCAAAGTAATTTGACCTTGACATTGGGCACAGGATCGCGCTTTCCGCAAGCAGGTGCGACAATGATCATAAACACCCATGTGAAGTATCAAGGTATTGGGTGAAGCAGTTGCAGAGATATAGTACACCGACGAAAAAAAACTTTAACAAAAAAATTTAAAGTAATTTGACCTTGACATTGGGCACAGGATCGCGCTTTCTGCAAGCAGGTGCGACAATGATGATACACATCCATGTATCAAGTATTGGGTGAAGCGAGTTGCAGAGATATAGTACACAAAAAAACTTTAACATAAAAAAATTCAAAGTAAATTTGACCTTGACATTGGGCACAGGATCGCGCTTTCCAAGCAAGCAGTTTCCGACAATTATGATAAACACCCATGTGAAGTATCAAGGTATTGGTGAAGCAGTTGCAGAGATATAGTACACGAAAAAAACAAAAAACTTTAACAAAAAAATTCAAATAAGTAATTTGACCTTGATATTGGGCACAGTATCGCGCCCTTTCCGCAAGCAGTGCAACAATGATGATAAACGCCCATGTGAAGTATCAAGGTATTGGGTGAAGCAGTTGCAGAGATATAGTACACGAAAAAACTTAAAAAAAAAAAATTCAAAGTAATTTGACCTTGACATTGGGCACAGGATCGCGCTTTCCGCAAGCAGGTGCGACAATGATGATAAACACCCATGTGAAGTTATCAAGGTATTGGGTGAAGCAGTTGCAGAGATATAGTACACAAACAAAATTCAACAAAAAAATTCAAAGTAATTTGACCTTGACATTGGGCACAGGATCGCGCTTTCCGCAAGCAGGTGCAACAATGATGATAAACACCCATGTGAAGTATCAAGGTATTGGGTGAAGCAGTTGCAGAGATATAGTACACGAAAAAACTTTAACAAAAAAATTCAAAGTAATTTGACCTTGACATTGGGCACAGGGGCCGCACGGTTGGGGGTTAGAATGAAAATATGGATGATGATAAACACCCATGTGAAGTTTCAAGGTAATGGGCGAAGCAGTTGCAGAGATATAGTATAATGAAAAATAGTTTTAAAACCAAAAAACTTAATAACCAGACGTACGATAAAAAGTTAACGTTGAAAAATGGCTAAGTCAATTACGTAGAAATAATAGGTGAAGGTAAAAAAAATGGTCACATGTTGGATAGTTGTATGTGGTAGGCACCCCTTGGTTATGAAGCTGTGAAAGTTTGGTGGTCCTAGTGGTACAGTACCAAAGAAATGGACTTAAACACGAAAACTTAACATTGTAAACGCGAAAACTTAACATTGAAAATGGCTAACTGTCGACTACGCGGAAAAAATGTGTGAAGTTAAAAAAAAAGTAACATGTTGGATAGTGATATGTGGTGGGCACCCCTTGATTATGAAGCTGTGAAAGTTTGGTGGTCCTAGGTGGTACAGTACCAAAGAAATGGACTTAAACACGAAAACTTAACATTGTAAACGCGAAAACTTAACATTGAAAATGGCTAAGTCGACTACGCGGAAAAAATGGGTCAAGTTCAAAAAAAGTAACATGTTGGATAGTGATACGTGGTGGGCACCCCTTGATTATGAAGCTGTGAAAGTTTGGTAGTTCTAGGTGGTACAGTAACAAAGAAATGGAGTAAAACACGAAAACTTAACATTGATTGTGGACGCCGCCCGCCCGCCGCCCGCCCGCCGCCCGCCCGGCTTTCGCCAATCCAATAGCCTGGATTTTTTTCCCAAAAACCTGGCTAAAAATTAAGAAAATTTGCAAAATTTATTTCAAATGTGTCCGTACTCCGTATAGGTGTTGGATTGGGTCAAGTCTGAAAAGATTATTTATTGGTCTGTTAAATATCATAGTGCTACTAAATAGCCAATTATTCAATATTGAAATATTGTCATAAAGTATATTTGGCCCACTTTGCACATAATTGATAAATATTCAATTTCCACATACCGGTAACCTTCCAACTACATTCTACTTATCTACATACATGCACAATTTCACTTATGAAAATGAGTGTCACACCACATACTTTCAAAATAAACTTGCAAATGTATATAGTATGAACAAAGTAGACTAGCAAGTGCAAAATCATGAGTTACCTCATTCCTATAAAACTGAATACACACATTTTGTACAAGTCACTCCACAACGTTTTTATATAAGAATCCAGACATTTTCCAAGTTTTCTAATCCTTGTAAATAGTTGTATGAATACATGTACAGGAATATACATGTCAACTACTAAATGCTGTTTGAAGCAACAGATAAGCAGGTCAGGTCAGGTCAATGTCGCGAATCAATACAACTCCCTCAACCCGAGTCAGTGAAGCGGCAATGACGGTGGGTATCATGCTATGATCAATGTCGCTAGTGTTTACATCCTGATACATCGACAATCGACATGATCACTCTACGGCCTTGTACTATAACTGTCTGCCAGCACGCCCGCCTGTCTGAATGAATGTGGCTTAACAATGCTGAATTCAATTTTGTTGTCTGCTGTTGAGTTTTTATTTTCAATTTTTCTAATAAAAAAAATGGTTTGACAACGCTTTAGAATCATTTCCATTTGAAATGATTCTAAAGTGCTGCCAAACCATGGCTTTACTGAGAAAGAAGACAAAATATAAAACAGCAGCAGACAATAAATTATGGGTCTTAACCTTCCCAATTGTCTTATTTCTGAATTAAAGTTTATGGTGTGGCCACTCATTAGAACCATCTCACTGACATATTATATAGTAATCATAAATGCCCATTTTGTCATGGAAAGTCCCAAAAAATTTAGGAAAATATTCATACCTGTGACTGTAGGTTGAACAGGAATATAATGTCAGTCAGTTTACAGGCAGATAATGTCAGTCAGTTTACAGGCATATAATGTCAGTCAGTTTACAGGCATATACTGTCAGTAAGTTTACAGGCATATAATGTCAGTCAGTTTACAAGCATATAATATCAGTCAGTTTACAGGCATATAATGTCAGTCAGTTTACAGGCATATAATGTCAGTAAGTTTACAGGCATATAATGTTTAGTCAGTTTACAGGCATAATGTCAGTCAGTTTACAGGGCAAGATAATGTCAGTCAGTTTACAGGGCATAAATGTCAGTAAGTTTACAGGCATATAATTGTTAGTCCAGTTTACAGGGCATATAATGTCAGTCAGTTTTACAGGCAGATAATGTCAGTCAGTTTACAGGCATATAATGTCAGTCAGTTTACAGGCATATAATGTCAGTAAGTTTACAGGCATATACTGTCAGTCAGTTTACATGCATATAATGTCAGTCAGTTTACAGGCATATAATGTCAGTAAGTTTACAGGCATATACTGTCAGTCAGTTTACATGCATATAATGTCAGTCAGTTTACAGGCATATAATGTCAGTAAGTTTACAGGCAATGACAGTTAGTTTACAGGCATATAATGTCAGTCAGTTTACAGGCATATAATGTCAGTCAGTTTACAGGCAGATAATGTCAGTCAGTTTACAGGCATATAATGTCAGTCAGTTTACAGGCATATAATGTCAGTTAGTTTACAGGCATATAATGTCAGTAAGTTTACAGGCATATAATGTCAGTCAGTTTACAGGCATATAATGTCAGTCAGTTTACAGGCATATAATGTCAGTCAGTTTACAGGCATATAATGTCAGTAAGTTTACAGGCATACAATGTCAGTCAGTTTTACAGGCAATATAATGTCAGTAGTTACAGGCATATAATGTCAGTCAGGTTTTACAGGCATATAATGTCAGTCAGTTTACAGGCATATACTTGTCAGTCTATTTACAGGCATATACTATCAGTAAGTGTACATGCATATAATGTCAGTCAGTTTACAGGCATATAATGTCAGTCAGTTTACAGGTATATAATGTCAGTCAGTTTACAGGCATATAATGTCAGTCAGCTTACAGGCATATAATGTCAGTCAGTTTACAGGTATATAATGTCAGTCAGTTTACAGGCATATAATGTTAGTCAGTTTACAGGCATATAATGTCAGTAAGTTTTGGCCACAAAAAGGTGTAACAGACGATTGTATGAACCACTCAAAATTTGTCAGAAGACAGCATAGCTTGGCTATTGGCAGTGTGTTAGTAAATAAAATAATCAAACTAAAAGTAACAATGGCTGGATATATTCATAAGATCTCCCCAGTTTTCTACTAGTCAAGCTAAAACGCTGTGAAGCCTATTTATGATATATATATATCGATGCCAAAAGGCGTCAGCTGGTTAGAACATCTAGGTTATCGAATCGATAGAACCAATCATTGTAGCTCATCACCGCAGCTTTTAACTTATGAACATGTCTGACAATGGCCATTAATATTCATGTTTTAATGGTGACATGATCACCCAGAATTGGGCCCCGATCGTCGTAAACAATCATCCCGCTATCTGAACATGATCAATATTGCAGTACGGAAATACAGATGTATGGGCATAAATGTTACCAAAGCATGCCCTGCCCTTCCTTGCCCAGTCCTCCCAACCCTCTATCTGAAGTTTCCAGTATGTCATTTTGCCAATAACTGCCACCCCTGGGGTAGAATGAAACATCAATGAAACACCCGTCATGCTTCTAACAAGCAATATAGCTCATTATTAGGCTACAGGAGCATACTATTTGATCAGGATCTATACTGGTCACAAAACTCATAAGCCCCATTGCTCCAGTCACAGCCACATGTGTTGGCATATACAAGGCATCTCTTAGTTGCCCTCAGAACATGGCACTTTCATTCTAGTCACACACATTAGTGACTGACAACATTTTAGATTGGCTACTGCAATCTGTGATACTGATTGGTTGGTTTAAATGCAGGCGCAAATACAGAAATAATTGCAGGGGGGGTCTGTAATTACAAGTCGGCCGCAAGCGCGAAATTGTAAAGTAGGGGGGTCTGGGGGTCCTCCCCCAGGAAATTTTTAGATGCCAGATCACTGCAGATGTGATTTCCTGACACCTAGGCCACGAAAAAAGTCATCCAACTATTCGAGTATTGTAGATTTTCGTCTTTTTTTTTGTTTTTTTTGCCGGGAGCAGGGGGGGGGGTCCGGAGCCCTGGACCCCCCCCCCCTGTATCCGCGTCTGATGGCACTACTCAAACTGGCCAATCAATAAGAATTTAAAACACAACATTCTTGGATAAAATTAACAAAATATTATTATTAGTTATATAAGTTATTGTTCACATATTTGATTTTTAAGGAATTAAATGCGAAGGAACGCTAGCAACCGCAGCATTTAGTTCCTGAAAAATCAAATATGTGAGCAATAACATACTTATAGTTCAGTCAATATATAACTTATTGGGGCTAGACGTTGCAATATGTGAAGTAAGAGGAGCTCGATACTGGCCAGTGATTGGCTGAGAAAGTAGGGTGAACTATAAATGTGAATGTAAGTAAGGCCAGTCCATTTATGAACATGGGGTGTTTCTGTTCTAAAAATTATGAAAATTAATTGCAAAAAGTGCAGATCCTGATGAGAAGGCTCGTTACGAGCCGGCTCATCTGGATCTACACTGTTTGCCAATACCACTATGCAGGCCGGCGGGTTAAGAGTGAAAGGGTTAAGCGGGTCGCATCCCCTCTGCGTACGGGCCTGAAGTACATGGTACCTACACATGTAATAGCATGCCACGTAACAGATGTACATGTATCAGTGACACCATTTAAAGGTACATGCCCACTCAGTAGGCACAATCTTTTCTTTATATCAGAAATGAAATAAGAATATTGCTTACATTTTCTCCTGAAAAATGGTGCATATGTATCATCAAAGTGTTACCGGGTAAATACTGCCAGAAATTAACCAGGACCAGCTAAGTAAAAGTGAAAGTGAACGGGTTTAACGTCCAGCAACAGGTAAGGTCATATAGAGACAGGACCACAGTTTAACTAGATTGGTCAGTAAGCGAGGCTTACGAAAGTACACCCCCCCCCCCCCCCGCGTGGCCCAGGTACCCCTAAAATATATAAAAATTTCCAAGTGTGTGGGCTTGTGACCTTGACTCCGGGATTAGCGGGAGCGACATGAACGTGAATTTGTCACAGGGTGGTAGAGGTCCATTGGAGCAGATCCGAGCAAAGAAATAGAAGTCATAACCGATTTGTCTGATGTTAAGTTTTGTGAAGAGACTAAGTATGTGACCTTGACCTCGAGATCAGCGGGGATTTGTCACAGCATATGAAATATTAAGAATAAACAATGAAAGAAATAGAAGTTATAACATATTTCTCAGATGTTAAGTTTTGTAAAGAGACTAAGTATGTGACCTTGACCTTGGGATCAGCGGGGGTTGGACAGTCGTAGATTTGTTACAGCATGTCAGTAGAGCCTTACAGGAATGCATGTGTGAAATATTAAGCATTTTAGATGAAGAAATAGAAGTTATAACAATTTTTTATTTCTTGATGTTAAGTTTTGTAAAGAGACTAAGTATGTGACCTTGATCTTGGGATCAGCGGGGGTTGGACAGTCGTAGATTTGTCACAGCATGATAGTACAACCTTAGAGGAATGCACAAGTGAAATAATAAGAATTTTCAATGAAGGAAATAGAATTTATAACTTATTTCTCTGATGTTAAGTTTTGTAAAGAGACTAAGTATTTGACCTCGACATTGGGATCAGTGGGGGTTGGACGGTCGTGGATTTGGCACAGCATGTCAGTAGAGCCTTACAGGAATGCATGTGTGAAATATTAAGCCTTTTAGATGAAGGAAATAGAAGTTATAACAATATTTCTCTGATGTTAAGTTTTGTAAAGAGACTAAGAATTTGACCTTGACCATGGGATCAGCGGGGGTTGGACGGTCGTGGATTTGGCACAGCATGGTAGTAGAGCCTTACAGGAATGCATGTGTGAAATATTAAGCATTTTAGATGAAGGAAATAGAAGTTATAACAATATTTCTCTGATGTTAAGTTTACGGACGGGGACGGACGGACGGACGGACGGACGGGACGGATGGGACGGACGGACGGACAACCTGACTCCAGTATACCCCCCTCATACGACAGACCACGTCACCAGTAGGATGGAAATACTATGAAAGTATTTTGATGCCTAAGGTGAGGTTTGAACCCACAACCTCCGGATTGGAGGTCAGGTGTTCAAAGCCCCTAAGCCACAACCCATCCAGGACCAGCTAAGATTATTGGATATAAATCATACACCTCTCATACAATTTTTTTTCTGACTTCAGTATAAATGTTTATAACATATTTAACCCATTACATGCAGAATACACATTTACGTGTATGAATCTTTAAAATATTTTATTTTTGTTATTTCTCAATGAAAGTATATATTGTGACCACTCATTTGAACCATCTCGATGAGATGGTTCAAATGGTGGTCACAACATATATTTCTGAGCTCATATAAAGAAAATATTTATGATTTTCCACAAACAAAATGGTGTATCCTAGGCATAAAATGGGTTAATATATATGGCAACTAAAAACGTGAAGTTTTCCACGCAATTAAGTCCTGTCAGAAAACAACTATTATCTTGTTGATTCTTTGTTGTTTTATCAATCAATCTGTTTTGACCCCAACCCGTTAACTGATCCTTACTGAGATTAGGTGCATACATGCATACACAATATTACCATGATTACATGTACATGTGAACAAATATCTGTGTTTGAAAACACTAAACAATGACTTGTCAACAAGCACAACAATAGACACCTGTTCCACCCTTTTAACACTGCAGAGTGCTACAATACCAATGTTGGCAAACACTGTATATCCAGATGAGACGGCTCGTCACAACTGATTTGATTTATTGGTATGTAACGGCCTATCAACAGCTAAGGTCATTTAAGACCAAGCCAACGGGTGCGGTCCCGCATATCACCAGCTACATTGGGGGGAGAACAACATCCATGTTACATGTATCTGCACACAAGCGTCAGTGCTGGTCTAATTAGACACGGTCAGACAGACATCCAAATCTAATTGTCCCCCTGGTAATTGATCATTTGCTGATTTAACGACATTGCTCGGGAACAATTTTATTACACAAGAACCACAACTAAATCAAAAGGTATTTACTATTGAAACAGTCGAATATATTTAACAAAATCATAAACTGTATAAAACGTCCGAACTTAGGACACCTTCGAAAATAGGCAAGAAGTATGACAATTTAATTTATTACACTTCCATACAAATGTGTCTTCTAAAACAGTAACAGCATGTTGCAGACACATTTATAATATGTAATCAGAACTTCTTTAACTCAAACAGCGCATAATTGTTAAAATATATAACGAAAATACCTGGCTAATTTGTTCCAATTTATTCAGAACAGTCAGAGTTACTTCCCTTGTTCGGTGTCTCCTCTAAATTTGGATCGGACGACACAGAAACAACAACAACAAATGTTTGTTTACCACTGAAGGTTCAAAGGGCAAGAAACACCTGTCCATGTGATCACACGAGCCCAACAGCTGAGCGGTGACAGCGACTATGTTGTTCTCCCTGGAGGTCGTTGCTTTGATCGCCGCAATCCTGTTTGTTTACCATTTCTTCTGGAGGAAAAAAGAGCCAAGAAATATTTCTGATTTTCCTGTCCACTTCCCTGATGACAAAAATACGGTACACCTTGTTTAGTTCTGAGTACATAACTCTAATTACATTACATTTTAGTACATGTGCTGTACTAGACTGAGAAAATGGCCAACTTATATTGTGCAAACCACAATAGCATACTTATATGCAGGTGCGGATACAGAAATAATTGCAGGGGGTGGGGGTGGTCTGTAATTACAAGTCGGCCGAGCTCGAAGCGGGATGCAAATCTTAAAGTCTGGGGGTTTGGGGTCCTCCCCCAGGAAATTTTGAAATGCCAGATCGCCGCAGATGCGATTTCCTGACACCTAGGCCATGAAAAAGTCATCCAACTATTTGAGTATTGTACATTTTCTTCTTTTTTTTCGCGCTTGTATGTGTGGCCTGTGTCTACACTGTCCTGTTGTGTGATGTCTACGTTTCAGCACAAAGATGAGCCGTGCTACACTGATTCACCACGTAGCATGTGCCACCTGTGTCTACAATATACCATGTAGTTCATGTATCATGTAGTGTGATGTGACCTCGTCTATATTTCAGATCAAAGATGACTTATTTCATGTATGTGCAACCTGTGTTGACTATACCATGTGGTTCATGTAGTTTGACGTCTATGTTTCAGCACAAAGATGAATCGTGGTATGATGTGGCCATTGTTGGAGCCGGGCCTGCTGGGTCAACCTGCGCATACTTCCTCGGTAAATATACCCGATAGTCAGTCTCATTTCCTCCCTCGAGTTGTACGCAAACTGTGCCTACTTCCTCGGTAAATATACCTGATTATGAGTCAGTCCTATTTCCTCCCTCGAGTGGTACACAACCGACTGCGTTAATCTCAACTCGCATTTGAGCAGCTTCATTGGTTGTAGTACAGCTCAGGCTCAACCAATCAAGCTGCTTGATGTCAAGCACAACATTCAAATATTTTGAAATAATTTTGTTTTCAAATATTGACAAGATCAGCGCAGGTGGTGGTGTAGTATCTGCTGGTACTCCAGTGGTTCAGGTTGTATATGCAGGCACATGTGTTCTAAGTGTATTTGCCTCAGCTGGTGGCTTAATAATATAAGTATGAATATTGGTTGTTATGGCCTTGAGAACTTAATCAAATAAAGCTATTGTCGTTGTCACTCTTGACATGGCAATTTTTATAAGCCAAGTCTCTCATCAGCAGTAGTATATGCAGACAGTCGAGACACACAGTTTTACATGTCAATTCGTATAGGTAAAATAATGTATCAGCAGCAGAATTTTGCCGACAAAATTTAAAAACATTTTCCTCTCTAATTACTTCTTTTGACGCTTCAGCGTTTGTAACCAGCATATCCCCAGATTAGCCTGCACAGCCCTGCAGTTTGATCTGGGGCTATGCTGTTCACCATTCAGTTCATGATGTAGCTGTGCCTGTTGTCAGCAAAACTATTGCATGTCTGTGCAAGATGATCATGATGTACATGTACAAGCAAATGTTGCAAGGTACCGGGGTATCTATAATTGTCAGCCGCCAACCCATCTGTCGTATGCTGTCGTCAACAAAACTATTGCACCATAATCGTACTGTATGACTGTAAGATGACCAGATCTACAACTGTTGTAAATGTCAAATGGCACATATTCTCAGCTGGCGACTTATCATGTCCTGTGATTTGTGGCTGTGACTGGAGAATGGGGCTTACAGGTTTTGAGACCGGTGTAGATCCGGATCAGCCTGTGCATCCGCACAGTCTGATCAGGATCTCCACTCTTGGCTATTCCATCAATGAAACACCCGTCATGCGTCTAACAAGCAATATACATGTATATCATTATCAGTGTGCTATTTGATCTGGAGCGACACTGGTTACAAATCACATAAGCCCCATTTATCCAGTCGCAGCCACATTTCAGCCAAGTGTGGCTGGAAGTGCCTGCTGTTGGAGAAGAAGAAGTTCCCGCGAGACAAATACTGCGGTGACGCAGTGTGTAAGACGGCCATAGAAATCCTCATGGAGATGGGAATATACGAGAGGCTCATCAAGGAAAACAAGGCACACGTGGTAACGTACTACAAAAAAATATGCTGTCAGCATACAAATGAAATATTTGTCTTTTTTTTCTGTTTGTCAATAAAAGTTTACACAGCAAGTTGTGACCACTCAATAGCAACATATCTTTTTGAACATCGCAGTTTTATACAGTAGACTTTCTCTGAAACAGATACCTGTGTGTATTTTTAACGGGTTTTGTCATCATTCATGATTGCAAAATTACAAAAATGTCTTGGAGTGTGTATCCAGTTGTACATGTATGCCTGAATTAATATGGAATCTCTCTAAACAAGATTTCCTTTGTAGTCTGACAAAGAAAACAAACATATCTTGGGGTGCTAATGTGCCTGAAGTACATTGAAACCTCGATCTACTAGATTCCCTAAGGTATCTCTTAATTGCACTGAAACCTCTCTACACCAGTCACCCTGGGGACCTGCCACCCTGGGGACTGCCACCCTGGGGACCTGTCGGGTGTCTGGTTTAGAGAGGTTTCAGTATATTGGATTTCTCTTATAGTCGGACAACGGGGGCGTGTGTAGTCCCGGTGGCCTCAGCTATGTGGGGCGCAGTAAGGAGGGGTATGGGGAGATTCCCGCGGCCCTCGCCTGTAAACGTCAACACCTCGACGAAGCCATTGCCATGCAGGCCAAAAGGTTTGTTGTTCAATCTTTAAGTGGCTGATTTAAGCTTTATTGACTGCTGTTTATTGTCAATTTTTATCAACAAATACATGATGTATTGATTTCACTAAATGCATTGTGCCTCAGATGAGGTTTCAAATATTCAATACATGTATGTGGTTTTTTTCCGCATTATCAAATGAAAATTACCTATATCAACCAAACACACTCAGAGCTCCAGCTAAGGTGCGTAGTTTGACCAACTGGTGAATTTTTTTTATTTCTTCATCAAAAATGGCAAGTTGGGAGTCCTTTAGAATCGCCTCATTGAGACGATTCTAAAGCACTCCCAACTTGCCATTTTTGATGGAGAAATAAGAAATTTACCTCCAAATTATGCACCTTAACTGGAGCACTATTTTGTTTGATAAAATTCCAAGGAGTTGCAGTGTTGATGCAGGCTAGCATAGACTGTGATATACAGGGGAGATCAGTTGGTTCTGCAGTATCCATTATAACTATAGCAGGAAGCACGATTTATGATGAAACAATCAAAATGATAATATGATGTTATTTACTGAAATAGGTTTCCATTCTAAACACTAGAATAAATGCAATTGCTAATATCACATAAATAGAGGATCTTACACGAGTGATGATTTAATATGATATATTTATTAAACACGTTTACTGATTTCATAAGAAACGAGGCTATGCCTCGTTTCTTATGAAATCAGTGAACAAGTTTAATAAATATCATAATAAATCATAAGAAATGTTAGATTCGATTTGTAGCATAAGCAAACATGATACATTGAAACTTTACTGATCACCCAGCATGTTTTCTGTAGCGAGCTCATTTGCATATGTATTACACTAGTGCATTATGACTTTATTGCACTGTGTTTATACACTGCGGAAGCCTATGTTAGGGAATAGCGTGTATTATAACTATGAATTATGTTCGATGCGTTCTCCCCTGTAGAATGGGTGCGGACTTGAGAGAAGAGAGCCCCGTCCGTGATGCGACGTTTAACCAGGAGACAGGATTATGGGATATCAGTCTGGAGGATAGCGACGTGAAATACACGACAAGGGTTGGTACATTCTGTAATGGTTGTTATCGGCTGGGTCAAAGGGAACACGTGTGTCCTGTGTAGATCATGATCGTCATTGTACTCATATAGTCCACATGCTGATGAAATGTTGTTGTTCATGGATATAAACCGTGTTGGATTGACCGAATGGCAACCAGTGTGGGCCCTGATCAGTCTGTGCAAATACAGACTGATGTGAGCCTACGCTGGTCACACATGTTATAAGGTCCCTTTTCTCAGCCAGGTCATATATGTGGTTGCAACTGGGGAAATGGGGCTTATGAGATTTGCGACCAGTGTAGATCCAGATCAGCCTGTGCATCCACCAGTCTGATCAGGATATGCACTGTTCGCCATTCTATCAACGAAACATACGCCATGCTTCGAACAAGCAACATAGGTTGTTATCAGGCTACATGTGTGTGCTATTTGATCAGGATCTACACTGGTCCCATAACCCATACGCCCCATTTCTCTAGTCACAGCCACATTTCTCACAATCACAGCCACATTTCTCCAGTCACAGCCACATTTATGCCTCTAGTGATTACAAGGGGGACATATTGTGTCACTCATGAGGTCCCATTTCTCATTTACATCTAAATGTTTGTATGAGTTTCTTCATAAAGCCACATTGTCAATATAACTTTAAGGATTGCTTAAATATTTTTATATTTTATACATGTGAACATATGTGATCTGTATATTGTTCTTTTTTAATGTATCCGGTAACAAACTTTGACGCAATACATACTGGCTGATATCCTGCATTGACTAGTTACGTATATCTGGGTCACAACTGGTACAAGCTTACTTGTGCTGACATTTCATTGGTTGGATGATACTTCCTAGCCTAACCAGAATTTTCTGTCTGTAACCCAGGGCATAAGTCGCCCTCCGTTACAGACAGAAAGTTTGGATTATTCCTAGCTTTACCTTATAAACTTGATATCATAAGACACTAGCCCGGTATTCTCCAGTATTTCTAAATATGT
Source organism: Conchocele bisecta (assembly GCA_029237695.1). Lineage (NCBI taxonomy): Eukaryota > Metazoa > Mollusca > Bivalvia > Lucinida > Thyasiridae > Conchocele > Conchocele bisecta. The sequence goes on from CM055277.1 coordinate 31,676,475, forward strand.
TTCAGTTGTCTTTTTCATTTCTCAAAGAAAATATGTGTTGTGACCACTCAGTGTAATCGTATTTTCAAATGTATTTGGTTTTGTGGCAGGTGCTGGTATGTGCGGATGGAGCCCCATCAAAGTTGGCCACCCAGCTGGGGATTGTGACCCGACCCCCGGACAGCAACTGTTCCCGCGCGTATGTTGCCGCGGGAACACACAAGTTCAAGGCCGATGGTGTCATCTTCTATAACCGAGCAGTCATGCCGGGTATGTAGATGTAATTGATAGGAGTGTGTTGTCCTGGCTTTTCTATGTATGGTTAGCTACATTATACCATATGTTCTACATTGCATTTTCCGGATTTTGTCAAACCAAACGGCACAATAGGTGAAACTGGCTGATTGCTTGAACACACAAAGATGGCCAAGCTGGCCGCTCCATGAACCATATAGTATACAGTAACGAGGCAATGTGCACATACATGTTATACATATATCCCCAGACCCATACGCAGGAATGTGCGTTATCGACGGCGCGAAGGGCCGTAGTTGCTAAAAGAAAGTATTTACACCTCCACGGACAAACCTTGGCGGATTAAGGGGGTTGTGTACACATCTGTCGCACCCTCTCTGCGTATGGACCTGATCGTATCACAGGTAGGAATTATGTTTGAATCATATGATGATCATGGGTAGGGCGGGTCCTTAAATCAAACATTTACATTTGTTTGTTTGTAATGTTACATAGTGTTGTATACACAGGTTACGCTGCCCTGTTCCGCCATGTGGGTGACGAGCTGAACTACTGTTGTTACCTGATTCCTGGCAACCCCGCGTGTACCCCGGATACCCTCGCCACGTGGCACGACTACCTCATCCGCGAAGACCCGAACATCAGTCGCGCCCTCGGCACCGAGTATAAGATGGAGCGAATGAAGGCCGGTACGTTGGTCATTGTTCATCTTCACTGTCGGTGATTGTAAATATAATGGTCATTGCCTGTCTTTATCGCTATTGATGAAAGTGAAAGGGTTTAATGTCCCACAAAGTCTCATTCAGTGGACGGCAGGTATATGAAGTTTGTATCTATGAAACTTTCTTAGCATTGCCTTTGTTCCCATGCTCGAAATCAGGAAGTTTGATTGGGTGAGGCTGAGCTGTGCTCAGTCTCGGCCAATCAAACTGCATGATTTTGAGTACAAACATTGAGAATTGTTTTATATTCACCTGCTCAGGCGTTGATGTTTGGTGTTCTTCAACCTGAGTATTTTATTTTAGCGAGTTTACGACTGGGTGGGGAGAAAGTGAGTTATGCGAGCCACTGTCTGGTTGTCGGTGACGCTGCTGGCATGATTGATCCAATGACAGGTAATCTACATTAACCCTTTCAGTGCTGAATTAAAATTGTGTCGTCTGCAGCTTTTTTTCTTATTTTCAATATAATGGACCTGTTAAATTATCCTTTCACCCCCATTAACGTCAAAAATTGTATTATCATGTGCATCCCCACAGTCTGTTGTTGTTGTTGTAATTGTATTGCCATACAACCAGTTGTTGTTGTAAGTGTATTGTCATACAACCAGTCAGTTGTTGTTGTTGTTGTGCCAGGGGAGGGAATCCATCATGCCATGGATGGCGGGAAGCTGGCTGCAGCCTTCCTAAACGAGGCCATCACCCATGGGAATTACGACCGCGAAGTTATGGCCATCTACCACAATCGGTGGATGGAGAGGTTTGGCTCGGACTTTAAATGGTAGGTGCCATATAGAATAGAGAATAACAGGCTTGGAAATTATTAAGAATTCTGAGGGAACCAAGGAATTATAACTGTTTCCGAGCTGAGTCTGACAACATTGGTTCTATGGATCTTTTGTTGAGTTGGTTGTGAACAGTGAAGACCCTGCTTATACTATGCTGACAAACATACTGTACAACAAGATATGTCACATATATCACCAGAGACTACTCACAGTGTGGCAGTCAAGATCATCTGGTGGATGAGTGGCAAATGCCTGCCCATCTTTAACCTAAGACTGTCAATGAAATAGTAGCCATGCTTCTGAAAAGCACTATAGATAGTTATCAGGCCACAGAAGGTTCACAGAATCCATAAGCCCCACTTCTCCAGTCACAGCAACAAATTACAAAACATATCCAGAATTGATAAAGGTTTCTAATTCAGAGTACAGGATATACATTATATGTGGCTGTGACTACGAGAAGTGGGGCTGGTGGTGGTTGCGACCAGTGTAGTCCCAGACCAGCCTCCCCATCTCGGATATAACCCGACTACGTTGGTTGCAGGTCGATGTTGTTCTGCCATATCATGTACCGGTTCCCGATCCTGCTGGACGCGTCCACTGCCGCTCTGCAGAGGAAGGGAGACAAATTCCTGCTGAAATGGGCCGATATAATGACCGGTGAGTTATCAGGGTATTCTTCAGTATATGTGGTTGTGACTGGAGAATTTCCTTCGTACATGAAATCACAATTTGATTGGCCGAGACTGAGCACATTTTATGAATGTTTATGTCAGTAGAGCCAGGAGGCATCTAGTGTTTGGACTGTGTGTCCATTTGTGTGCCCATTCATCAGAGCTCCAGTTAAGGTGCGTAATTTGACCAACTTCGGGTGAAATTTTGTTATTTCTTCATCAAAAATGACAAGTTGGAAGTCCTTTAGAATCGTCTCATTGAGACGATTCTAAAGCATTCCCAACTTGCCATTTTTGATGGAGAAATAAGAAATTTACCTCCAAACTACGCACCTTAACTGCAGTTTCTCAAATCTGCCACCGGGGGCAGTTGTGTGCCTACAGGACACATTTTCTTGTTTTACCACAATTTTACACAACTTTCAATAAAGTAAAACTAACACATGCCACTCACCCCACTCTTTTCCAAAAGTTGAATGAGAATCAGCTAATTGTATCCCCCGGACTCCGTCGGGGGATACTATGTATTTGACAGCGCGCCGCGTCCACGTCCGCGTCCGCCGCAGACACTTCTTGTCCGGAGCATAACACGAACACCCTTTGGAATATTTTCATGAAACTTCACACATGCATAGACCACGACCCGAAGGTGTGTCGCGCACAAGAATGATAACTCTTGCATAGCTAATTTTTTAGTTATCTCCATTTTTGGTTTCTCGAACTGATTTCGTGTCCGGAGCATAACTCCACCACCCTTTGGAATATTTTCATGAAACTTCACACATGCATAGACCACGACCCGAAGGTGTGTCGCGCACAAGAATGACAACTCTTGCATAGCTAATTTTTTAGTTATCTCCCTTTTTTGTTTTGCGCACTGATTGACCATAACTCTACCACCCTTTGGAATATTTTTATGAAACTTCACATATTCAATTAGACCACGAACCGAAGGTGTGTCGTGCACAAGAATGACAACTCTTGCATAGCTAATTTTTTAGTTATCTCTCTTTTTTGTTTTCGCGCACTGATTTCCTGTCCGGAGCATAACTCGACCACCCTTTGGAATATTTTCATGAAACTTCACACATGCATAGACCACGACCCGGAGGTGTGTCGCGCACAAGAATGACAACTCTTGCATAGCTGATTTTTTAGTTATCTCCCTTTTTTGTTTTGCGCACTCTACAAACTGGACAATAATGCATGAAGACCCGTTTTCTCGTCTGCTCTGTACACCTTTTCTCGTGTGCTCTGTACACCTTACCTGTAGAGAGAACAATAGAGACTGGGAGAACCATTCACCTGTCCATGTGCTGCATGTGCTAGCATGTGCAGATGTCCAGTCTTGACCACAGGTAATTTATACAGGTAAATTACTACATTGGATATTACATTTCCGTAAACTGTGTTGAAAATATTGTGGCATTATGTGGACCTGTGCAGATATATGTAGATAAATATAGGACTATTAAAAAAAAATTCTGGGCTCCAGTAACAAGTATTATTATTTTTAAACTTTTTTTTTTCATTTTTTTTTTCAAATTATTTTTCAATTTTTGTCTAGTAGCATAAGGTCGTAAGTGCTATATACAGACTATTCACATGTGCATGTGCTAGCATTTGCAACTGACCACTGACCACTTACAGGTAATTTATACAGGTAAATAATTATATTACATTTCCGTAAACTGTGTTGAAAATATTGTGGCAATATGTGGACCTGTGTATATATGATATGTAGATAAATATAGGACTATTAAAAAACATTCTGGGCTCCAGGGCATTATTCTTTTATTTTTTTTTAATTTTATTTTTTTTTCTCCATTTTTAGCCAGGTTTTTTGAAAAAAAATCCAGGCTATTGGATTGGCGAAAGCCGGGTGGGCGGCGGGCGGGCGGCGGGCGGGCGGCGTCCACAATCAATGTTAAGTTTTCGTGTTTGAGTCCATTTCTTTGTTACTGTACCACCTAGGACCACCAAACTTTCACAGCTTCATAATCAAGGGGTGCCCACCACATATCACTATCCAACATGTTACTTTTTTTTTAACTTGACCCATTTTTTCCGCGTAGTCGACTTAGCCATTTTCATGTTAAGTTTTCGGGTTTACAATGTTAAGTTTTCGTGTTTAAGTCCATTTCTTTGGTACTGTACCACCTAGGACCACCAAACTTTCACAGCTTCATAATCAAGGGGTACCCACCACATATCACTATCCAACATGTTACTTTTTTTTTTAACTTCACCCATTTTTTCCGCGCAGTCGACTTAGCCATTTTCAATGTTAAGTTTTCGCGTTTACAATGTTAAGTTTTCGTGTTTAAGTCCATTTCTTTGGTACTGTACCACCTAGGACCACCAAACTTTCACAGCTTCATAACCAAGGGGTGCCTACCACATACAACTATCCAACATGTGACCATTTTTTCACCTTCACCTATTATTTCTACGTAATTGACTTAGCCATTTTCAACGTTAACTTTTTAACGTACGTCTGGTTCGAGTTTTTTGGTTAAAACTTTTTTGTTATACTATATCTCTGCAACTGCTTCGCCCATTACCTTGAAACTTCACATGGGTGTTTATCATCATCCATATTTTCATTCTAACCCCCAACCGTGCGGCCCCTGTGCCCAACGTCAAGGTCAAATTACTTTGAATTTTTTTGTTAATGTTTTTTCGTGTACTATATCTCTGCAACTGCTTCACCCAATACCTTGATACTTCACATGGGTGTTTATCATCATTGTCACACCTGCTTGCGGAAAGCGCGATCCTGTGCCCTATGTCAAGTTCAAATTACTTTAAATTTTCTTGTTAAAGTTTTTTCGTGTACTATATCTCTGCAACTGCTTCACCCAATACCTTGATACTTCACATGGGTGTTTATCATCATTGTCACACCTGCTTGCGGAAAGCGCGATATCGTCGGCATTTTGGCATACGTCTGTCCGTTCGTCCGTGTGTCCGGTTAAAGTTTTTTGGTTAAAGTTTTTCCATCTACTATATCTATTTTTTTAGTGTCCATGCCTCGCCCCAAGGCGCGACATGCAGGTCACGGCCATCTAGTCTACAAAAAGTGGGTATAATTATGTTATCCAAGTGTCTATGCTTGGAAAAAACCTGGCCTTCGTGGCTTTGCCTCGTTTCTTGTTTTTTTTACATTCTTTTTCAATTTTTTAACTGACCACTAACCTATTACAGGTAATTTATACAGGTACATTATTACATTTCCGTAAACTGTGTTGAAAATATTGTGGCATTATGTGGACCTGTGCAGATATATGTAGATAAATATAGGACTATTAAAAAAAATTCTGGGCTCCAGTAACAAGCATTATTATTTTTAATTTTTAAACTTTTTTTTTTCTTTTTTTTTTTTCAAATTATTTTTCAATTTTTAGCCAGGTTTTTTTAACAAAAATCCAGGCTATTGGATTGGCGAAAGCCGGGCGGGCGGGCCGCGGGCGGGCGGCGGGCGGCGTCCACAATCAATGTTAAGTTTTCGTGTTTGAGTCCATTTCTTTGTTACTGTACCACCTAGGACCACCAAACTTTCACAGCTTCATAATCAAAGGGTACCCACCACATATCACTATCCAACATGTTACTTTCTTTTTAACTTGACCCATTTTCTCCGCGTAGTCGACTTAGCCATTTTCAATGTTAAGTTTTCGTGTTTGAGTCCATTTCTTTGTTACTGTACCACCTAGGACCACCAAACTTTCACAGCTTCATAATCAAAGGGTGCCCACCACATATCACTATCTAACATGTTACTTTTTTTTTAACTTCACCCATTTTTTCCGCGTAGTCGACTTAGCCATTTTCAATGTTAAGTTTTCGCGTTTCCAATGTTAAGTTTTCGTGTTTAAGTCCATTTCTTTGGTACTGTAGCACCTAGGACCACCAAACTTTCACAGCTTCATAATCAAGGGGTGCCCACCACATATCACTATCCAACATGTTACTTTTTTTTTAACTTGACCCATTTTTTCCGCGCAGTCGACTTAGCCATTTTCAATGTTAAGTTTTCGCGTTTACAATGTTAAATATTCGTGTTTAAGTCCATTTCTTTGGTACTGTACCACCTAGGACCACCAAACTTTCACAGCTTCATAATCAAGGGGTGCCCACCACATATCACTATCCAACATGTTACTTTTTGTTTAACTTCACCCATTTTTTCCGCGCAATCGACTTAGCCATTTTCAATGTTAAGTTTTCGCGTTTACAATGTTAAATTTTCGTGTTTAAGTCCATTTATTTGGTACTGTACCACCTAGGACCACCAAACTTTCACAGCTTCATAATCAAGGGGTGCCCACCACATATCACTATCCAACATGTTACTTTTTGTTTAACTTCACCCATTTTTTCCGCGCAGTCGACTTAGCCATTTTCAATGTTAAGTTTTCGCGTTTACAATGTTAAGTTTTCGTGTTTAAGTCCATTTCTTTGGTACTGTACCACCTAGGACCACCAAACTTTCACAGCTTCATAACCAAGGGGTGCCTACCACATACAACTATCCAACATGTGACCATTTTATTACCTTCACCTATTATTTCTACGTAATTGACTTACCAATTTTCAACGTTAACTTTTTAACGTACGTCTGGTTAAAGTTTTTTGGTTAAAACATTTCGTTGTACTATATCTCTGCAACTGCTTCGCCCATTACCTTGAAACTTCACATGGGTGTTTATCATCATCCATATTTTCATTCTAACCCCCAACCGTGCGCCCCTGTGCCCAATGTCAAGGTCAAATTACTTTGAATTTTTTTGTTAAAGTTTTTTTGTGTACTATATCTCTGCAACTGCTTCACCATTACCTTGATACTTCACATGGGTGTTTATCATCATTGTCGCACCCACTTGCGGAAAGCACGATATCGTCGGCATTTTGGCATACGTCCGTCCTTCCGTCCGTACGTCCGTGTCCGGTTAAAGTTTTTTCGTTAAAGTTTTTCCATCTACTATATCTATTTTTTTAGTGTCCATGCCTCGCAGGCGCGACATGCAGGCCACGGCCATCTAGTCTACAAAAAGTGGGTATCCGCACACACGAATGGGTACTTGTTGTAAGCGTACGAGGATCTTATATTGGGTAGGGTTAGGATAGTGTTGGGTACTGTTGTTGGGTATTTTTATACAGTAAAAACCCAACAAGTATTCATTCGTAGGAACGTGCATCCCGTCCTCCCGCGCTGACTATGCTTATGTGGCTAGCCCCACAGGGTTATGGACTTAGTAAAGGATAGGGTTGGTTACAATTAGCCACCTAAAAATCCTTTTATGTGGCTAAAAATCCTTTTATGTGGCTAATATTTAACATGTGATAAGCCACATAAGTATAGTACCGTAAGAACGTCCGTCCGTCCGGGCACACATTAAGTAGTATATAAGAGTCACAATGATACCATCACCCTATGGAAGGCACCGGCTACACGCGGCGCCCCCCACCGCATGGTGGTATCATTGGTGACTCTTATATACTACTACCGCGAGACCATATATTTATGACATGAGAAGATACACCCTATTAGAGATAAGAATCCCTATGTTATACTCAGTATATATATACAACAATCTGTCATACATTTATTATGAATAAAATAACAACTGACACCCTATTAAAGATAAGAAATCCATAAGTTATACTCAGTATATTACAACAATCTGTCATAAATATCAACTGACACCCTATTAAAGACAAGTTACCCATAAGTTATACTAAGTATATTACAACAATCTGTCATACATTTATTACAAATAAAATATAAACTTACACCCTATTGAAGATAAAAAATCTATTGGTTATACTCAGTATAATGCCTACCATAAAGCAAATGAGAGAGCAAGCTAAGAGTTGGGGAATTTCCCTAAGAGGTTTGAGACTCAAGAAAGCTATAGCAGATAAGATAAGTGACGCGCGAGCCGTCGTCTACGAGGAGAGGCTGCGGCGTGCGGTTTCGACCGGACGACTGCCCGCCGACCCCGAAAAACGCTCCGAGAAATTGGAGAACGAGACGACGGCCAGTCTGCGTGCCACCGCTTACGCGCAGCGTGTAAAAGAAGATCCCAGCGCACGTAGAAAAACCCTATACAAGGCGTACTACAATAAGATTTATCAAGGGTTGGTGGGGAGACCTCCTAAGAGTAGGAGACAGCTCGCCAGAGATTTGGTGGAGGAGGGTCCCAGGGTTCTCACCGAATATGCCGAAGCTAGGGAAACTGTTGATAGGGGTAGGAGGAAGATAGTATGGACTTTCGAGAGGGGGGTAGACGGGGAGATCGCTAATCGCATAATTAATAAAATTCGCCCAGAGATGACCACGGCATGTTATCTGAGGTATTCGTGCTCTTATCGTATTAGGAACATCGAGACCGACGAAACGATGATCTATCACAAACAATCAAAGGGCAGTCCGTGGATAAACGAGATTTCCAAAGCGGAGAGTTGGATATCCGATAGAGAGAGAGGTCGAATGGACATCGATAAAGTCGATAGACCAAACACAAAATGGACCTTCGTTCGTTGGATATCGGTCGAGGTGAAGATGATCATCGATGCGCAACAACTTCTCATGGGAGCGGGAAAACTCCCAGACTGGCTAAGACAAAAAAAGGGAATGTATTCCGTCGACACGTACGACGACTACTTGTGTCTGTTTAGGTGCATAGCCGTCCACCGTGGAGGGAGACCAGACCGCTGTTGTGAGAAGGCACGAGCTCTGGCTCGCGAATACCTCGGGCACGATAACGGACCGGGTAGTAAGGGAATCCCCCTGGATGATATTAAGAAGGTAGAAGAGCGCTTCAAGATGGGCATTCGCGTTTACGAGCCCACCGCCGACGGAGTGTGGTACCTCATGAAGGTTCCGGCAAATTACGACATGGTTGGGGAGAAGATAATGACGATAGGAATGTTTGGAGGTCACTCTTTCCTCATAGCGAACCTCCGCAAGATGACGAACGAGTACGGGTGCACCGGATGTCAACAACGGTTCACAAAGTCATGTAACATGCACAGGCATGCGACCACCTGCATGGGTGGGAAGACCGTGGTGACATGTCCAGGTAAGAGGGTAGAGAGACCACAGTCGGCCTACGAGAAGGCGTTCTATCCCAAGGGGTCAGCGAGCGAGAGGTCGATTCAATGGTTGAATAGAGAAGAAGAGAGGGTGGGAAAGCACATACATCACGCGAGATGCGGTCACGGTGGTGAGAGGTGGGTGGCCGGCGATCCGGTAGACGGTTACTGTCACGAGACCGAGACCGTGTTTCAGTTTCACGGATGTTACTGGCACGGGTGTCCGAGGCATTGCATGAGAGGTAACGCGAGATCGCTGTACAGGAGGACGAAAATTCAAGACGCCAAGATAAGGAAGGCGGGTTACGAGCTGGTGGTGATGTGGGAGTGCGAGTGGTTGAATGAAGGGAATCCTCACCATCCACCACCGCGCGAGGAGGCGACGACTCTGTACCCTCACCAGATAGTCTACGACTTCGAGGCGTATCTCGACAAGTCAAAAACCACCCGACCCACCAAAGACCTGACCTTCGAGGTCGAGCACGTTCCTATATCGGTGTCGTTGGGGGATACGATGCATGAAGGGATCACACACATATGCGAACGAGATCCCGACACGCTAGTCGAGAAGTTCGTGACCGAGCTGCAGATGAGAGGCAAGGCAATCAGGGAGGGGGTTAGGAAGAAGTATCTGCCGGCCGACATAGATATGTTATCGAAGTCTCAACAAGCAAAGATTATCTCTTGGATTGACCAAGTCCCGGTGGTGGGGTTCAACTGTAGCAGGTACGACCTGAACCTCATCAAGCAGTACTTTGTAGAGAAGTTGGCTGCCACCGTGAATAAGGTGATGGTCGGAAAGAGAGCCAGCACGACGATGTTTCTGTTTACCCCGGAGTTTAGATTTCTCGACATCATCCAGTATCTGGGACCCGGTACCACGTACGACCGGTGGGTTAAGGCGTACGACTGTAAAACGGTAAAGTCTCACTTTCCGTACGAGTGGTTCGATAGCACGGACAAGCTCGACCATCCGGGGCTGCCAGACTATCCCGAGTGGTACTCGAAGTTGAAGGGTGAGTTCCTACTGTCGTTGTCCGAGTGGAAAGAGTGTAAGAAGGTATTCCGAGAAAATGTGATGAAGACGTTCAAGGAATGGTTGCAACACTACAACGACTTGGATGTAGGACCGTTCCTGGAGGTTCTGACTAAAATGACAGGGGAAGAGGAGTGGACATACTCAAGGATGCTGTGTCTCTGCCCGGTGTATCCCTTCAGTACCTACTCCGCGGGTCGATCGATGGGAAGGTGGACACGCCCGAGCTGTGGTCACCGAAGTCTGAAACTTATGAGATGATGAAGCAGGGATTGGTCGGTGGTCCGTCCATAGTGTTCTCCAGATACGCCGAGGCTGGAAGGTCGATGATCAGGGGTCAGGTGGGGAGTCGGGAGGAGAAGATGTGCAAGGCGGTGCTGGGGTACGATGCCAATGCGCTGTACCTATCTACTCTGTCGAAAGACATGCCGTGCTGGGAGGAGACGATATGGACGTGTGACAACCCGGAAAGACAGGCGTATATAGACTGTTTCGTGAGGAAGGTCGGGAATGAAGAGTGGTTCGGATTTGTGGAATTGGATATAGAGGTCCCGGAAACGTTGAGAGACAAGTTCTAGGAAACCATCGAGCGGGCGGGTACGTTGACATTAATATTCCACAATGTGTCGCCTTTGTCTTTCGTCATCTTGCGATGGCGAAGAACTCGGTCGTAAAGTATGGCAACGCGCCCGGCGTACTGGGTTCTGATCAATCGCGCGAGTTCGGGCATCGTGACCATGTCGTACTCCAGCGAAACATTATCGATCGTATACGTCGATAACATGTCGGTGGCTATGAGAACTCGGCCGTAGTCGTTGAACGTTAGTTCGTATTCGAGGCGGTCAGCCAAAGCACTCTGATAGTAGGGCATGTGACTCTCCAGCAACTCAAAGTCGAGCGGGATGTAGAAGCGGTTGCCGTAAGCGCCCGCGACCGCGTTGTCGCTCGCGTTGTTATCTGCCTTGTTACCAGCCCCGATTCTAAGTTTGGTTACGTTCTTATTTTTGCTGGTGTCAATACCCTGATAGACAGCGTTTTCGCGCTCTTGCGCCGTCTTCCATAGGTCCTGATAACAATGGTAGACGTCACTGTCATCGATCGACATCACCTATATATCAGAAATCTTTATCATGGTCTTCTTGACTATGGCGCGACCCAGGTTCTGAACGACGGTTCGGTCCTCGTCCGTCGACGTCAGCGAAATAGTGAAAGCGAGGCGAACAGTCCCTGGCACAATGACGTCGTTAGCTCCGAGGTTGGGGAAGCGGACTAAGAGCTGCTGGTTCTGGTCGATCGTCGATGGGTTGTTCGTAATAACGACACTCTGTCTCACGCCTTTTGCCCCGAGGGGCTCACGCAGTCTGCGGTATGGATTGAGTTTGTGACCGTATTGACTCGAAGACATAATTTAGTGAAACTATATTAAACCCGTATGGTTTTATCTTTAATACATAATTAATATGGCTGATTATGATATTGACATGGATGAAATCGACAGAGACGATTTCCGCGATGATGATGACATCGATGATGACATCGATAACTATGACGAAACGACCTTCATAGAGACGCCAGCACCCCAAAATACACCTTTGTTTGTTCCAGGCGAACCACGAAATACGCCTTTGGTTGATCCAGGCGCATCTTTGTTTGTTCCAGACGCACCAGGAACTTCATCTGCTGGTGTCTCTATGTGGGAGGCCTCACCCGAGACTCCGGCATGGGTGGGCGGTGCCGAGATTCCTGCGGGGATCTCCAAGGATGAGCTGGCGCCTCTCACGGAAACGGAGTCTCGGGTGAAACGGTGGGAGAGTGAGGTGTCTAAACACGGCATCAATGCCACGTTGGAGTTCCGCAGCACTAACAGAGGAGACCTGTGGGTTAAATGGGGCAAGAGCTGGAAGTTGCTGACGTACAAGAACGACCCGACCCGGTTCCTCGGGGCCTCTTCCTTGAACCGATATGGAGTACTCTTCGCTCGAGCTCTCGGAGTGATCGATGATCGGGCGCAGCTGCCTCAACAAATGGTAAAAACCCTACAGTCTACCGACGAAACGCTGGTGAAGACGGCCGCCGCTATAGAAACGAGCGATATCAGCGAGGTCCCTCGTATAGCCACCGACGCTATTAACACAGTGGAAACCACGGTCAACGAATTAAACGGCACTAAGTATGACCCACCATTACCTCTTCGCGAACTCCTCGACTCGATAAGGTTCTGCAAATGGTCCGGGGCGAACTGGTCAATAACCTCTCCAAACTTACAGTGCTGGACGAACATATCGCGCTAGAAGAAAGAAAACTTGGGGAAGTCCGTGACGATAGAGAATCTACCGAGCGGATCAACAAACTCCTGCGCTTGGAGGTTGTCTCGACTAACCATGAGGCACTTTCCGGCCAATTAAGTCGGAGCCACGAAACAATCTCGAGGGTTCTGCACGAGGACACGACAGTCGGTGAGCGTCTTCGCACTCTGTTCAGAGAGAAGGGCGTCACGATAGTAACCATCATCGCAGCTTTCAGCATGATTATATTGACCCTAATTCTATCTATATCGTCTCTATTTGTAGCTGTCAATGCTGGTGCCGCACCAGCACCCGCACCAGCACCCGCACCATCCGGCGGAGCCAAGGAGTGGGTAAAAAAACAACTAAAAGCCCTCGCCAGTCTCCTGGCTAAATTAGCAGGAAAGTTGGCTGCCGCGCTGCCTGGTTTGATAGGAGGTCTCCTCTCCTTCTTGTTATCTATATTATCAAAAACGGTCGGATGGCTCGCCGAGAATGCTTGGGCTTTAATCGTGGCAATCGCCGGTCTCCTACTATTTTTCGCCAGAGAGTTCCTAAAACCAAAGCGCAAATAGTCTGATCGCCACGAGGGCAACAACGAGCGCTAATTTCTCCTCCTCATGTGTTGTGCTTCCAATCTCGATTGGTGTTTCCGCTCCTGTTCCAATTTCAACATTGTTGATGATTGGATTGTGGGAACTCGATGGTGCATCCAATTTGTGAATTGGGGGTACTGGATTCGATTGTGTTGAGGGAGGTGTATCCATTTTGTGTTTTGGGGGTTTTATGAAATCGGTTCCACTTACAACTCCGCTCCCAATCATCTTGGGTGGGAGCTTGATGATACCCGTGTTCACGTTCCCGTTGCGGCCGATTTTTTGATTGGTGGTTGCGACTACGATCTGATTATTGTAACCATCAACCGGGTCGTCTCGTAGTATCATATTGCTCGGCGCCATATAAAGACCTATTCCAAATGCGTAGTCTACCGGGGTGCGGGCAGTCTGCAAAACGTCTTGATAATTCTGGATCGCCTTCTGGAGGTCCACCTTAGCTGAGATGGCATCCTTGACAAGTGCCAAGAACTGTTTTTGTGCGTCAAAGGCCGTTCCCGTACCCAGTATAGCGCTGCGCATTTGCTTCTGTGAGGCGAGGATTGCCCATACGTATATGCGAATGGATTCGTTGAGACGAATAACCCCACCCTGCGTAAATCCAGTGCTTTCATCTAACATAAATGTGGTCCAAGCATTTCGCATCTGTGGAGTATCACCCAGGTCTAAGTATTCCACGTGGGCTACTTTAGTAGGTAGCCAATGACAATAACCGTCTTTACATGCAAGCCCTCCAAGCACTTCATCGCCGAACGTCATCTTATTCATTTAATATATATTTAGTCCATGTTGCCATTTTTCTAACTGGTGGTGGGGTAGCTCCGCGAGCACTCCACAACCCTGAGAAATATGCGGGAACTTTATCAATATGCCCACCACTAACTAAGCCTTTAAGGTGAACTAACCCTAAACTGTTGGTTGGGGTGTATACTTTCTGTCTCCAGTCCGCTTCTTTTGGTACCCCAAATTCGTTACACAATCTTTTGAACGCCTTACGGTCGTATGCGCTTGAAATGGGATCCCAGCCGTCGTCTTGAGGTAGTGGAATACCTAGTTCTTTGAGAATCCTCCTAATGGTGTAATACACGTGAAAGTTGTAGACACTTCGGAGCATGACATTCTTGGATGTCAGATGGTCTTGATGCGAAACTCCACATCCGGCCGTTGCGCACCATACAGCGAAATTTAGTTGGTTCTGCCAGAAGTTCATATGGGAAAAATCCCATCTTAGTATTACATCTTGACTAGTAGTCTTTGGAACTACATATTTCTCAAACGTGTTAGGAAAATTGGTGGCAAAGCCACTGTCCGGTCTAACCGTTACGGTTGGGTGTACAAGGCGGTTAACAACATATTTTTGCGTGTATTTACCACCGACCGCGTACTTTGCATTAGAATTAAAGCTAAATGCTTTGGTATCCATTGAAAGATATTATTATGTTTGCTACTATCACTAATGTTCAAAAAGGGAGTTGTGAACTTCAAAAGTTAATAGACAACTGCTGCGGACAACGCCGGGTAGGCCTTAGATCAATCACCTTCACGGTTGGGTGGAAAAACATTGAAACGCTCGAGTTTTTCACATTAGAAGTAGAGGGTGTAAGCCCTGTGGCTTTCGGAAACTACCACATAGAGGCACCAGCTACCTCAGGATTTCGTAGAACTCCAGATGCTATAGTACCTCAGGGTCTTTGGAGTTTCAGAGATCTCCAAGCTTTTGTCGCGGCGAAGATTCCTGCTATAGTCACTCTCGCAATCTCGAAAGCCACGGGGCTCACGACATTGACCATTGAGAGGCGTTTAAGGATCTCACTGGGGTTGGGCTCACTGTTAGGATTTAAAATAACACACCCTTACAACGATGACGGAGTGTTTGATCCGTGCGAGCACGTAGGCACAACCCCAGTAAACTTCGCCGTCACGAAAACTCTCGGGGTGCACCTGGATCGGGTGAACACATCGTACAACACGGTAGACGGCACTCCCAGCACATTACTGAAAACCGTGCCCGCCAGCGACTGTTTCTTTGGTGAGACCCTGACCTTAGACTTCCCACACCCTGAGATGAAAGTTTTGGAATCGGGGACACATCCACGAGTTGAAGATTTCTATTCTTGATGATAAAGGGCGAGAGTTGAAGAACGATTACCCGATTTCGGTCGTCCTAGAAATTTCAAATTAATTAATTTTAAGAAAATTATTTAGAATTAAACGCATGTTCGTAATTTATATATGTATATATATTATCAACATTATTGAACATGAGTATATACGGACCAGGTAGTTCTTCCGATTGGGTGACAAATTCAAAGAATTTGGAACCGACAGAAGGGGGATTCATCCCGACAGAGGGCGACTTTTTAACTACCCAAAAAACAAAGGCCTTGATCAATAGAACTATATCGGTGGCCACGGACGAGATTCACAAGAGTCTACTATCACAACTTAGAGAATATGCCCTGGCTGTGAATACACAAAGTCGTGAAGAAACGCATACGGAACTAAACGAACTAGGTGAAAAAATAACCGAATTTCAAAAAGAGGCCCGGTTGGGGATTGATAAAGTCCGAGAAGACCACCAGGCGGCCCTTACGGAGGGTTATGATGCGTTGCGCTTAGAGGACTCTCTCATCAGAGAAGCGGCACTTAGTGAATTAGACGAAAAAATAATTGATTTTCGAAAAGAGACCCGGTTGGGTATTGAGGGAGTCCGAGAAGACCGCCAGGCGGACCTTACGGAGGCTTATGATGCGCTGCGCTCAGAAGACTCTCATCAGAGAGAAGCGGCACTTACCGAACTAGGAAAACAAATAACCAAATTTCGAAAAGAGGGTATTGATAAAGTCCGAGAAGACCACCAGGTGAACCTTGCGGAGGCCATTGCGGAGGCTTATGATGCGTTGCGCTTAGAGGACTCTCTCAGCAGAGAAGCGGCACTTACTGCACTAGACAAAAAAATAACCAAATTTCGAAAAGAGACCCGGTCGGGTATTGATAAAGTCCGAGAAGACCACCAGGTGAACCATGCGGAGGCCATTGCGGAGGCTTATGATGCGTTGCGCTTAGAGGACTCTCTCAGCAGAGAAGCGACACTTACTGAACTAGACGGGAAAATAGCCGAATTTCTTAAAGAGACCCGGTCGGGGAGGGGGTCCGAGAAGACCACAAGGAGGCCATTGCTGAGGCTTATGGGGTGTTGCGCTCAGAGGACTCTCTCATCAGGGAAGCGGAACCAAATTTCAAAAAGAGGCCTGGTTGGGTGTTGAAAAAGCCTTAGAAGGCCATCAGGCGACCATTACGGAGGCTTATGATGCGTTGTGCTTAGAGGACTCTGTCAGTAGAGAAGCGGCACTTACCGAACTAGATGGTAAAATAACCGAAGTTTCCGATAAACTGAAACATGCTCGTAGAGCCGCGACCAAAGCGCTTGAGGAGGCCTCTTATAAGATTCGTACTGAGGCCCATACCTCTATCGGGGCGGTTGCCAGATTGGTGCAAACAATGAAAACGCAAAAACGTGTCATAACAGTTTGGGCTGAGAAGCGGGGCCCATTGGTTGAGGGGCTCTCTGAATATTCGTTCGGTGCCAAAGCGAGTAATAAATGTGGGGGATACGCCATGACAGCTCCAGGTACACTTCTCCGAATGGCGGTCTGCTCGGTTAATGCTAATGGTAAACCTGTGGGCGCGGTTATGATAAATCTCGTACTGGATGGGAAAGAACAGGCAATTGGAGTCACTAAACTCGCTGGAGATAGTTCGTCGGTGGTTTCGTTCGCCGGTGATGATCTAATTAGACTTTCCGAAGGTAGTGTTATTAACTTTGTTACGAAAATCGCTAACCCAGCGAGTTCTTCCGCTATTGTCTCATTGTTAATTGAACTTAATTTGTAAATACTAATATATTGAAAATCATGAACGAATCACCGCTTCCAAATTTTAAATTCCACTCCATCAACACTGTGTCCAATTAACGAAAGAAGTTCAGATTTTAGGTTAAATAATATTGTCACTATGCAGGATATTTTAGTTAGAGAATATAGAAATAGAAAAAGACACGCTAAAAAATATAAGCGCGCGGCGAATATAGCTGAAGCATCTAGTACGATTCTGGCAAGTTTGTCTGTAATGAGTGGTGCGGGGATTGCTGCAACACTATCTACAATTGTAACGGTTCCACTTGCAGGGGTTTTGAGTGGAATTACCATTTTATCTGGAATACTTTGTATGGTAATTAGGGCGTCGGGTGGAAAACTCGAGAAAAAATGTAGAAAACATGATAGAATATCCGTTCTCGCCAGGTCTAAGAAAAATAGCATCGACGTTATAGTGTCCAAAGCGTTGGCCGATAAGAAAATATCAAATTTAGAGTTTGAATCCGTAGTGGAAGAAATGGGGAGATATGAAAAATTAAAAAATGATATTAGAATCAAAGCACACGCCACCATGCCCAAGCTTGAGTGTACTGATTGGGATAAATTTAGGGTAAAACTTGGAGATAAAGTCGGAGGAAATTAATATTTTATTAAATAATTAATTTTATAATTTTCTTTAGAATTAATTCTAAAATTAATTATATTGGTGCAGTAAACATTTATTAATTAATTTTAGGAAAATTATTAACAATTTAAAAAAAAAAAAAAAAAGGTTTTAGGTCCCACCGAGGCTCGAACCCGCGCCAGCCCCTGACTTTGTTGGTGAAAATAGTTGTGTTTTATTTGTTTTCTTATATTAATTAATTATTATGTTTTCTATGTAATTATAGGGGATGTTCAGCTTTAAGTTATTAATAATTTTATAATTTTCTTAAAATTAATTATAAAATTAATAAAATAATGAACCATCCAGTAAATTCGTTAACCTCTCTAGGTGTTTATAAATAACCTGTGTACACACCGCCTGTGTAAATCGATAATTGTACAACACAAGGTAATGTTTATCATAACAGCCTTCATGGTCGTGTGGGTTAAGGCGATAATGTATAGAGACGAGGGTCGTGGGTTCGCGCCGCGGTTGGAGCTAAAACTTTTTTATTTCTATCCCTACAAATGTGGTCGCTATGGTAAACAACTGCATGACAACGGCGTTCCTATCCGACCGCTCGAGGTTGATACAAAAATAAATTCAGATTGCCAGTTTACATACCATCGATAAGGAACAATACACTCAAAGTATGACAACGGCGTTCCTATAAGACCGCTCGAGGTTGATGAAAAATAATTCCAGATAGCCCGTTTACATACCTTCGATAAGGAAAATACACTCGGCTATAAATTAATTAGTAGTTTTTTTTTCTGTTTAATAATAATTTTTCAATATCTTTATAAGCGATATCGTAGAAATGTACATTCGTAAACGAATCATTGGGTTTTAACAATTTTATATAATACACCTTAGTTTCATATCCGATACGCATTATCCGTCTTAATGTTTGTATTTGCCTCTTGTATAGTTGACATAATTGCCGGTATAATATTGTAAATGCAACGTTTTTATCGGAGCGTAATAAATTACGCTGGTATTTCATGTATTCGATATCGCCTAGTGTTTTCATTTTATAGAATTTATATACAGGATCATAACCCCCGTAAGCTTCGTAAACTTCTTCAACACAGTCATTAAAAACTTTCAATTCCAATTGAATTGTATTATCCATTTTCTCTAATAATATTGGTAGTTGTTTTTTCTGTTCAATTTCCAATTTTATAAAATTAGTTTGATAATGTTTTTTACAGTGTTTTAATGCTGTAGAAACACCGTGACTTATTAGATCGATTCTATCTTTCTAACTGACTTTCTGATTTAAATTATTACTAAACGATAATACTTGCGAGCACGTAATCCCGTGTTAACCATTCGATGAGTAGCCTGAGTGCCACCGCATGGTGGACATAGCAATGACTCGGCTTTGGTCCCTACCCCACAATGCCGACATGGGCGAGGCGAAACGTAACCTCTTCGCATCCATGCACGGTGATGTTTGCAATATTCGTAAATACCGGTGCGAAAACATCTCTCGTGACTACCTGTCTTCAACCATGCACACTTAACTAGAACCAGTATGTTGTATATATATACTGAGTATAACATAGGGATTCTTATCTCTAATAGGGTGTATCTTCTCATGTCATAAATATATGGTCTCGCGGTAGTAGTATATAAGAGTCACCAATGATACCACCATGCGGTGGGGGGCGCCGCGCGTAGCCGGTGCCTTCCAGAGGGTGATGGTATCATTGTGACTCTTATATACTACTCATTAGGGTACTTATGTGGCTAGCCCCACAGGGTTATGGACTTAGTAAAGGATAGGGTTGGTTACAATTAGCCACCTAAAAAATCCTTTTATGTGGCTAAAAATCGTTTTATGTGGCTAATATTTAACATGTGATAAGCAACATAAGTATAGTACTGTAAGAACGTCCGTCCGTCCGTCCGTCCGTCCGTCACAAAACTTTAACACTCGGGTAAATATCTCATAATTTCTTCATCCCTCGACCGATCTGCTTCATATTTCATATACACATTGCTCTGATGGTTCACTACCGCCCTGTGCCAAATCCACGTTCGTCCTGCCCCCGCCAAGCCCAGGGTCAAGGTCACATACTTGGTGCTTCAAAAACTTTAACGCTCGGGTTAATATCTTATAATTTTTCTTTGCATCGACGGATCAACTTCATATTTCATATACACATTGCTCTAATGGTCCTCTACCGCCCTGTGCCAAATCCACGTTCGTCCCGCCCCCGCCAAGCCCAGGGTTAACATCACATACTTAGTGCTTCAAAAACTTTAACGCTCAGGTAAATATCTTATAATTTCTGTTTTCTTTCACGGATCAGCTTCATATTTCATATATGCATTGGTCTAATGGTCCTCTACCGCCCTGTGCCAAATCCACGTTCGTCCTGCCCCCGCCAAGCCCAGGGTCAAGGTCACATACTTGGTGCTTCAAAAACTTTAACGCTCAGGTAAAAGAAAATTTTGACTTGGAATTTGGCCTCATTTATTATCAAAGCGATATGTGGGACATCTGTGTTCTATGAACACATTTTCTAGTTTATTAAACTTCACACATGCATAGAAGACGACCCAAAGGTGTGTCGCACGTAAGAATGACAACTCTTGCGTCGTTAATTGTTTAGTTATCTCCCTTTGTTTTTTCGTGCACTGATTTCGTGTCCGGAGCATAACTCGAACACCCTTTGGAATATTTTCATGAAACTTCACACATGCATAGACCACAACCCTAAAGGTGTGTCACGCAAGAATGACAACTCTTGCATCACTATTTTTTTAGTTATCTCCTTTTGTTTTTTCCGTCACTGATTTTGTCTCCGGAGCATAACTCGAACACCCTTTTTTCAAACTACTTGTGTATCTGGGGAGGGGGATACACATGCGCTTGTCGACAAGCGTCCATTTCTAGTTAATTTTATGTCCTAATATGTGTCTGTGACTAGAAATAGGGCTTATGGGATTTGTACCCAGCATAGCACCTGATCAAATAGCACACTCATGTAGCCTGATAACAATCTATATTGTTTGTTAAAACATGACGTGTGATTCATTAATTGACTGGCGAACAGTGCAGATCCTGATCAGACTGTGCAGATGAACAGGCTGATCTGGATCTACACTGGGCACATTTCTCCAGTCACAGCCATATATAATTCTGTAAAATTGCCTTTCTATATTTTCCAGGCCGGGTACCAAAGATTCACCTGATGAAACCAGAGTTTGCGCTACCAATCACATTTGAATTACTGCGCCTTATAGTGCTCAAAGTTCTCGGACGACCGATAGCGAAACAGAAGACTTTATAGCGCTGTATAGCAAGGCCAAAGACATTCCAGTCGAACCAGTGTCAAAGGCCATATCCGAATAGCAATTCCCTGTCTATAGGAGCCAGGGTTTTATTTTCCCAATTATTCAATTACATATATGAACCTGTGAACAAAGACCACCTGTGAACAAAGGGCAGATTATTTTCTCTGTCATGGCTGGCCTTTATTCACAGGTTTGCCTGTATAGTGTTTGACCTTTATTCACAGGTTTGACTGTATAGTGTTTGGCCTTTATTCACAGGTTTGACTGTATAGTGTTTGGCCTTTATTCACAGGTTTGACTGTATAGTGTTTGGCCTTTATTCACAGGTTTGGCTGTGTAGTGTTTGGCCTTTATTCACAGGTTTGACTGTATAGTGTTTGACCTTTATTCACAGGTTTGACTGTATAGTGTTTGGCCTTTATTCACAGGTTTGGCTGTGTAGTGTTTGTGTGCTGTGCCTGATTGATCAACCTAAATACTCCAAAGATTTTATTGACTTTTTGATGAATGTTAAAATAATGTTTTGACATATTTATTGAGCTGGACACCGAACCGAAATGCAGGTTAACCCTTAGAATGCGGGAACCGAAAATAGTTGTATGCTGATAATTCATATTTTGTCTTTTCTCTCAGTAAAAACATGGTTTGGCAGCATTTTAGAATCATTTCCATTGGAAATGATTCTAAAGTGCTGCCAAACCAAGTTTTTGATGAGAAAAATAAAAAATATTCAGCTGACGACACAAATTAATTCAGCATTGTAAGGGTTAAAAGTGAGAGAAAAGATTCTACCATACAGACTGACCAATGATTGAAATTATAAAAGAGTTACTTGCCCCATGTAGCCCAATACTACTTGGCCTAACATTTGCAGAATTTGTGCCATAATGGACTAATGATCAAATCGAGAGCCTATCCATAAGGTATAGGCCTCATTATGCCTCATTATTGTGTATAATTTTACTGATTTTGATTTGTCCCTTTATTTCTGACATTAATCCTGCCAAGGGTCTAACTAACATATTTAATACGGTGCCATGAAAAATAAGTGTGGGAAGTCAACAACAACAACAATAATAACAACAACAAAGAGGTAATTTTGTGACAACAAAACAGTACCATAATAACATTAAATATTGGGACACAATTTGTGCTAGGAAACACAAAGAAAATGTGGCTTCCCACAACATAGAGTGTCCTAATATTTAGTGATAGTATGGTTGTACTCTATTATCGCAATAACAATATATTAAATTTGGATAGGAGTAACCCACAACAAATGATGTCTGAATATATAGGGTTATATGTTATCACATGTTAGTCCTGTACTAAGGCATGTATGTGGACCCAATTACATAGGTCTAGTAGAGATTTTTAAAATGTGTTAATATTTGTGACTGCGACTGGAGAAATGGGGTTTATGGATTTTGTGTCCAGTGTAGCTCATGATAAAACAGCACAGTCATATACCCTGATAATTATCTATTTTGCTTATAAGAAGCATGACTGGTGTGTCCAGGCATGGATACAGAGGGGGGGATGTCCAGGCGGTCCGGACCCCCCCTGCTCTGGACCCCCCACCCCCCCTGCTCCCAGAAAAAAAAAAGAAGAAGAAAATCTACAATACTCAAATAGTTGGATGACTTTTTTTCGTGGCCTAGGTGTCAGGAAATCGCATATACGGCGATCTGGCATTTAAAAATTTCATGGGGGAGGACCCCCCGACTTTACAATGTGCATTGCGCTGACTGAGGTCGGCTACGCCGATTTGTAATTACATACCCCCCTGCAATTATTTCTGTATCTGTGCCTGCTTTCATTGATGGAACGGCGAACAGGGCAAATCCTGATCAGACTGCGGATGCACAGGCTGATCAAGATCTACACTGGTCGCAAAACCCAAAACATGTAGTTAGATTATATTATTTTAATGGTACACATGTCCAGAGAATCCCAGACTCGTGTCTTTTATCAGGCTAGGTGTAGAAATTCTGAAACGGGCAGACACTATATATATCGTATTCTGTTCAGATGCTTCCATTATGTAATTAGTATTAAGCATAATATTGTTTTCGTTAAATTGAGCTGTGACTGGAGAGATTGGGCTTATGGGATTTACGACCAGTGTAGCTCCTGATCACACTCCTGTACCCTGATAAACATCTATATTGCTTGTTAGAAGCATGAAGTGTGTTACGTTGATGAAATGGTGAACAGTGCAGATCCTGATCAGACTGCGGATGCCAAACCCATAAGCCACGTTTCTTGAGTCACAGCCACAAATGGAACCTAGACTTGTTTACAATGTGATATTAAACTGACAATCATGTCATGTGACGCATCCCAGCCGGGAACATCAGTGCAGGCCTCGACACATCCACTCATCCACTCATCCGCTCGTATTGGCGAGTGAAGTTTCGATCTAGACGAGTGGTAATTTGAAGAGACAGTGCGGCATACACATTAAAACATCTAGGAATGTAAAAGTTGACATTCAATCTGGAATAGTGGAAAATGAAAATTTTGTTGAGGCCTGCAGTGAAAATAGATTGTGTATCCAGATTTACTGTGCCAATGCCAGACATCCACAATTTGTGATCTGTCATCATGGGCAATATAATACGGAGCCCCGCAGGGGACGTAGAATTCTTTTTTATTAATCAATTTAATAATTCAAATTTGTTCCCTCAATTTCACAATCCGTTCCCACGAAATAGCAATTAGTTCCCCCGATATAACAATTCGTTCTCACGATATAACAATTCGTTCCCTCGAATTAACATTGTTATATCGTGGAAACAAATTGTTAATTTGAGGTAACAAATTGTTATATCGTGGGAACGAATTGTCAACTCGAGGGAACAAATTGTTATCTCGTGGGAACGAATTGTTAATTCAAGGGAACAAA
Source organism: Conchocele bisecta (assembly GCA_029237695.1). Lineage (NCBI taxonomy): Eukaryota > Metazoa > Mollusca > Bivalvia > Lucinida > Thyasiridae > Conchocele > Conchocele bisecta. The sequence goes on from CM055277.1 coordinate 31,700,664, forward strand.
TTGTTATTTCGTGGGAACAAATTAATAAAAAAAAATCCATGTCCCTGCAGGGCTCCTTAGTATAACAGTCTACATGACAAACTTTTCACATCAGCGACCCGCTGGGTGAGTGAATTTAGAGAACTGCTGGCCCAAATTATATTTTGCTGGCCTGAAAACAATAATATTTAGCATTTGTTTCAGATAGTTAAAAATTGTGTGGAAAAAATTACATTTACAAAAATATTTGCTGGCCCATTGTTGAATCCTACTGGCCTGAATAAGATTGAACTGGTATCGGGCAGTCACAACAACAACTTGAATACTGTCAATAAACCATAGAGTTACACTGTAAGGTTATGTATAGGCTGCTCAGTGCTTATGTACTATTACGTACACCGAACCCCATTTGGTCCCTTATCTTGTTAAGAATTAAGTGTCAAACGTGGCTTATGTGCCTTGCGACCGGTGTACATCCAGATCAGCCTGTGCATCTGCTCTGTCTGATCAAGTTCTGCACTGTTTGCCATTTCATCAAGACCTGCCCTGCTTCTAACAAACAGTATAGACTGCTCTCAGGCTACAGGCATGTGCTATTTGATATGGAGCTACACTGGTCACAAATCCTATAAGTCCGATATCTCCAGTCAAGCCACAAATTAACACAGATTATGTTTATTGCATAAGCCAACATCATACATTTAAACTGTACCTAACATGTTTTAGGGATGAGTTGTGGCCTAGGGGTTAGAACACCTGACTTCCAATCCGGAGGTTGTGGGTTCAAACTTCGCCTTGGACATCAAAAATACATTCATAGTATTTTCATCTCACTGGTCTGTTGGATGAAACTTTAAACTGTGGTCCTGTCTCTATATCACCCTAGCTGTTGCTTGGATGTTAACTCTTTGCATGCTGGGAAATTTGTGGGCTATAAATAGTTAAAAAATAGCAGATGACAATTCATCATATTTTATTGTATTTCTCACTGTAAATATCATGAATATGTCTTGGAATTTCATTAGAATTGAGTCCTGAGGACTCAATTCTAATGAAATTTCAGGACATATTTACAGAGAGAAATAAAACATATACTCCTAATTCGTTTGGCGGATATTTTCGCCGCTAGCATGCAAAGAGTTAAACCCATTCACTTTCACTTTCTAGCATGTTTGTTGTCTCATTCACACATATTTATTGCATCAGTGTACATGTACATGTATTACCATTTCAAAACACTGTGTTATGGCGCTTCACAGGCCAACATCATTAATTGGCTGTGTATGAAATTTACCAAACTGCTGTCTAATCGAGTTTCATACAGATTTTTCAACACCGTCCAAACAAAACCATCTAAAGTCCTACGCCTGCAATCAGGCCTATCTATCCGTCTGTGTACATGAGGGCAGGTGTAGCTTGTGTAGTATTATATATGTGTATCGGGCATGGCACAGAATTGGGTCACCTTATTAATGCGTTACATACCGTGGCTACACATTTTTTTCATGCGAAAGATAAAAATAATTCTCTGAATTATACACAGATGTATACACACATTGGTCACAACATATACTTTCGAGAAGAAGTAAGAAAAATATTGAAAATTATATCAATGTGTTCATACACCGTATACATGTATTCAGAATAAAATGGCCGGGTTAAGGTCCTGACTATTATCAAATGCAGCTTGGAACATTTGTAAACAGTGTAGATGACAATTAGAAGTTATATAGTGACTTCACAGTCCTGGCGGTGTCGTATTATCTGTCTGAATCTGTAGTCACCCGAGCCACAGTACCTTATGAAATTACTGCAGTGGGCCGCTGCTGTCTGGTTGCTGTATGTATATCCCAATGTTTTAACAATTTGTCGAACCCACTTGCGGAAAGCAAGACATAGTGATCACAATGACGTCCGGGTGTCCGTGCGCCCGTCCGTGCGTCTGTGTGTCCGTCCGTCAATAAACTTAACATTAGAGAAATATGTTTAACTACATATTTAGGAGTACCTGGGCCCACGCGGGAGGTATTCCATAAGCCTCGCTTACGGACAAATCTAGTTTATTAGACGGATGTAGAACTGTTTCAATGAATGAATGAATCAATCAGTCATCTAATATGCAAGTTCATGTCATGCGAGGTTTAATACACCTTGAATGCATTACACCTTGAATGGATTAAATGCATACACGTATTTGCTGTTGGAGTATTATACAGGTTTGTTGCATAAAATGGGCTTTCACAATGTAATAACACAGTGTATTAAAAACATAACAGTAGTGTAATAAATATACAAATGAGGCCGCTACAGAAAACATATTCAGTACCGCTTTAAATTATGATGATGTGCATATGCAATAAATATAATTTAACATATGTGTTGATTTAATATGATATTTTAGTATTAAACTTGTTGACTTATTTTATAAGAAACTCGCCATAGCTTCATTTCTTATGAAATCAGTGAACTCCTGTAATAAATTTTGTATTAACCCTTAGACCGCTACTCACAACAATTGTCGTCTGCTGTTGCTTTTATATCTTGCCTTATTTTTCAATAAAACCATGTTTTGACAGCACTTCAGAATCATTTCCAATGGAAATGATTCTGAAGTGCTGTCAAAGCATGTTGTAACTTATTCTAAAGTGCTGTCAAAGCATGTTTTTGATGATAACAATTTAAAATAGAAAATAAACAGCAGACGACAAAAGAATTAAGATAGCGGTCTAAGGTTTAAATGATCACTCCTGTAGATCCTCTATGTAACAGATAACCCAGTGCTGCAGAACTCGTCCTATGTGGTTTTGACCACTATTGAAGTACATACATTGTATACTAGTACATGTATATATCTTTGCTTGTCACATCCACACAAGATAAGATAATATTGTACACATCTTATCTTATCTGGTGTGGATGTGACAAGCAAAGATATATACTAGTATACAATGTATGTACTTCAAAAGTGGTCAAAACCACTGGTCAAAATCAAAACCACTGGTCAAAACCACTTTTGAAGTACATAAATTGTATAGTAGTATGCTTTTGCCGAAATTTTGAGATACGTGTACATGCCATTTACCTTCGCAACTAGACACACCTCCCCCCCCACCCCAAACACTCGATCCGCCCCTGGTTTACATGCATGATTACTTTTTACCTTCATGGGCCATGTGACTTAAAGATGTCTGAATAAACTATCTATCTATATAGGGGCTTATTGTGCTGTCACTAGTTTACTTCTAGCACAATATGCGCATTCACTCAGTCTGGTCAGGGCTTTAATCCTTTCAACCCTAAATAACTGGAATGGACTGTGATATGTTAATTCAAGGACCAATTTAATCATCACAATATGATATTCAGACAAGTGCATTTATTAAAAGGGGGATTTTTTTCTCATAAAAATATGAAATTTAGTTGCAAAAAGTGCACCTCCTGATGAGATTGCTCATTATGAGCTGCCGGCTCATCTGGATCTACACTGTTTTCAAACACCGCTTTAGAGGTTTGTAATGTTGAAAGGGTGAATACATAGGCGATCATAAATGAGTAATGATTTAATATGATATATATTAAGCAAGTTTAAAGATTTCATAAGAAATAAGACCACATGTATGCCTAGTTTCTTGTGATATCAGTCAACAAGTTCAATAAATGTCATACTGAACCAAAAATGATTGATTAAATAAATGTATTGCATAAGCACAACATCATACATTGAAGCTGAGTTCAGGAAACATTCATGTTTCCTGTAAGGAGCGATTTACATCGTTATCTTGTAGCATCAGCTTTCCTGCTAATCGGGATCCATGTTTAGAAAGTTGTTGAAATTTATACTCGAAATCACGCAGTTTGATCGACCCAGATTAAGCACAGCTCAGTATCGACCATTTAAACTTTCATTTGGACAGAGGACATACACTGGAAGTTTTACAAGCATCGACTCTGTGGTTGCTGCCTTTTGTACAAGGTGCTCTGACAAAATTTGCCTAACCTTTAAAATGCTGAATTAAATGTTGTCGTCTGATGTTTACTTTTTACTTTTCTCAACTAAAACATGATCTGGCGTCACTTTAAAATCATATCCTATGGAAATTATTCTAAAGTTCGACTAAAACATTTGTTTATTGGGAAAATGACAACAAATTGAAACAACAGCAGACAACAATTTTCATTTCCCAAATTTTAATCACAGTTTTGACTGGCCGAAGCCAAAGGCAGGTTGTACAATGTCAAATTATCTAATTTGCTCATAAATGATCACTAGACCCTAATCCTACTACACTGGTCACAAATACAATAAGCCAAATTTCTTCAGAACACATATTTATCGTTTTACACACAATTTCAAATTTCACTTAAAATGAGTATTTATGATAAATACATGACTCTGGATTAAATGTTGTCGTCTGCTGTTTATTTTTTATCTGCTGTTTATTTTTTGTCTGTCTGCTGTTTATTTTCTATTTTATCTCGATAAAAAGATGATAATTATTCTCATATGTCAACAAATATTATTTTTTTTTGTTGAAAAATAAGACGACTGTTGAGAGAAAAATTCACAGCAGACGACTATTCACTGTCAGCAGTGAATGAGTCAACCTGCGATGAGACTAAGACGGTATTTGTCAGAACGTGGTTTGTGTATTGAGTTACATTATGAGCCATTCAATATGGCGTTGGCAGGATTTACAACCTAGTACCGGTAAACAAACTTGTAATAAATTGTATTTTATGTACATATATTTGGATTATTCATTACATATTTGTTGTAGATATTAGTGATAAAGTTGTTATATTAATGGCATACTAGTTCTGTGTTTTTTCAAATTAAGATAATACATGCAAGTGCAATTCCGAAAACTGGATATTTTGAGGATTCCCCTTTTAAACATAGACTCCTACATTACTAATCTTATTACTTTTAGGGGAGCCAAGTGACTTTGGTGTGGTATGGATGTGGTACCATGTCAGGTTATTCTAATTTACTCTGAATATATTGTTTCTCGATGTAAATTCCGTTTTTGGGATTTTCCTCCCAGTACAGCAAGTTAAATGCGGGATCGAACCCGTTGGCCCGGCCTTAAATAACCTAGCTGTTGATAGGCCGTTAAACACCAATAAACAAACAAATAAATATGCCCCTCCCCCCCCTACCAATTTCTGGCACCAAGTCAGGTTACTATTCTAATTTATAGGCCAACTATATATTTTTCTTTGTAAATATTCAATTCTGATTGTAGGATTTAAACAAAAAGACATGCACTGCTACATTAGCATAGAACACACAAGCATTATTACAATGATGTTGAAATACAAATAATTGGGTGGGTGGCAGGTGGGAGCACGCGATGGGTATTTTAACGATCGGGGTTCATCCTTACCGGAATCCCGACTGGAGACCTGGTTTGGCCCTCACATACGTCTTTGGCATTTTGTATGTGACAGTTGAATCTGGTTATACCCCTTATGTGAGTATTACGATATTCATAATCCTATTTTAGGGGAAGGGGCCAAGTGACTTGGTGTGGTATGGACCTGGCACCAGGTCAGGTTATTCTAATTTCAGGGCTGAATATATTTGTTCTTGATGTAAATATTCCGTTCTGATTTTGGGATTTTCCCCCCAATGCAGCAGGTTAAAATGGGATCGAACCCGTTTGCCCGGCCTTACGTGACCTTAGCTGTTGATAGGCCGTTAAACACTAATAAACAAACAAACAAACAAATAATTGGTAATGTGTCGACAACTGGTGCTACAAGTTTTGAAAACAGGTGGAATAGTCGTACAATTAATGTTGAATGATGCTTCATGAATCACGAACCCACTCTTCCAACATTTCGGCCTGCCTTGGAAATGTTGGAAGAGTGGTTTCGTGGTCTATGAAGCTCCAATGAACATATATTAATGGAGACAAAGCTTGTATACAATTATGAATTTGTTCTTATTATCCCCACGCCGATAGGCAAGCAGTGATATAGCGTTAGTCCATGTACGTGTGTACGTTAGTAACACCTTTGTTTTGCATACGACCCACGTCTGACCACCCAAGGTCAAGGTCACTGAGGACACCAATTATCTTGTGTGGCTCAGAAAAAGGAATTCCTAGACGAGCCTCGGAATTGCTACCCGTACCTCAAATTTATCAGAAAATGCTTGGATATATGCAGGAATTGTGATGCTTGTGGAAGACATGAGCCAATGGTTACCCGAGTAATCTTTTTCCGTGACAAAATTTTGATATACTTAACTGTTAGTGTTTATCATTTATTAAATTAGATAACAAGGATTATTTCCCTTGTCTGTGAAGCCTGACTCGAGTTATGTGTTTGTGCTTTTGCAATTTCTGCCTTATCACATGGCCAGTGTGTTTGCTGATATTTTTTAAGAACAAAAAATACAACAATTTCTGTAAATAACATGACAAGTGGACGAATATTGTACACCCTTGAATCATTTTCAACCCTCGATGTCAGTTTTGTCCAATTTTGGAAATTCTCAGACATGACGGTGTTCTCATACTAGGACCTAAATTATACATGTATGTTGCAAATCTTTGAGGAAATTTACACAATATCTATATACATGTATATATGTGGCTGTGATTGGAAAAATGGTGTTTATGGATTTCTGACCGATGTAGCTCCTGATCAAGTTGTATACTCATGTTGCCTTTTACAATCTATATTGCTTATTAGAAGCCTGACTGCTGTTTCATTGATGGCATGGTGAACAGCACAGATCTGATCAGACTGTGCGGATGCACAGGCTGATCTGGATCTACACTGGTCACAAAACCCATGAGCCCCATTTCTCCATTCACAGTCACATATATAGAGAACATAGAGAGAAGTGTCAAATAATATTTGGTTAAATACTTAGGCCATAAAAAAACTTTGGTTCTCAGATATCGCCGCGTCCGAAAAATCCCTGCACGTCAAGCATTTTATCGTCATGAAGAAATAAAATTGTACTGTAAATTCGCCACATGATCAATAAAAAACACTACCACGCAAAACAATGTTAAATTGAATCATGTCTGATGAACAGCTAGTGATTTTTCATGTCTAAAGAGGTTATAGTAACTTTATAAAACATATTTGCATCTGGCGTCTTGAAAACAACCAGATACGAACATCTTAAAAAAATATATATTTAAAAAATTAAATTATGCAAACCCCATGTTTGAGAACCAAAGTACTTTTTCTTGTGGCTTATCTTTGTACATGTGTACTGATAAATGTGTTTCATGCTCCATTTAGACCATCTTAGTCTGACCTTATATTGAACCCCGATGATAAACACCTAGTGCCGTTATCTACAAATGTTGCCAAAGTCTTTGGATTGTGGTTACGTCAGCGGAACAAGATGAAGGCAATTCTCCTTCTCGCTGCCACCTTGGTCGTGTGTTCGGCCAGACAGAGCAGGAAACTTCTCCAGCCAGGTATGTCGGCAACCAGTGGACGGTATTGCCCACTGACCGTTCCAAGTCAGTACCCATGTGGTCCTGTTTCCTTGTGTCGGTCACCAGTGGACAATATTGCCCACTGACCGTTCCAAGTAGGTACCCTTATTGTCATGTTTCCTTGTATGTCGGCCACCAGTGGACAATATTGCCCACTGACCGTTCCAAGTCAGTACCCTTGTCATGTTTCCTTGTATGTCGGCCACCGGTGGATGGTATTATCCACTGACCGTTCCAAGTCGGTACCCTTATTGTCATGTTTCCTTGTGTCGGCCACCAGTGGACAGTATTGCCCAGTTATCGTTCCAAGTCCGTACCCATGTGGTCATGTTTGTTTGTATTGTTTTGTCCGTGTATTCCCCTTGTGTTTCACCTACTTGTGTTCGGGGCTTTGTTGGCTCTTGTGTTCTCCGACATTCGTTGCAGTCAATTTTATGTTAACAGTGAAACTTACTGGGAGTCACACCTGGGGCCAATAGGCCAAGTGATCCAGTGTAGTAAGGGTGCCTGGCACCAGATCAGGATACTGTATTTCAGTGCTGAAAGTTTTTATTGTAATTTCAATGTTGAATGCAACGTTACAACTTTGTAATACATTTGAATTCCCATCCGTACATGAACTTGCTGTTGAATGGATGTAAAACCCCAATCAATCAAATGTAATGTGATCACTGGACAAAAGCACAATGAACTTTTTTTCTTGTGGTCCATCACACATAATTATTAATATTTCATTGTAAAATTGTAAATATTCTTAACCCAGTCAAATGTATAATTGTTTTAGTTCATAACATCTGAGATTTAAAAGAATTTACCTTATCGCACAAGCATTTTCAGCAATAGATTTTGATGATTTGTGATATCTTCTGTAAATGACGTCGAAAGTCGACTTGATGTTTTTTACGGAAATTAGCTTTTTTTTTCGGTATTTGTGAAATCCGGCGAAGTGACAAGACGACAAATGTACACTGGCTGGTAACATTTACAATGCTTGTTTCAGGTCATGTTGCCTACAGAGTGGCGGATATTTCCGATGATACTCGAACATATATGGTCACCGACGGTACCCACGTACTCAAGGCTAATACGTCCAAGATTCTCGACGATGTGACAGAGTGCCGATATTACAAAAACGTCAAGAAGTCTGAGCAGATTGTCCAGTTGAAAGGCGTTACAATCCAGAACATCGGTGAGTCTGTGGCTAAAGTTAAATAAAGGAACTTACATGTAAATAAGACGAGCCATGTGATTTTGTACCTAAGAACATCTGCGATAATTTACAAGTTACGATATTTTCCGTAAATCATGTCGAAAGTTGATGAAATTTTCACAGCAAATATGGAAATCTAATCGCACATGTTCTTAGGTAAAAAATTACATGGTGTGTCTCGTATCTTTAATACTGATCGTTTAGTCCATATTTAAAGGTTTAATGGCTGCCATCTCCATTCGACACCAACTCTGGAATATTTCAGAGCCAATCTCCACTGTTAAATACAAGCTACCGGTAACTAACTTGATTGCAGGTGAGAAGAGAATACAGCAGATGTTGACGAAATGTCACGGTCACATGACCAAGAAGCCAGGTCGCCGTGACTACGAGCTGCCTGCCAATGACACGTTTAACCGCAATATTGTGAAGCACCAGCCGTTCGGCGGCGACTTCCACACCGGGGCACCGAGTGGAGCTGGTACCCACTTTGCCATCATGCCGGGTACCAAATGGTGCGGATTCCAAAACGTCGCAAATAATATTGATGATCTTGGTAAGGTTTCATTAAGTTAATGGTATATTTGTTGTTTACCTGGGGGTCGATTCGCTAAACTTTGTCCTACTAAAATGTTTGTAAGTGAAAATCTGTAAATTTCACAGTAACCATGTTTTCTTGTAAACAATTAATTGGAATTTCCAGATGATCCTATATTTGCACTTACAAACATTTTAGTTGTACGAAGTTTAGTGAAACGCCCCCCATGATTATGTACTTGTATGTTTCTTACGTGACTTGTTTCTTTTTGGTATACATACGTATACACCACTGGTCATCGAGTGCAATCTGAGATCACTATATTGGTTGGACTTCAATACCGGAGGTTATGAGTTCAATCCCAATCCTAGGCATGAACATATAATTTCATACTACATGTATTTCCATACCACTCGTCTTTCGGATGAAAATTGAAATCAAGGCCCCATCTAAATATAACTTTAGCTGTCGCTGAAATGTGAAACACATTTACAAATTGTGTCCAGACATTTAGGGCGATTACGGTATGTCCATATACAGGCGTGCACCAGGCAACAGACTCGTGTTGTCGCACCCATGACCACTGCCCTTACTACATTGACCGCTTCGAGATGAAGTTCCACTACTACAACGTGTATCCATGGACACTGAGCCACTGTGCCTGCGACCAGCACCTCTTCAACTGTCTCAAGGTAATCATGGAAACGGGGTCTGGTCTCTTTGTTCTTTATTACTGAGCCCTGTGACCTTCACCTCTTCAACTGTCTCAAGGTAACCATGGAAACGGAGACTGTCTCTTTGTTCTTTAATACTGAGCCACTGTGCCTGTGATCATCACCTCTTCAACCGTCTCAAGGTAACCATGGTAATGCGGCTGGTCTCTTGGTTTGGTTCATGTTTACTTTATTGTAAACTAGACTTACTATGTTCATTCACCCATTTAGCTTTGACCCTGATCATATGTCACTATCAATATCTCAAATGCATGTACGGTCAAACCTCCCAGAATGACCGCCTCTCTACAACAGTCACCTCTCTGTAACAACCAATAGTTTATATCCCAAATGGACAATTGCCTCTATAATAACCTCCCTACAGCAGCTATCTAGTTTTGTCTCTTCCCATGAGTGGCTGTTTCAGAAGGATTGAACTGTATTTTGTATTACTAAATTATATGCATGACTGTTGTAGAATACACTTTCCGATAATCTGTAGCATTATTTCATTGAATCCACATTAATTAAAACATAGGTTCTGAGAAAGACAAATCCAATATCCTCTGAACGCACTTTTGAAACGGACTATTCAGAATACCTGTGTGTGTAATTTTGAATTTCTGTTCATGATTGCAAAGCACACAGACATGTCTTGGAGTGCTCGTACATGTAAGTTACAGGGGAACCTCCCTAAACTGGACACAGTGTGTTCAGTTTAGAGAGGTTCCACTGGAAATTATATTTTTTAACCCTCACCTCCCAGAGTTTAGAGGCTTCAACTAAATTTCATATATTTCCAGAAAGTGAACACGGCAACGTCAAACAAAGTTGGCCACATGTTCTACGGGTTCCTGGACGTGCAGTGTTTCACCTTCGAGACAGGAACGTACTGCGGCAGTGAGAACTCCGTACTCTCGAAACTCTGGTGTAGCAAGAAGAAGGTCGGACAGATGGCCGTCGTGCAGAAATTCCCGTACAAATGGTCCCACAATGCAACAGACGAGGCTCATTCAAAAGTCATTGGTTAGGTGGTAAATCGGAAAGAGAATAAATGAATGAATGGAAACCAGATTGTTGTTAGACTTTATATTTATTCGCATGTTTATACACTTTAATTATAGTAATTATATATGAACCCATTACATGCGGAATACACGTTTACGAGTATGAATGTTTTTATTTTATTTTTTGTTACTTCTCCATGAAAGTATATGTTGTGACCACTCATTTTAACCGTCTTGACGAGACGGTTTAAATGGTGGTCACGACATATATTTTTGAACGTGTATAAAGAAAATATTCTGTATTTTCCACAAACCAAATGGCGTATCCTCAGCATGAAAAAGTTAATTATATATAGCCATTTTGTCACGCATGCATGTTGAGGGCTCAGCACAGTGATCACAATGACGTTCATATGTTTGTCCTTCCATCAGAAATCAATGTTAAAATACCTTATTTCTCTATTTCTAAGTGGCTTGTACTTCATATGCTTCTTTATCATCATCCATACTTCCATTTTGTAGCTTACCAATGTGGCCCACATACTCAAGGTTAATGTCAATACATGTACATTAAAGGCTTTAAATACCTTACATCTCTACAACACTCGGTAGCAATGGCTTGACACTTGTATGTTTTTTGTCAATATTCATATTATCAGTTTGTCTAAATAATATCAAGGTCAAATTCTGTATGAAAGTTCGTAAATTTGCATTAAACTTTTTTTAAACACTATATATCTTAACCACTTACATACACCATGTGACAATTAATACACCATGTGACAATTAATACACCATGGGATTGTCAAATACATCTGTGTTCTCTCGTCATGTGAGCTGTGGCCATCTGAGTTTTTTTATCAACTGGCGTATAAAACACATTTTTCTGATCTATTGTTGGAAAAGTCACATAGACCACCATTTGCACTGCACCATATTACTGTGACACGAGATTCAGGAGTTATCCTACAAGTTCTGTATACGGCACCCTGCAATGAAAGGTTACAACATTATCTGTGGCTGTAACTGGAGGAATGGGGTTTGTGAGTTTTGGGACCAGCAAAGATCCAGATCAGCCTGTGCATCACTGTGCTACACTGGTCACAAATCCAACAAGCCCCATTTCTCCAGATACAGCCAATTTCATACATTTCTGCACTAGAAATCTGTGTAGTTTGAGAATGCAGATACAGGCAGCGGACAAAACACACCTGGTCCAGACCAAAAAATACACAAATCTGCAAGAGATTATTTGATATCGGTGTTTTTCTCTGCCTCGAGGACAAGCCACTGGGGCCTGTACATCAGTGCACCTCAATGTGGCTGGCCCTCATTGGCCATGGAGTTTCAATGAATTATATTACAATAGTGTATAAAATGCACACACAGTTGATTATTATGTGTGGTTATTGTGTGTGGCTAAATTGTCTGCTTTTTCTTTCTATTTCTTTTTCAATATGACACGATAGACAACTACTTTATGCCTTGATATAATGAAACTTACCTTTCCTCACATATAAAATGTGACTTCCTGTCACATGGGAACCCGTGCCACAGGAAGTTGTAAACCCCATCCATGGCGAGACACTGGTTCCCGACCACATTGTCCGATATGCCACCGGGCCAGCGGTAGACAGTGGACCGGGAACCAGTCACCCAATGTGGGGAGGAAGTACCAGACTTTGTAGCTCCAATCCAGAAGATTGGGTCACTGTATCGAACTGAAAATAAATCAATAAATGTCACTCATTTTACCTTGGACATGGGGCCACATGGGGAGATTATAGAATGATCATAATATGAATGATCATTGATGATAAAACATAATTTTCAGTTTGAAGTAGATCTAACAAGGGTTGCAAAGGCATTAGGTTCCAGTACTTGAAGCATTTATTGCAAGTTTTTTAGTCATTTGACCATGGGCATGATAGTTAATACACGTTTCGGCTCTGAAATGAACACAGGAATGATGATAAACAAGAATATGAAGTTTTAAGTCCATCTGACTTGTAGTTGTAGAGAAGAGAAATGGAAATTTAATTTAATTTTAAATACCTTATGTATTTAAAATTAAATTAAATTTCCAGTTTTCTCATAAAAAAAATGCCCACTCAGTAGGCACAAGATTTATAGGAATTAAATAAGTGTATAATTGTGTCGCTATTCCACCAGCTCTAAACATTACGAGTGCCCGCTATACAGACATAAACATTTAGTATTATTTATTTTACTGATAGTATATTTTTTAATTATTTATTCTTATTAAATGGGGCGTATGGGTTTTGCGACTAGTGTAGACACAGATCAGTCTGTGCATCCGCAATCTGATCAGGAAATGCACTGTTTACCATTCCATCATTGAAATACTGGTCATGCTTCTAACGAGCAATATAAATCATTATCGGGCTACAGGAGTGTGCTATTTGATCAGGAGCAACACTGGTCACAAATCCCTTTAGCCCTATTTCTCCAGTCCCGGCCACATGACCTTGCTGGTGAACAGACGTAGAACCCCAATCAGTCGGTTCCACCCTATGATGTGTGTTTAATTCAGCGGTGGGAACAGTTTAAATACTGAAAATGGCTAAACAAACATATTTTTGCACTCACAAATATGTCAAAGTGTACTTCACATGTTGAAACATTAGTATTTTTCTGCAATTATCAGGAACCTGAATCCCCCCAATGCAGCAGGCTGAATGCGGGATCGAACCCATTGGCCCGGCTTTAAATGACCTTAGCTGTTGATAGGCCGTTAAACATCATTAAACAAACAAACAAACAAACAAACAAACAAACAAACAAGAACCTGAAATCGTGATTATATCCTGAAAATTCCCACCCGTGTTTATTTACCCCTCATGGATTCCATGTAGGTTTCCAGGTACAGTTCCTCATTCATGTCATCTGGCACCACCAGGTGACCCTTTCTGGCTGCACAGAACTCCTGGCGAGATGAATGAATGGTGATGGTGTACTGAGGAAATGCCTGATTTACAGTGGAACATCTCTAAATCGGACACCAGTCCCAGGGTGTCTGGTGGTTTAGAGAGGTTTCACTGTGTTACATGATAAGTCTCAACTTTGTAAACCTTGTTTGCAGTGCAAATGCAATTTTGCTTCACATTGTGTGTGTAATTTGTCCACTGAATTTCACTGACTATGAACATATACAATGTATTTTGTATCTTTCTAGACAATCGTTGTAACCTTCAATGAATGAACTGTGAATTAAATTAAAAACACTCTGACCATCAATTAAACTTCTGTGACCTTCAATAAAATTGCTATGACCTTCATTGAACCCACATGAGCCCACAATGACCTTCCATGAGAAATATGACCATCACTAATCCCACAATGACCTTAAATGAGCCCACAATGACATGCAGTGAGCCAACAATGACCTTCAAAAAGCCCACAATGACAATAACCTTCAATGATATCACAATGACCTTCAATGAGACACAATAACCATCAATGAGATGCAATGATCTTCAATGAGACACAATGACCTTCAATGAGATCACAATGACCTTCAATGAGATCACAATGAGCTTCAATGAGACACAATAACCTTCAATGAGATCACAATGACCTTCAATGAGACCAATAACCTTCAATGAATACAATGGAATCCTTCAATGAGTCACAATGACTTCAATGAGACAATAGTCAAGAGATCACAATGAATCTTCATGAGACACATACTGTTCAATGAGATCAAGACCTTCAATGAGACATAACCTCAATGAGGACACAATGACCTTCAATAATGACCTTCAATGAGATCACAATGACTCCTCAATGAAGACAACATACGTTCAATGAGACTCAATGACCTTCAATGAGACACAGTGACCTTTAATGAGCCCACAATGACCTTCAATGAGAAATATGACCATCATTAAGCCCACAATGACTTTAAATGAGCCCACAATGACATGCAGTGAGCCAACAATGACCTTCAAAAAGCCCACAATGACAATAACCTTCAATGAGATGCAATGATCTTAAATGAGATCACAATGACCTTCAATGAGACACAATAACCTTCAATGAGACACAATGACCTTCAATGAGATCACAATGACCTTCAATGATACACAATAACCTTCAATGAGATACAATGATCTTCAATGAGATCACAATGACCTTCAATGAGACACAATAACCTTCAATGAGACACAATGACCTTCAATGAGATCACAATGACCTTCAATGAGACACAATAACCGTCAATGAGATCACAATGAGCTTCAATGAGACACAATGACCTTCAACGAGATCACAATGATCTTCAATGAGACTCAATGACCTTCAATGAGACACAGTGACCTTTAATGAGATCACAATGACATTCAATGAGACACAATGACATTCAAATGAGCCAACAATGATCTTCAATAAGTCAACGATGACCTTCAATGAGACACAGTGACCTTCAATGAGACGCAATGACATTCAATATCACAATGACCTTCAATGAGACACATTGGCCTTCAGTGAGCCTTAGATGAGACACAATGACCTTCAATGAGCCAAGAATGACCATCAATTAGATCACAATAACCTTCAAGGAGACTGCATGACCTTCAATGAAACCACAATGACCTTCAATGGGACACATTGACCTTCAATGAGCAAACAATGACCTTCAATGAGACACAACGACCTTCAATGAGCCAAGAATGACCTTCAATTAGATCACAATGACCTTTAAGGAGACTGACCTTCAATGAAACCACAATGACATTCAATGTAATCACAGTGACCTTTAATGAGATACAATGACCTTTAATGAGACACAATGACCTTCAATGAGACACAATGACCTTCAATGAGACCACTATGATATTTAGTAACAACACACCGAGTAGTATATAGGGAGTCAAAATGATACCACCTACGGTGGCATCATTTCCACTCCCATATACTACTCCCACCACCCCCTAAAAATCAAAAATTGGTTAACGAGGAAATTGTCTCCCACCACCCCGAAAAATCCAAAATTTGTGTCATAAATACATCATGTTGTTTTCACGTCCAATTGAACAGATAAAACAATAGTCTTAAAAAGGATTTATTTTTGTCTCGTTGTCATAAATACATCATGTATTTTTCACGTCCAATTGAACATATAAATATCCCATAGGTAATAAAATATTATAACAAAATGGATAATAAAATACACAACGAATTGGAATTTTGTAATGACTTTTATAAGAGAATTTTACGCTGTTTCTACAGTATTAAAACACGGTAAAATGACAATACTATGTTGTATCGAATACATGAAATATCAGCGTAATTTATTACGCTGCGATAAAAACGTTGCATTTACAATATTAAACAGGCAATTATGTCGCCGGTATAAGGATCAAATTTGTGTAATGAAGCGACTAAATAGGATCAATTGGATCGGAGAAACACTACCGAAATATTATCAAACTAATTTTATAAAACAGTTTAAAATCAAAGATTCGTTGACGGATATGCGTTTCTACGATATCACTTTTAACGAAGAAATTGGAAAATTATTAGAAGAAATTGGAAATTATTGAACAGAAAAAAAACAACTATTAGAGAAAATGGATAATACAATACAATTGGAATTGAAAGTTTTTAATAACTGTGTTGAAGAAATTTATGAAGAATACGGGGGTTATAGTCCTATATATAAATTCTATAAAATGAGAACACTAGGCGATATCGAATACATGAAATACCAGCGTAATTTATTACGCTCCGATAAAAACGTTGCATTTACAATATATACGGCAATTATGTCAACTATACAAGAGGCAAATACAAACATTAAGACGGATAATGCGTATCGGATATGAAACTAAGGTGTATTATATAAAATTGTTAAAACCCAACGATTCGTTTACGAATATACATTTCTACGACATCGCTTATAAAGAAATTGAAAAAAATTATTATTGAACAACAATGTTGATGCTAAGACAAATAACATCTCCCTGAAACCGCGTGTCCATTTATCCCCATGAACCTGCTAAGGTCAAAGATCGTGTCATGACAGCCGGAGTTGTCTGCCCATTTCAAGCGGTCGGACTCCGAACGCCGTTGTCATGCAGTTGTTTACCATAGCGACCACATTTGTAGGGATAGAAATAAATAAATAAAAATGTTTAGCTCCAACCGCGGCGCGAACCCACGACCCTCGTCTCTATAGAGTATCGCCTTAACCCACACGACCATGTAGGCTGTTATGATAAACATTACCTAGTGTTGTACAATTATCAATTACGACAATGTTTCAATTACACGGGTTATGAACCATGCGTAAATTGATAGCCAAGGTAAACAGAGCCGAGTGTATCAATTACACAGACGGTGTGTACAGTGTAATCCTCGACTGAATTTGTAATTCTCAGTGAAAAACACATGTATAGGTATGTAAATTTGTTTACTGCACCAATATAATAAATAATAATTTTTTTTTAAATTATTTTATAATGGTGCTGTAACATTTCCTCCGACTTTATTTCCAAGTTTTACCCTAAATTTATCCCAATCAGTACACTCAATTTTGGGCATGATGGCGCGTGCCTTGATTCTTATATCATTTTTTAATTCTTCATATCTCCCCATTTCTTCCACCACAGATTCAAACTCTAAATTTGATATTTTCTTATCGGCCAACGCTTTGGACACCATAACGTCGATGCTATTTTTCTTAGACCTAGCGAGAACGGATATTCTATCATGTTTTCTACTTTTTTCTCGAGTTTTCCACCCGCCGCCCTAATTACCATACAAAGTATTCCAGATAAAACGGTAATTCCACTCAAAACCCCTGCAAGTGGAACCATTACAATTGTAGATAGCGTTGCAGCAGTCCCCGCCCCACACAACACAGAAACACTTGCCAGAACCGTACTAGATGCTTCAGCTATGTTTGCCACGCGCTTATATTTTTTAGCGTGTCTTTTTCTATTTGCACATTCTCTAACTAAAATATCCTGCATAGCGACGATATTATTCAACCTAAAATCTGAACTTCTTTCGTTAATTGGATATAGTGTTGGTGGAGTGGTATTGAGAGTTGGATACAGTGTTGGTGGAGTGGTATTGAGAGTTGAATATAGTGATTCGTTCATAGTTCAATTTATTTCAATATATTAGTATTTACACAATAAGTTCAATTAACAATGAGACAATAGTGGAAGAACTCTCTGGGTCACCGATTTTCGTAACAAAGTTAATAACACTGCTTTGGGAAAGTCTAATTCGATCATTACCGGCGAACGAAACAATCGTCGAACTATCTCCAGAGATTTTAGTGACTCCAACCCCCCGTTCTTCCCCATCTACTACAATATTTATCGCGACCGCGCCCACAGGTTTACCATTAGCATTAACCGAGCAGACCGCCATTTGGATAACTTCACCTGCAGCTGTCATAGTGTATCCCCCATATTTATTACTCGCTTTGGCACCGAACGAATATTCATAGTGCCCCTCAACCAATGGGCCCCGCTTCTCAGCCCAAACTGTTATGACACGTTTTGGTGTTTTCATTGTTTTCACTATTCCGGCAAGCGCCCTGTTTGCGTTATATGCCTCAGTACGAATCTTATAAGAGGCCTCCTCAAGAGCTTTGGTCGCGGCTATACGATCATGTTTCAGTTTATCGGAAACTTCGGTTATTTTTCCATCTAGTTCGGTAAGTGCCGCTTCTCTGCTGAGAGAGTCCTCTAAGTGCAACGCATCATAAGCCTCCGTAATGGTCGCCTGGTGGCCTTCTAAGGCTTTATCAATACCCGACCGGGTCTCTTTTTGAAATTCGGTTATTTTTCCATCTAGTTCAGCAACCGCCGCTTCTCTGATGAGAGAGTCCTCTGAGCGCAACACCTCATAAGCCTTCGCAAGGGCTGCCTTGTGGTCTCTCGGGCTTTCTCAACACCCGACCGGGCCTCTTTTCGAAATTTGGTTATTTTCCCATCTAGTTCAGTAAGTGTCGCTTCTCTGTTGATAGAGTCCTCTAAGAGCAACACCCTATAAGCTTCCGTAATATCCGCCTGGTGGTCTTCTCGGGCTTTCTCAATACCCGTTCGGACTCCATCAAGATCAAACCGGGTCTCTTTTTGAAATTCGGTTATTTTTTCGTATATGTCAGTAAGTGCCGCTTCTCTGTTGAGAGAGTCCTCTGAGCGTAACGCCCCATAAGCCTCCGCAATGGCCTCTTTGTGGTCTTCTCGGACCCCCTCAACCCCCGACCTGGTCTCTTTCAGAAATTCGGCTATTTTACCGTCTAGTTCGGTAAGTGTCGCTTCTTTACTATGAGAGTTCTCTAAGCGCAACGCATCATAAGCCTCCGCAATGGCCTCCTCAAGGTTCGACTGGTGGTCTTCTCGGACTTTATCAATACCCGACCGGGTCTCTTTTCGAAATTTGGTTATTTTTTTATCTAGTTCAGTAAGTGCCGCTTCTCTGATGAGAGAGTCTTCTGAGCGCAACACCTCATAAGCCTTCGTAAGGTCCGCATGGTGGTCTTCTCGTGCTTTCTCAATACCCGACGTGGCCTCTTTTCGAAAATCGATTATTTTCCCGTCTAATTCAGCAAGTGTAGCTTCTTTGCTGAGAGAGTCTTCTAAGCGCAACGCATCATAAACCTCCGTAATGTCAACCTGGCGGTCTTCTCGGGCTTTATCAATCCCCAACCAGGCCTCTTTTCTAAATTTGGTTATTTTTTTACCTAGTTCGTTTAGTTCCGTATGCGTTTCTTTACGACTTTGTGTATTCACAGCCAGGGCATATTCTCTAAGTTGTGATAGTAGACTTTTGTGAATCTCGTTCGTGGCCCTCGATATAGTTCTATTGATCAAGGCCTTTGTTTTTTGGGTAGTTAAAAAGTCGCCCTCTGTCGGGATGAATCCCCCTTCTGCCAGTTCCAAATTATTTGAATTTGTCACCCAATCGGAAGAACTACCTGGTCCGTATATACTCATAATGTTGATAATATATATTACGAACATGCGTTTAATTCTAAATCATTTTCTTAATTTTTTCAATTAATTTGAAATTTCTAGGACGACCGAAATCGGGTAATCGTTCTTCAACTCTCTCCATTTATCATCAAGAATAGAAATCTTCAACTCGTGGATGTGTCCCGATTCCAAAACTTTCATCTCGGGGTGTGGGAAGTCTAAGGTCACAGTCTCGCCATAGAAACAGTCGCTGGCGGGCACAGTTTTCAGTAATGTGCTGGGGGATCCGTCTACCGTGTTGTACGATGTGTTCCACTCGATCAAGGTGCACCCCGAGAGTTTTCGTGAAGGCGAAGTTTACTGGGGTATCGCCGCGGTGATCACCCACGGGAAAGAGAAAGGTCCCCGGGAACCGTTGCGATCGCCCTTCATCCTCGTTGTAATGGGGTTCATATTTAAATCCTAACATTGAGGCCAACCCCGGAGTGATCTCTAATTTTTTATCAACGTCCAATGTCGCAATCCCCGTGGCTTTTGAGATTCCGAGTGTGCAAATACCAGGCATATTCCTTGCGATTAAAGCTTGGACATCTCCGAAACCCCAAAGGCCAGGAAGTAATGCGACAGCTGATTCCCGAATGCGTCTCTCTACTTCTGCAGGACTATCGGCGGTCTCTAGATCTATATCATATCCGGAATAGATAGCCTCTATCCGTTCTATTCCGTTGATATCCTTGTACCTTTCAAGGTTTTTCCACCCAACCGTGAACGTGATTGATCTAAGGCCTACCCGGCGTTTTCCGCAGCAGTTGTCTATTAATTTTTGAAGTTCACAACTCTCTTTTTGAACATTAGTTATAGTAGCAAACATAATAATATCTTTCAATGGATACCAAAGCATTTAGCTTTACTCTAATGTAAAGTACGCGGTCGGAGGTAAATACACACAAAAAGACGTTGTTAACCCCCTTGTACACCCAACCGTAACGGTTAGACCGGACAGCGGCTTTGCCACCAATTTCCCTAATATCTTTGAACAATATAGGCTGCCCAAGATTACTACGATGGAGGTGGTAAAGCGGGTGGAAAGCAACACCGATGCAGTTTTGGCAGAACCAAATAAATTTCGCTGTATGGTGCGCAACAGCCGGGTGTGGAGTTTCATATAAAGACCATCTGACATCCAAGAATGTCATGCTCCGAAGTGTCTACAACTTTCACGTGTATTATACTATTAGGAGGATTCTCAAAGAACTAGGTATTTCACTACCTCAAGACGACGCCTGGGATCCCATTTCCAACGCATAACGACCGTATGGCTTTATTTGAAAGACTGTGTAACGAATTTAACGTTTCAAAAGACGCGGACTGGAGACAGAAAGCATTTCCTACCAGCACCGGCCTCGGGGACGTTCCCATTCACGGCCAGTCCGGGAATTGGACACAGACTGATTTTAGACACGATCACTCCGGTGACCACATCGTCAGTCGGAACGCCGGGGAATTTTGACCCCGCGACGAATGGACTTTCGGGCCAGAAGTGTCTGGAGGTCGGCACTGCGGCGTGTTTTCTTGTAAAATGTTACCTCCGAAACGGGCTCACGTCGATTACATACAGCAGGCTGCTGAGGTTCAGAACGCGTGGGGTACATTTATGTTAGATACGGGTCTAGGGTTCACGCAGGCCGGGGTTACTCGCGTCAACGACTCCATTCGTACGTACGTCTGGGCCATCCTCGGCGCACAGAAGCAAACTCGCAGTTCAATACTGGGCACGGGAACAGCGTTTGATGCACAAAAACAATTCTTGGCACTTGTAGAGGACGCCATCTCAGCTAGGGTGGACCTGGAGAAGGCGATCCAGAATTATCAAGACGTTTTGCAGAATGCCAGCACCCCAGTAGACTATGTATTTGGAATAGGTCTTTATATGGCGCCGAGCAATATGATACTACGAGACGACCCGGTTGACGGTTACAATAATCAGATCGTAATCGCCACCGCCAATCAAAAAACACGGATATCATCAAGCGCACCCCCAACATGATCGGGTTCAACAGTGGAACCGATTTCATAAAACACAAAATGGATACACCTCCCTCAACACAATCGAACCCAGTACCCCCAATTCGTAAATTGGATGCACCATCGAGTTCCATCAACAGATCAATCGCGATTGGAGAAACACCAATCATCAACAATGTTGAAATTGGAAGCACAACACACGAGGAGGAGAAATTAGGGCTCGTCATCGCCCTCGTGGCGATCGGATTATTTACGCTTTGGTTGTAGGAACTCTCTGACAGAGAATAATAGGAGACCGGCGATTGCCACGATTAAAGCCCAAGTATTATTGGCGAGCCATCCGACCGTTTTTGATAATATAGATAGCAAGTAAGAAACGATACTTCCGATCAGTCCAGGTAGTGCGGCAGCCGCCTTTTCGGCTAATTTAGCCAGGAGACTGGCGAGGGCTTTTAGTTGTTTTTTTACCCACTCCTTGGCTCCACCGGATGGAGCGGGTGCTGGTGCTGGAGCGGGTGGTGGCGCCGCACCACCAGTGAAAGCTAGAACTATGGTCGATATAGTCATGCCGATAGCAACGAGGATGCTTGCTATCGTGACGCCCTGCTCTCTGAACAGAGTGCGAAGACGCTCACCGAGTGTCGTCTCCTCGTGCAGGACCCTCGAGATTGATTCACGGATCCGACTTATTTGTGCGGAGAGCCTCACGGTTAGCCGAGGCGGCCTCCAAGCGAGCTTCTCTTTCATCCCGCAAAGAACGCAGTCGTTCGGTGATCCGCTCGGTAGATTCTCTATCGTCACCGGCTTCCTCCAGTTTTCTTTCTTCTAGCGCGATATGTTCATCCAGCGCCGTGAGTTTGGAGAGGTTAAGGACCAGTTCGCCCCGGACCGTTTGTAGAGCCTTATTGAGTCCACGGAGTTCGCGAAGAGGTAACGGTGGGTCATCGTTGAGTATTTTTCCCAATTGCGATTGGACGCTGAACGTGGTCTCCATCGTGTTAATAACGTCGGTGGCTATTTGAGGGACCTCGCTGAGCTCGACCGTTTCTATCGCGGTGGCCGTCTTCGCCATAGTTTCGTCGGTAGACTGTAGGGCCTCTACAGCGCGGGCCGGTATAATTGTTTTACCCCTCTTCCAATCCGTGAATCCTAGTTCGTCCCTTATGAATCGGCCACCGCCCGGGTTTCCGGCAATGGTGCCCAGTGCTATGGGGTTTACCGGTCCTCGTGTTGACTATTGGGAGATGTGATGCTGCTCTTAGTCGCAATCTACCGTTCATATCAAATTTGAACTTGGAGTAGTCGCGACCGACAGTGGGGACCAGACCTTTTTCTGCCAAACTGTTGTAGTAGTCGTTTACAGCTCCCTCAAGTAATTCCCGACTTTGACTAGTGGTAGCGCCACCTAATCCACCCAATTGTGATTGGATTGGAACTGGAGTCCTATGGTGGGTGTATCGAGGGAATCCTCGAAATTATCATCATCACCATCGAGGTAATCGTCTCTGCCGATTTCATCCATTTCAACATCGTAATCAGCCATATTTATAATTTTCTTAAAATTAATTATGTATTAAAGACAAAACCATACGGGTTTAATAGTTTCAATAAAATTAATTATGTCTTCGAGTCAATACGGTCGCAAACTCAATCCATACCGCAGACTGCGTGAGCCCCTCGGGGCAAAAGGCGTGAGACAGAGTGTCGTTATTACGAACAACCCATCGACGATCGACCAGAACCAGCAGCTCTTGGTCCGCTTCCCCAACCTCGGAGCTAACGACGTCATTGTGCCGGGTACTGTTCGCCTCGCTTTCACTATTTCGCTAACGTCGACGGACGCGGACCGAACCGTCGTTCAGAACCTGGGTCGCGCCATCGTCAAGAAGACCATGATAAAGATTTCTGGTAATGAGGTGATGTCGATCGACGACAGCGACGTCTACCATTGCTATCAGGACCTGTGGAAGACGTCACACAGCGTGAAAACGCTGTCTATCAAGGTATTGACACCAGCAAAAATAAGAACGTAACCAAACTTAGAATCGGGGCTGTAACTAAGGTAGATAACAACGCTAGTGACAACGCGGTCGCGGGCGCTTACGGCAACCGCTTCTACATCCCGCTCGACTTTGAGTTGCTGGAGAGTCACATGCCCTACTATCAGAGCGCTTTGGCTGACCGCCTCGAATACGAACTAACGTTCAACGACTACGACCGAGTTATCATAGCCAGCGACATATTATCGACGTATACGATCGATAATGTTTCGCTGGAGTACGACATGGTCACGATGCCCGAACTCGCGCGATTGATCAGAACCCATTACGCGGGCGCGTTGCCATACTTTACGACCGAGTTCTTCGCCATCGTAAGATGACGAAAGACAAAGGCGACACATTGTGGAATATTAACGTCAACGTACCCGCCCGCTCGATGAAAGGTATACTGATGTTGTTCGAGGAGGCTCGGGTAGCGCTCTGGTGTTAGAAAAAACCGACAGATTCTATAACCCCAAAATCACGAAGGTAGAGGTGACGATCGAGGGAGTCCCCAATCAACTCTACAGCGCGGGTCTTCGCGCGCACCAGCAGTGGGACGAAGTAAGAAAGCAGTTTGCTGCCGGCTCTAAGCGCTCTCCGGAGGTTGCAGCAGTTGCCAAAGACCTACATCTCTCAGCCGTCTCCCTCGCAGAGTTCCTGAATACCAAATACGCGTTATGGCTAGACATGCGAGCCAGCGACGATGACCAAATACACGGCAGCGGACGCCAAGTTGAGAACGCTAGCGAGGGTGTGACGATCCAGATAACCAAAGAGGCGGACGGAGCCGGGGCATTGAACGTGTACTTATATATAATTACAGACGCACAACTCAACATCGAAGATGGACGATACGTCTCAGCACTCTACTGATTTAATAAAAAAATCATCTAACGTTTTATTAATTAATAATTTTGAAAAAATTAAGAAAATTAACAAGAGATGCTCACTCTGCCATAATATGTGGGCAGACAGGATGTGGAAAAACGGTTTTCATCCTCGACTTGCTCGAGGGCTCCTACCGCGATGCCTTTCGTCATATTGTGATCCTGTGTCCCACTGTGCGGCACAACGATACTTATCAGCGGCGCCCGTGGATATGGACCGACCCTGAGGTATACGTTATTGACCCGGGTGATAGGCTTCACGATTGGTTGCGTGGTTTATACCAAAGATTCCAGGGTGAGCCCACCCTATATGTGATTGACGATTGCTCGGCCAAGGCGGCGATGACCAAAAAGAAGGACATGCTCTCCCGAGCTCGCATTTTCTGGCCGCCATGCGAGGCAAAGCGTAGGATCTCCACTCAAAAATACAACGCCGTCCTCAAGGATCGCGCGAGCAAACGAAATGGGTCGCCCCCTCTTCACTGCAAGGACCGAGACTCATTCGATGACTGTCTTCGAGATGGAATGACGTTTATCCCAAACGCGCGAGGAAGCGCCTGCAGGTTTCGACAGACGCTTTCCGAAACTAAGCACGCCAAGCTTCTGCTAAAGACTGATCAACCAACTGCTTATAAAGTTATCAATTAATTAATAATTTTGAAAAAAATTACAAAGTAATAAGCTATTGCAACGCTTAACAATGCTTAGCAATTGCTGAACAATGCTTAGCAATTGCTGAACAATGCTGAACAAATACTGAACAATGGTTAACAATGTTAACAATTTTCTGCTCCGCTGCGAGCTTTGTTGCGAGCATAATGGTGATCATAAGTATCGGGTGGTGCGCTTGGCAGTATGTTAAAGTGATGAGACTTGTTAGAATAGTTAAATTACTAATTTTGAAAAAAAATGAACTGCGACGAACTTCTCGATCAGCTAATGGAAGAAACCTCAACCTCGACTGCCAAATTCTGAAAGATAATGAAACATCAACTCCGACAGAGCAATCGGGATCAACTCCAACTCCAACGGCAGTTGGTATTGGGTTGAGTGCAACGACTCCGAATGAAAATGCGGCGCGACGCGAGCGTCTAGCTGCGCTGGTTGCTGGGGGACAATCGGAGCATTATCTAGGTAGGCGTCTCTCAGTTTGTCAGGTGGATAAGATGTCAGATGCGGAGATCGATAAAATGTATGCGCGATACGAATCCAAATTGGGAGCAGAGATGACAAAAACTCTTGGATCGGCGGCTATTCATTTGTACGCTACCGCCTTTTTTTTTCCGTTAGTAGACTTCTCCCTATACCAAACACCGAAGGGTTGATTCACGATCTAGAGACTGACCCACCCTTTTATAGGACACACTCTTAGAACGGCATGCTGCTCAATTTATCACAAGTTTGGAATGTACTTAGCTCCACTAACAACCGCGTTGACCACGGGTAAACACTGTCAATTTGGACATATATGCCCACGAACTATAAGCCCTGAAAATGATGACACAAGACACACCCACGAGAGTGACGGAGTTGAACCAGATTGCTCCAACACAATCGAACCAGATTGTTACTCCGCCACTGGATGACATACCGCATATAAAAAATCCCAAAAGACAGGCAGCTGGGCGGGCGGCGGCTGCCACCCGAAAAGTTAAACAAGATAAAATACTCGACGAGTTACATCTCGAGAGGTCTAAACAGGTCGTTGCAATCGGGGACGGAGACAGCAAAACATCTGAAGACAGAGCAATCGGGTTCAACTTCAATCCCGAGTGCAACAACACCCCAAATTCACAAATTAGAAGCACACCCAAATTCTTTGAATTTGTCACCCAATACCAACTGCCGTTGGAGTTGGACTGAACTCCAATTCACGAATTGGAGTTGGTTTGTTGGTGGTAGTCTGGCAGTTGTTGGTGCCCTGTGCGTGTGGAAATACCCGAAAAAACAACCAGCCAGTGTTCAGAAGAAACACCAATCATCAACAATGTTGAATTTGGATGCGCCCCATTTAAACATTGATCGCGACCCCTTTTATATGCAATAATTATAACAATGGCTGAACAAGATGGTAAAATGTTAGTGAATGCGCTTTATCACGCCGTGGTGATATCGGGTTTCAGTATCGGGTATGCTCGACTATCAAAGATGGCCCTAGGAGGAACCGCTCCCAAATTGGACTTTACTGTGAGAGACGTAGGGCTCGCGACCTTAGATGTAGCGGCCGCAGTTTGGACCCGAGATTATCTAGTTAAAGCTGGAATTCTACCAGTTAATATATGGAAATAAATGGCTTCAATCGCAGTAATAGTAGGTGGTGCGCTTGTAAACGCATTGGCGTTCAGCGGTAGCAACTTTATATTCTCTAAAATGAAAAGCTCGAACGTGGATGAGGAGCGTAAGCGTCACGATTTAGCTGTAGAACAACTCAATAGTGCAAAGGAAGCGTGGTCGAAAAAACGAACCGCCCATCTGGACTGGGTCAATGAAGAGCTTCGCCGCGAAAATCACGCCGCGCAAACATTTCAGAACGTTGAAGAAGCCAACCGCGAGTACGCGCTGGCATATCCGCACAAAGGTCTCGATCCAATGGATCCCGAGCCCCAACTTTCAGATTTCTATGTACCATCAGAGGCCCAAAAAGACCGCGAGATCGCGTTCATCGTCGTGGGAATGGGTGTGGTGGGTCTCGTCGGCTACTATATAAAATAATTAATTAAAACAATTTTTTTTTATAAAAATATATATATAGAACGATGTTAGTTGACGAACTTTATGACGCTATGATCGATGTAGGCTACACTGCCCAAAAACATCGTTTACCTGGTGCAAAGAGTATGATTCGTTTGGCCCGAGATTGTCTCGAGACGTGGCGCGAGGACGAAAAAGAGGCCACCCTTTTCGCAAAGCGGATGTTAGATGAATTAGATTCCCCTCTCCTGTTCCAACCCAAACGCGATTGGGGCTGCAGCGAAACTTCCAACAAAGGTTTATTATTAACGACGCAGTTACCGGACGAACTGGCGAGGGCATGTTGGAGATTGTCCGATATATTAGAATACTTCGCATACGATGAACACGCGCAAACTTGATACCAAACTAACGCGCAAGCTGTCGAATACATACTATAGCCCACGCGGCTACTGGAAGGGACGCGCGGCCATCAAGAACCTCGCGGCGGCGACCAAGGTTTCAGAAAACGCTGTCAAGGAATGGCTCAAGAAGCAGGCCATCTGGCAGATCTATTTACCCGCGCCTCACAATATTCCGCGCCCGAAATTCGACGTGACGGTGCCGAACCAAGTTCACCAAGCGGTTCTCCTGTTTCTACCTCACGATCGCGTCGGTCGCAAAACGTACAAGTACGCACTGACAATCGTTGACGTAGCGAGTCGTTATAAGGGGGCTGAGCCGTTGGCCACTAAAGAGTCTAAGGAAGTGGCCGAGGCTCTTTCCCGAATATATAAGAGGAGTCCTCTCAAATGGCCGAATCTTCTCCAGGTCGATCCCGGCCGCGAGTTCATGGGCGCGGTCTCTCATCTATTGTCTAAGCATAAAGTTTCTATCAGACGCGGCCGCGTCAACATCCACCGGGACCAGGGGATCGTGGAACGCTTCAATCGAACCCTGGCTGAGAGACTGTTCGGACACCAATACGCTAAAGAACTTGTAGACCCTCATTCGCGATCGACCGAGTGGGTGGCCAGACTGCCCGCCGTGGTCTCCACACTGAACGGAGAGGTAACCAGATTGATAGGTAAGAAGCCTGTAGATGCTATCAAGTTTAAAAGGGTGACGAGCAAGCCCTCTGCCGTCTCGCGCGGGCGACCCGTTGGTTTAGAGGAGCAGCGGCTTCCATCGGATATTGACGTCCGGTACCTCTATCAACCGGGACAGCTCGAAGGTGGCCGCCGCCGCGCGACTGATCCCGTGTGGTCAATGAATGTATATCATCTGGATCGCTCTATTACCAAACCCGATGAGCCCGTGCTCTATTATTTGGCGGTTTTGTTCGCGAAGAACTTCTTATGGTGCCTTCTGACACCCAGCTACCCCCGGATCGTCAGATTCTTTAGAGATGTTCGGTATGTATTCCGTCTGGTAACACGCGTCTTTTATCGTAGTATGCCGAGAGTCCTAATTTTTGTTGACAGTACGTTTTCATAACACCGTCTTTCATTTTAAATCCTCTATTTTGTGCTACATCTATAATGTGTTTTCCATCTTCTGTAGTTTCACTTAGTACTCGTTTATATCTATCCCAATTTAAATTGTTAGTTCTCTTGGACATTCCTTTCGCAGAGTTTTTATTAATAGAATTAATTTTTTCTACGAAATAACACTTACTAGATAACGCTATCGCCCTATCCCCGCTAAATTCCATTTTGAAAAGTCCGGGCTCTCTTTCGCTCCATTTATCCCAAGCCAACCATTTCTTTTTTTCTTTTTCAAACCCGTCTAGTAAGTTAGGTCTAATCAATTCCTCTATCGTTTTTCCACTAACTCCTATATACATACTATCTGTATCCATCTGTATTAATTCAAATCTTCTCTTTTTACGTATTTATCTAGAAATTCGTAGTAAAATTCCAACATTCTCAATTTAGCTAGTTGATAAACCGCTATTCCACAATGGAATGGTCTCTTTACCGCACACCTGGGTTTTCTTGAAGATATTTCGTACGCATCTCCTATCTCTTCCAAATCGTCAAAGAATGCAGATCTTAATGCTTTGTCAACACAGGTTTCGTTTTGTGTATATGTCGTATTTAAATGTCTCTCCGTTGCCTCTATCATTTTTCCACAACACGAGTTTCCTAATAATTTCATTATGTCGGCTACTGGTTTCTTATTTGGTTCTACATCACCTGTTTCGTCTTGCGGCTGTAACTTCTTTTGCGAACCATTTCGAATGGTTTTCCGCTAATATAATCATAACACGATGAACTCCAGTTATTTCTAGGCCGTGTTTTAAATACCATTTCACAGTGGCGCGTACAGCAATACTTTAGTGGCGGTCATAGATCCCACCAATTTTTTTCCATCTCCTCTTGTTCGGCCAGTATCGGTTTAAATATTTTAACATGTGTGTGGGAACTTCATCAACCTCTACTTCTCTGTTTATATATTGGGGACATTTCAGAAAACTTATGTTTTAAGTTGTGTGGAACTTCTATATCCACCTCGCAAACCCAAACCAGTCTCCAGATAAAACTCTTTTACAAAACTTTTTAATAAATTTAGGGTTATGTGGGGTATCTATATGGTGTATAGTTTCTCTCCCACACGGCATCTCTTTATTTAACGTAGATAAATATAACGCGTTTGCATCGTACCCCAAAACAGCCTTGCAAGGTTTGTTAATTCCTGTGGAATTAGATCTAATATTTGAAACACCAGCTTCTGCATATCGTGTAAATACTATTGATGGACCGCCAACTAGAGCGTCCTTCATCATTTCGTATGTTTCTTCTTTTGGTGCATATAGAGCATCCTCCGGTATAATCGTCTTTGAAGATTTTTGTTCTTTAATGGTTCCTCTCAATAAATATTGTATAGCTACTCCAGGTAGTGTTACCGCATCTTTGAAAATATCCACACCTCTGTGTTTATAAAATTCACACATTTTTTCCACCGCTTCTAGGAACGGTGCTACATCTAAATCGTTATAATATTTCAACCAATCTCTGAAAGTTTTCATATTATTTTCTTCGAAAATTCTACGACATTTACTTAATTCTGTTTCATCTATTAACATTTTCCCAGATAGTTTGGAATACCAATTCTCTATGTCCTGGGTAATCCAGTTTGTCTGGAGAATCGAACCACTCATAAGGAAAGAAAGATTTCTGTCCTTTGCATTCGTAGGCTTTTATCCAACTATCGTAACTTACACCGGGTCCTAGATAAAGTATTACATCAAGAAATCTAAATTCTGGAGTAAATAGAAATATTGTTGCGTTTGCACGTTTTCCGACCATTACTTTCTTTGTTGTTGATGCCAGTTCGCCTACTAGGTATTTCTTTATTAAGTTTATATCGTACTTACTGCTGTTAAAACCTATAACCGGTACTTGCTCTATCCACTGTTCGATCTTGGTGATTTGGTTTTTACGTAAATGTTCTGTATTAAACCTATATCTTGACCACACTTCTTCTCTTATAGCTTTTCCCCTGACTTTCAAATCTTCTACGAATTTTTCTATAAGTTTTGCGGGATCTTTATCACAAATATGAGTTACTGTTCCTGATAAATTATCTCCTATACTAACGCTTACCGGAACGTGCTCAGCTTCGTACTCTAAACTATTACCGGTAGTTTCAACTTCTGACTGGAGATACGCCTCAAAATCGTATACTATCTGATATGGATAAAGAGTAGTGTCGCAACCGATCTTTATGTCTTTACCCGTTCTTTGAAATTCGCATTCCCACATAACTACTAGGTTGAATTCTTTGCTTTTTCTAATAACTTTATCTCTTCTTCATTGTGGATGCGCGTTCTTCTTTTTTATGCTTTGCATGAATCTCACACCCGTGCCAGTAACAGCCGTGATATTGATATACGGTATTGGTTTCTGGACAGTATCCATCTACCGGAGCTCCTAAAATCCATCTTTCACCTCCATGTCCACACTGTTCGTGGTGAATGTGAATTCCCTCCCGCTTTTCCACAGAGTACATCCAATCGATCGCGCATTAACTTTTAGTTAGAACCTTTTTTTTGGGTAGAACGCTTTCTCGAACGACGAACGCGGGCGCTCTAAATAATTTACCATCGCATATTACTTTTTGTCTCACCTCTCATACATGTTGGTCCGTGTCTCTTCATATTACTCGCTTTCGTGAATTTCTGTTTGCAATTATTGCAGGCGTAAATTTTAGATAGGTTTTTAAGGTTTTTTATCAGAAATGCGTGATTATTAAACAGTCCTATTGTCATTGGTTTATTACCTATTTCATTATAGTGTGCTGGTACCTTTTTCAACCACCATACATTACATTCGGTGGGTTGATATACTTCTATACCGATTTTAAAAAACTCTTCAACCTTTTTCAGATCTGAAAAAGGAATTGGTGAAACCACATTACTACCGAAATATTGCTTACAAAGTTCTTCCGCTTTTTCTGTACATCTGTCAGGTCTGATCTTTTTATCAAGGTGCATAGCTAGACACCTGAACAGACAAAGATCGTCATTATACTTATCTAAAGAATACATACCTTTTCTATTCCTCAACCATTCTGGAAGTTCTCCTCCTGCTGCTTCTTTGGATTGTAGTCCCAAATCTATTCCCCTACTACCCTGTATTAGCTTTACAAAAACCTCTACCCATCTTACAAACTTCCACTTTGTATTTGGTCTGTCTATTTTATCGGACATTATTCGTGTTTGCTCCTTATCTGACAGCCATTTTTTAACGGTTTTCATTGATGATAGTGGTTCGCTACCACCGAGATTTTTATGAAATATTATAGTTTTAGGTTTTCCATTTTTAGTTTCCTCCATATGTTCTAGCTTGTAAGAATATGAATATCTCAAATAAAAATTGGTTGTTAGATACGGAGCCAGTTTATCGGACATGCGTTCAGACTCGTTAATGTTAATGTTTTTACGAAAGGATAATGTAACTACCCCGTCTTCATTTTCTACCTTTTTCCAATGTTTCATCGTGAGCCCCCAATATTTCTTCACCTTTTTCCACTATCGCGCGAACTATAGATTTTTTCTTATTATTTTGTATTGGGCGTCTCAAATTATTGGTGCTTGAAGGTAATTCTTTAGAATTAATTACACTAGCCCTTAGCTCCGCAATACTTTCTTTTTGAATTCTGTTACCAACTTCCTCCGCTAGTGAGAGGTCTTTAAATGCCCCTCTTTTATAGGCGCGGGTAAACCGCTTCATAAACGCCTCATTCTTTGTGGCATTTATCAGCTTTGTCAACCCCCTAACTCTCAACCGCCGTGTACTATAAGTAATCCCTAGAGTTTCGGCTTCTCTTCTCAAACTTTCTATTTCTGACGTTATCATATTTTCTGTAATATAACCTATGAAATTTATCTGTTCAATTGGTCTTGAAAACATTATGTTTTTTTCACGACCAATTGAATATAAACATATACATATACATATATAATGGAGTGTGAGACTTGTTGTAAAACGTTTACGCGTAAAGACTATCTACGAAGGCATCTAGCGAGACGTAGAAAGTTTCCTTGTGCCCCCCCACAATTTCAATGCCCCAGATGCCCTTGTAAATTCGTTAGTGCCCAAACTCTTTGTAGACATAAGCAACTACGCTGTCAGGTGGCTACAGGTGAACGTGGTAGACTAGAGCTGGTAGAATTAGTTGCTGATCTACGGAATAAATTAGCTATATCGGAGGAGGAAAATATGGAGTTGGAATATAGACTATTGCGTGAGGACGCATTTAAATCGGAAACTTATTAGAAGAAATTCATAAATTTACTGTCGAAAAAACATGATGTATTTATGACAACGAGACAAAAATAAATCCTTTTTAAGACTATCGTTTTATCTGTTCAATTGGACGTGAAAACAACATGATGTATTTATGACACCAATTTTGGATTTTTCGGGGTGGTGGGAGACAATTTCCTCGTTAACCAATTTTTGATTTTTAGGGGGTGGTGGGAGTAGTATATGGGAGTGGAAATGATGCCACCGTAGGTGGTATCATTTTGACTCCCTATATACTACTCACCGACCTTCAGTAAGCCGACAGTGACATTCAGTGGGCTGACAATGACGTACCTGTGCACCATGCCAGGTGTCCTTGACATTGAAGACGATGTAGCAGGATCCAGAGTCGCGACACACGTAATCATACGCCGAGAACAGATCTGGGGATATACAGAGTTCATGCACTCGAGCCTATGATACTGGTGTCTGTTTATGCAACCTTCTGAGAACGTACTCTGTTCTCATGCTCGATATCAGGAAGTTTGATTAGTTGAGGCTGCCGCACAGTCTCAACCAATTAAACTAATTGATTTTTAATATGAATTGTATGCTCTGTTTGATAAACATTGGCCCTGTCTATTAAGATTAGACAATTACATGTACAAGATAGTCATTGTTTGTTTTTAATGAAACTGGTATCGGGTAGTATGGTGCTGGAAGTTTGCGGTCTGATCTGAAGGTAGAGATCTGGGTGGCATTTCACTAAACTTTGTACGACTAAAATGTTCGTAAATGCAAAATTCTGAAAGTCTGTAAATTTCACATTAACAACGTTTTCTTGTAAACAATTATTGGATTTACATTTATTGAGCATAGGCTGCATATACAGCCTATGCTTAATAAATGTAAATCCATCAATTGAAATTTCCAGTCGATCGTAAATTTGCACTTGCGAACATTTTAGTCGTATGAAGTTTAGTGAAACGGGCCCCTGGGTCAGAGGTTATACCATGTAGATCTTCTAAACTTAGACTTGCTGTAATGTATAGATGTATTGCGTTAGTTGGAAATAATACTATCCGTGTTTACAACTTTACTCACATAAGGAAGGACCCAGGCCCTCGGTGATAAATCTATTTAGAGCAGTTACATGCTCATCTCGGAGCCTATTTCACCAACATGGCTTATCTAGCAAAGTATACTTTGAGGGAGAAATTTTTAATTTAAGGATAAATTTATTAATTAAATGGCTGTGATAATGTAATAAATTCAGTATAATAATTCTGCATACTTTTAATCATCAAATATATTCAGTCGGTAGTTCTATACGAAATACATGTGATGCATTTCGGGTAAAATACATGATTACTCCCTCAAAGTATACTTTGCTAGACAAGTATACTTTGCAATTTTCATGAAATTGGCTACTGGAGACTGTTAGCTGAATTGAGCACGACTCCGAGTTGAGAATGGAAAGTTTATAACCTCGGGGCTAATATTGCCCCTAGTTTGTCAGAGTGGGTCAGATATACATGTATTTTACGAGCCATCTCACCATGCTGTCCTATATTTGTAATTTTCCGATCCGTACAAAAGTGTACCTTTTTATTTGTGTTTGACTGGTTTGGCAATTGACATGGACATGTCCATTCCAGATACTTGGGGTTGAGCGAGTGAATACATACTTTTCTGACAGTTCTTGCCAGCAAACCGCGTGGTACATGCGCAGTTGTACATGTTGATCATCTCGATACACGTGCCGCCATTCTGGCACGGATTGCTCGCACATTCTAGGATGTCTGAAATACACAACTACTTGTTGTGGTGTCAAATTTAAATTGATTGGTTGATTGGATAGCTATTGCAGTCATTGTAATCATTGTATACTCACCTTGATTGCTATGTCAATAAAGTTGCAAGACAAAATCAAGAGATCAATAATAATCACTGAACATGCCTTACAGAAACAGTTTCATTGCAAGAGTTGCTGTGTTGCACTTTCGTCATTTGGATGGGACTTTAAACCAACGTGTCATCTCTATATGACCTAATAGCTATTGCTGGGACGTTAAACCCATTTTTTTTTGTTTTATTGCACTTGTACATTTGAGACAAGCCATGTGATTTTGTACATGAGAAGGTGTGCAATTCTTCGTTATACAGTGCAACCTCTCTACAACAGCCACCCATGGGAAGACGCAAAACTGGCTGTTATAGAGAGGTGGCTGTTGTAGGGAGGTTAATGCTGAATTAAATTTTATCGTCTGATGTTTATTTATTTTCTTCAATAATTCTCAATAAAAACATGTTTTGACAGCATTTTAGAATCATTTCCAATGGAAATGATTCTAAAGTGCTGTCAATACATGTTTTTATTGAGAAAGAATGCTAAAGCAACATCAGACGACACTTTTCGTGCTCAGCAGTCTAATGGTTAGATACAGAGGAAATCATCCATTTGGGATATAAAATAGCGGCTGTTACCAGAGAGGGTGTTGTTGTAGAGAGGTGGCCGTTCGGAGAGGTTCGACTGAATACAGAAACTGTGATACTTTCTGTAAATGATGCTGAAAGTTGACAAAATAATATTCCACATTTGCTCTGAACATTTCGTCAACTTCCACACCATTTACGGAAAGTATCTCAAATTTTGTAAATTACGACAGTAGAGATAGGTGAGATTTTATCACATCATTAGTCTGATGGAGATGAAAGATACCTCGACAATCGTGGCCTGTGGTACCAGGTGGACATTGGCATGTATAGCCACCCACGTGCTCCATGCACGTCCCTCCGTTCTGACACGGGGAGCTCGCACAGTCCGGTATATCTGCAAGGGAAGCAAACTGTAACGTACCACATGTTCCACCGTTTTTATGACGATCGAACACATTCTCTGATGCAATAATACGAGATATGTATCATTTTGAAGAAATTCTCAGCCAATCACACTGCTTGAAACTTCGTGGTGAGCTTGCAAGTCCATTATACAGTGCAACCGCTCTACAACAGCCACCCATGGGAAGACACAACACTGGCTGTTGTAGACAGGTGGCTGTTGTAGGGAGGTTACATATGGAGGCAATTGTTCATTTGGGATATAAAATATCGGCTGTTATAGAGGTGGCTGTTTGGCGAGGTTTGACTATATCTACAAATGCAGCATGCTGTGACATGCCACATTTTTCTACAATGATAGTTTCTCATGTGTAATAATACATGTACAGGCACTCAGCTTAGTAGGGAATTATATCTTCACTATGAGAGGCAGTAGCTCATGTTGAATATTCTCCAACAAGAATCTGTGTACAGAAAACGTACATTACCCGGATATGGGAGTTTTGTCAGGGCCGTGAAAACCCAGACGAACCAATTCCCGATATGGGGGTCAGGGAGCATTCTCCCCGCCATCACCCTGGGAGAATTGATTAATTGTAAAAATGACACACAGGGCGACCGCCTCGTCTGCCTCATCCTGGTTATGGTACTGGTCGTACCAACAGTGGTGCCGTGTTACCTGTACAAAATTAAGGCTATAGCTGTGTCGTACCTACACAATTGTGGCCTGTACTGGTCATACCAACAGTGGTGCCGTGTTACCTGTACAAAGTTAAGGCTATAGCTGTGTCGTACCTACACAATTGTGGCCTGTACTGGTCGTACCAACAGTGGTGCCATGTTACCTGTACAAAGTTACGGCTATAGATCTGTCGTACCTACACAATCGTGGCCTGTCGTGCCATAGACACAGTCGCAGTTGTAGTAGTTGATGTGTTCGTGACACGTGCCGCCATTCTGACACGGATAGCTCGCGCACTCCAGGATGTCTACAACGAGGCAACAACATCAATCATTTCCTCAACATGAGACCATGTCTACAACCAGGCAACAACATCAATCATTTGCTCAACATGAGACCATGTCTACAACCAGGGGGAAATCCCAAAAATCAGAATTAAAAATATATTCAGCCCTGAAATTAGAATAAACAGAAAATAATATACAGTGGAACTTTGCTAAACCAGACACCCTATGGGTCCCTAGGGTATCCGGTTTAGCAAGGTTCCACTGTATTCTTAATATGAACACTTCATCTAGGGAGCAAGATAACCAACTGGAGACCACTGAACTGACAGACACAAATATTTGTCACACAAGACAACATCCTAGTAACATGACATCTGCTGCAAGACATTTTTGTATACTTTGTGATCATGAACATGCATTATTATTACAGACCAGCTAGCTGTGGCCCATATGTCGTGCCCGCTGAGGCATTTGATAGTCAATAGAGAGATATCTCGTACTTAGAAAGTTTAATGCAAATTTTTCAAAACCTTTATCGCAAATTTCTACAGAATGATGATGACGAAGAAACATATGAAATTTCATGTTAATGCGACTTAAGATGGCAATATATATTGGAGACAATTCTCCTGTAGTGTCCGAACATGTGACCGGCAAGAAAAAATAGGGGAAAAATAAAAACAGCAGACGACAAAGTT
The DNA here is from genome assembly GCA_029237695.1 of Conchocele bisecta. Taxonomy (NCBI): domain Eukaryota; kingdom Metazoa; phylum Mollusca; class Bivalvia; order Lucinida; family Thyasiridae; genus Conchocele; species Conchocele bisecta. The sequence continues at coordinate 31,738,422 of CM055277.1, forward strand.
TAGTTCAGCAGTGTCGCCATCTCACCGTCACAGTGCGGTTGGGTGGTGCCGGCAGGATTGATTCAGTTAACCCTTAAAGGCATGACCGAATATTGTCGTCAGCTGTTTTTCACTTTTAACTTATGTGTGTCAAAACATGTTCGTCTACACCCGTTTACTCAAAGTACAGGGAACTGAGGAAAATACTTATAGAGTTAATGAAAATTTGAGTTAACAAGAGTTATTATATAAGAAAACATGTACCTTAGTTTCGAGTTAATATCAGTAGTTTTACATGACGAGTCTAGACTGTAACATCGAGAAACTGAAAATAAAAACTAAACAGCAGACGCAAAGTTAAGTTCAGCAGTGTAGCCATCTCACCGTCAGTGCGGCTAGCAGGATAGATTCAAATAACCCTTCAAATATTGTTGTCTGCTGTTTTTCATTCTTAACTTATTATTTACCAAAAACATGTTTGGCAGCACATCAGAATTGTCTCCATTGGAGATAATTCCCATGTGCCGTCAAAACATGTTACCATCGAAAAAAATGGAAAATGAAAACTAATCAGCAGACGACAAAGTTTATGTCAGTATTTTAGCCATCTCACCTTCACAGTGCGGTTGGGTGGTACCCGGGGGACAGGTGCAGTTGTACTTGTTGATCATCTCCACACACGCGCCGCCATTCTTACACGGACTGCTCGCACACTCCAGGATATCTGGGGATAAACATTGGCTTTTTGAAATACTTCATATAAATTGTCCTTTTCCTGTGAAGATCTCAATTCAAGTTCCAAACTTTCATGTTTCCATGACTGGCTGCTTGGACACTACCAAGTTATCAGGGGACCATTGTCATCAGACTGTTGCTTGCTATACCGTATTTATTCTAATAAACGCCGCCGGGCCTATGCAATCTGTGATGATCAAAACGTGGAAAGTAGGATCAAAATATGCTATTTTCACATACAATTAAATGGCTTTTGTATGTGAAAATAACATGTTTAGAATGCAAATATGGGAGGGGGGGGGGGGTTCTATAAGAGAAGGGCCTAATATTAGAATAAATATGGTATGTAAAATGTGAACATTTCTGCTACATATAAATATGTGGCTACGATTGGAGAAATGGGACTTATGGGTTCTGCGACCCGTATAGATCCAGATCAGCCTGTGCAGCATCAGTCTGATCAGAATCGGCACTGTTCCCCATTCATCAATGAAATACTTGGTCATGCTGCTAACAGGCAATAGATCATTATCAGGCTACAGTAGTGTGCTATTTGATCAGGGGCTACATTGGTCACAAACCCCATATGCTCCAGTCACAGCCAATATATATCACTTCATATTATATCTTGTTCCAAATTGCACAGATATATAACGGGTAGAACAAGTGTTGCGAACAATATTCTGATCTTGTGCCAGGCACTACTTATAAATAATACCAGGCTAGTATCTGTTGATCTTACATTTATCATTTAGGCTAGGACTGTATGTTAGTGTAGTATGATAGACTTGTCGGCACACAAATGCACACTCTGGCAAACTTCTTAACCAGACGGACATCCCTACGCGACACCCCTTAGGTGGTACATTTGTACATGCATTGCTTTCAAACTAAGAAATGAACACCTAAGAAACAATAGGCTCAAGTGGTTACGCAATAAGTTGCATTTGTTTTTCAACTTAGGCTACACCTTCAATCACCTAAGACGTCGAACGTGTGCCCAGACGGCCACACAGACCGTCCAAACACTATATACCTTGTGGGTCCACCATACCTGTACAACACTGGCCGGTGGTGCCGGGGACGCAGTGACACTGACCACCATAATATTGGCCGTTGTTGAGACACCGCGGACTGCACAGTTCACGGTCCGACTCGCCGTCGTAGCGACAGTACCGCGTCCTGTAGCCTTGACCACAGGTGGCGCTGCACGATGACCATAACGACCAGTCGCGGCCATACGTGTAGCAGTAGTTGGCCGTTACTGTAAGATTGGGTATACAATGTGGATCGAGTTTCAACAAACCAGCCGTGTATGGCACGCCGGCTGAGAAACGAGACCTTATGGCAACAATTGTGGATTCTTGGACCTCTTATTTTAATAACATTTGGCCACAATGTGTGTCATGGGATGGTGCATACAACCTACGTCTGGCCACCCAAGGTCAAGGCCACCGAGGATTTATGTTCACCTTGCAGTGGCGTAACCTGTATGGGGAACAAACACATGTCCAGCCCTGAAATAGATTCGATTTATTTGTATTTTAAAAGGTCATTTAAGGCCGGGTCAACGGGTTTGCTCCCGCATTCAACATGCTGCATAGGGGGAAAATCAGAACAGAACATTTACATCGAAAAAAATAAATATTCAGCCCTGAATAACCTTAGAATAAATTAGAATAACCCGACCTGGTGCCAGATCCACACCAGTCACTTGGCCCCTCCCCTAAAAAACAATAGGATTAGGAATAATTGTATTAATCCTATTATAAGGGGTATAACCAGATTCCAACTCTCACATACAAGAATGCCAAAGACATACCTGAGGGCACCCTTTCCAGCAGTGAAACCACACTATACCCGAAGCTGGTGCTGGACACCATCGCATTCCAGATCGCTTGCCCCAGTGTAACTCCCAGTAAGATTCATCATTAACATATGAATAGTCATGGATGAATTATAGCTAAAGATGCACGTACCCTCTCAATATATCATCTAAGATATTTAGCAATGGCCTTACCACATGTCCAGAACGAGCCAAGAAGGACAGCCAAGTATAGTTTCAACATTGTCACGGGTTCATTCACTGTAAAATAAAATGGAAAAACAATGTTGGAATATATAATAGTGGCACAGTATGATTATGGTTAGTTTACTGACAAAAGCTAGGGTTAGCACTAATCTTACTACTTTTATAATGGGTATCTAAAGTGCTGTCAAGCCATGTTTTCATGGAGAAAGAATACAAAATTTAAAACATTTTCGTTTCCCACATTCTAAGGGTTAATGCAACTTCAAGCGCAAAGCAATACAACAGTACAACCCTTACAATGCTGAAATAAATTTTGTAATTGGCTGGGTTTTTTTTATCAGATTTTATTTATTATAGGAATGAATGGCCTTTTGTGGAATTTATCGGGGTATAAACTTGGAAAAGTCGCGGGAATATATCCTTTTCCAAGTTTATATCCCCGATAAATTCCACAAAAAGGCCATTCATTCCTTATAATTCCAGCATTTTAAATAAATTCATCAAGAAAATGTGTTTATTTTCCGTTTTCTTAATTATTATTTTAAATGCACCTCGTGGTTACGGCAAGTAGTTCGGCGTGGGAGTTTACTGGAATATAAATTTTGGACAGAGACTTGCTACGGGCCAATCAAATGTTTGGGAATTGTGTAAATATTTTTGTGCTGGATTTATTGCTGTTCAACTTGCCGGTCAACAGCCAAGGTCAGTTTTTGCCGGGTTAACGGGGTCGAATCCCATATGTTACCTATTATGGTGGAAATGATTCTGAAGTGCTGTCAAACCATGTTTTTATCAAGATTGAGAAAGATGACAAAAGCAGACAACAGTTTTTGTTTTGCGTATTTTAAGAATTAAAGCACACCGGCGTTTCTCGAGCAACACAACTATACCTACCTCCAAACAAGAGAATCCAGTGCTGAATGTGTGGCCACTGTCTACATGTACAAAGTCTTCCTGCTACTCCTCGCTATCTCTACAAATTTCCCAGTAACGCAACAATTGGTGAACCAATGGCAGATAAAACATACCTTAGGACATTTGTAACGAGTATAGACCCTAATCATCATGCACTCAGGATTGAAGACGTTCCCGACACTGGTCATGAACTTTCGGACTTGATTTAATGGTGTTTAAGCCTGTCAATAGTTATGGTCACTTTACGTTGGGTTTACAGTCAAATCCCATTTTCACCTGTTGTGACGGGGCAAAGGAACTGGAATGTAGAATTGGGTAAATTTTTGCAAGATTGCAACAAACTACTACTGTGGTTGCAAATAATGTCTTGTTAACTTGTTCACCCATAGTAACTGGATTAATATATCCTAGTTAAATTTTGAGACTATTCCATTTATCAGAAAAGGGGATGGCCGCGGCCCGCATGTCGTGCCCACCGAGGCTTTGATAGTATACCGAAAAACTTTAACCAAAACTTTAACCTGGAAACACGTACAATGTGCCGACTATATCGCGCTGTCCGCAAGCGGGCGTGACAAAAATGAAGAAACAATCTACAAACAGTGCAGATCCTGATGAGACGGCTCGTTACGAGCCGGCTCACCTGGATCTACACCGTTTACAAATATTGGAATAGAGGCATATGGTGTTGATAGGGTTAAGGAACATTTTATCATTATCAGCTGGCGGCATACATTATGACAAGCTACATGTTCGACATGTAAGTCAACTTAGATAAGAAGGCAATGGCGTGTGACAAGATTGCACTTATTGTTTTGCAACCACTGTAGACTCGGATCACTAGGGTCTACTGTATTGGTCGTGCAAAATGTTGTCAATGCTATAAATGATGAACAATGTCGTCAAAAGTGAAAGGGTTTAACGTCCCTACAACAGCTAAGGTCATATAGAGACGGGACCTCAGTTTTAAGTCTTGTCCTGTCAGTTTTAAGTATTATCAGAAAGACCAGTGGATGGATATATTATGGAAGCATTTTTTCATGCCTAGGCCAGCGATTGACCCACAATGTCTGGTATTCAAATCCAGGGGCCCGTTTCACTAAACATCGTATGACTAAAATGTTCAGAAGTGCAAAACTAGGATAGTCTGTAAATTTCACATTAACAATATTTTCTTGTATACAAGTATTGGATTCACATTTATTGAGCATAGGCTGCATATGCAATTGAAATTTCCAGACGATTCTAATATTGCACTTACGAACATTTTAGTCGAACAAAGTTTAGTGAAACGGGCCCCAGGGCTCTAACCTCTAGGCCACACCATGTACATACAGTTATTGAAGCTAGAGAAGTGATGTAATCATTATCATTGATAGTCAGGTTTCCAGGTTTGCTTTGTTTGTTTGTTTGTTTATTGGTGTTTAACGGCCTATCAACAGCTATGGTCATGTAAGGCTGGGCAAACAGGTTTGATCCCGTTTTAACCTGCTGCATTGGGATGGAAATACCAAAATCAGAACTGAATATTTACATCAAGAAAAAATATATTCAGCCCTGAAATTAGAACAGCCTGGCCTGGTGCCAGGTCCATACCACACCACAGTTACTTGCTTCATTCCCCTAAAATAGGATTACAAATAGCAATACTCGCATAAGGGGTATAACCAGATTCAACTGTCGCATACAAAATGCCAAAGACGTATGTGAGGGCCAAACCAGGTCTCGAGTCGGAATTCCGGTAAGGATGAGTGAGTGAGTGAATAGGGTTTAACGTCCGCTTTTCTGACATAGAGGTACAAGCCTCAGGGAGTCTACACGCAGACGGGTCAACGGGGTCGTGTCCCGTATCCACCTGTCCGAGGGGGGTAAATCCCAACTTCAGAACTCAATATTTACAATCAAAATATATATTCAGTCCTGAAATTAGAACAACCTGATCTGGTGCCAGGCCCTCGCCACACCAGCATCATTTATCCCATCCCCTAAAAGTAATAGGATTAGCGCTAATCTTACTTTTATATATGGGGCATAGCCCGACTCAACTCTCACGTACAAGAAAGCCAAAAATGTACATGAGGGCCAAATCCGGTATAGTGGGTTCCGGAAAGTATGAACCCAATCGTTAAGCCAGTTTAGTCGCCTTTTACGACAAGCAATGGCTACTGCAGCACTATTCTCAGGATCAGTTGATCCCGCCCCGGTGCCTGCACGGGGCTACCGGTAAGGATGAACCCCGATCGTTAAATTACCGATTGCATGCTCCACCTGCCACACACTTCGAGGTTTGGATGCGTTTCTGTTCTTGGTAGAAAGCAAAGTATCGTCAAGATTTGTTAAATGTTTATTGTTAAGCCAGAAACTCTGGCAACATAAAATGTACGTCACTAACATGTACATGTACACACGGCTAGACACATGTACAGGCAACAGGCGGCTGTACAGAGATTACCGTATTAACCCTAAGTATTCGGGACACAACTTGTTTTGGGAAACCCCATAACAAATTGTATCCAAATACATTGTTATTGTGATTAGACCACTACTGCCATACTCACCTTAATTATTGGCACACTCACGGTTGTAGGGAAACCATATATTTTTATCTGTTTCCCCAAATAAATGGTGTCCAAATATTTAGTGTTATTATGGTATTGCACATGTTGAATGGGCATTGGTCGTGGTTCAAGTGGCCATGTACAGACGGGAAATATCTGTACAGTTGGGGGGAGAGATTGATTGATTGGTGGTTAAAGGCCCATCAACAGCTAAGGTCATGTAAGGCCGGGCCAACGGGTGATTGATTTATTGGTGGTTAAAGGCCCATCAACAGCTAAGGTCATGTAAGGCCGGGCCAACGGGTGATTGATTTATTGGTGGTCAATGGCCTATGAACAGCTAAGGTCATGTAAGGCCGGGCCAACGGGTTCGATCCAGAATGTAACCTGCTGCATTGGGGGGAAAATCCCAAAATCAGAACGGAATATTTACATGGAAAAAAAATAGTCAGCCCTGAAATATGACACATTCAAACAGTCTCTTCTGTATTTCTCACATTAATGGTCACAACATTAAAACTCAAGTCCTACAAGTCTGACACCTAATCTACTGTGGGCAGCATCATTTGAAGGCCATATGAAGAGAAATTAAATTTGAAAATATCGGTATATTGTGTAAACTGGTAGATAATGACAATACAAACGACATGCAGAAAACCCCATGCAAAAATTATAATCTGATCAAGTTATGCAAGTTTTCATAATTGTACATTTTATGCAAATTTATGCAATTTTTTTCCAATGAAAGTATTGTTTTACATTTTGTTTCATTTCATCATAAATTATCAAGTTCATGTACGGGTAATAAACAATGAGAAAAAATCACTTAGATATAATATAAATAAATATAAAAATAATTGTTGTTCTACGACCTCATAGTAGTGGAACACAAGTATTTCAGCCAATTAAAATGTTCAAACCTTTGTAACTCTTTTAATATTTGTTATTTTTACATGTGGTTTTCAGCATTTATTTCATATTATCAAATTGTATTACTTACACAATTAAAAAAGTTGTTCATATGACCTTGAATAGCAGATTACAACTGATCCTTTCATCACACTGTACATGTGTCTCTCCTTGTGTTTTCAGGCAAACTGTATAAAACAGGCCCGTAGCGGTGTGTAAAATAATGCCACGGCAGCCTTTTTAGTGGGAAAAATTCATGCTTATTGCGTTGTTATTGGATGTTCAACACATGAAGCCGACGAAAAAAAAAAAAAAAGGCCAAAATAATGGTGCTGCCGTAGTGGCCGCTACGGCCCTGTAAAATACAATACGAGTACGACTATATGGTACAACAACGGGACCAATAGGCAATGTACATTACAGCAGCAATAACACGTGTTCACACACATCTACATATCTCTCTCATCACAGGTTTCAGCAGCAATAGCACGCATTCACACAAATCTCCCTCATCACAGGTTTGAGTAGCGGAAACTCAGTACTTCCATATTACAGGCCAGAGTTGATATACAACACACCTACATGCTGAATATACATGTACAATATTTCACCAATCTGAAAAATATATTGATATGGAGACTTAACAAGCCAGAAAGTCACTACAACCGACAAATGCTCCCCGATGCAAACTTATCTTTTCAGACCATCTCAGCCAATCAGAGGGTAACAACTCTGAAATGAGTTGTGCGACATGTGGTTTAAGAACTCATCCGCTATATAATCATGTTGACAAACTTTGGTGGAAACTTTTTGAGTTATCGTGGTCACCAGGATAGTGTGGACGCTGAACGGACAAGGCGGTAACTATATGCTCCTGCGAGAATTTTCGGGGAGCATAATAACTGTATGTAAATATAACAAGAACTGTTTGTCAATGAAAACAAGTCACAACCACATGTAGACGGACCTGCAAACGACTGGACACAATCATGTGGAGGATGCCACTGGAGGAACAGTTGACGGCATTTACGACCCTCTAGCTCCTGGGGGCTGTTTCACTAAACTTAAATGTTTGTAATGCAAATTTAGGATGGTCTGGAAATTTCAATTGATGGATTTACATTTATTGAGCATAGGCTGCATATGCAAATGTGAATCCAATAACTGTTTACAAGAAAACAGTGTTAATGTGAAATTTACAGACTATCATAATTTTGCACTTACGAACATTTTAGTCTTGCATAGTTTAGTGAAATGGCCCCCTGGTCTGAGAGCCTAGCCCACACATGCAGCTGTTTTAACCCTTAGAATGTGGGAACCAAAAATTGTCATCTGCTATGGTTTCATATGTTGCAGTCATTTGTGATAAAAACATACTTTGACAGCACTAGATCATTTCCATCAGAAATGTTTGTTCATTGGCGTTTAACGGCCTATCAACAGTTAAGGTCATTGAAGACCGGGTCAACGGTTCGATCCCGTATAGAACCTACTGCATTGGAAATGATTCTAAACTGATGTCAAATTAAAAATATAAAACAAACAGCAGACGACAAAATTAAATTCAGCTTTGTAAGGGGGGGAATGTCTAATATGCGAGAGAAATTTGGTAACCAGAAGATACTGAAGCCTATTTCACCAAAATTGCAAACTATACTTATCTAGCGAAGAATACTTTGAGCGAGAAATTTTCAATTTAAGGATAAATGTATTAATTTTTATTATACTGAATTTATTACATTACCACAGCCATTTTGGCTGTGATAATGTAATAAATGCAGTATAATAATTCTGACAAATATATGCAGTTGTTGGTTCTATATGAAATAATTCATTTCGGGAAAAATAAATGATTACTCCCTCAAATTATACTTTGCAATGTTGATGAAATCGGCTACTGATCTGGTGACGGGAGCCCTTACCATACCCATTGTCAGTCACCTTTTACAACTAGCAGGGCATACGGAGCTCTATCCCGTCAACACAGTGCGTATGTGCCGTGAAACACGGTGCCGTGAAACATTTTTGATATCCAGTCAATACAATTTTTGCATTTTACAGCCATTTGTAGGTGTTGACGAGATAAATAGAATAGTAGGTTAGTGCCGTGAATGGGAAAAAATATCTGGGGCGGCATGGAAACGGGATGTGCTCGGCAGAGCCTCGCCCATCCCATTTCCTGAGCCTTGCCAGATATTTTTTCCCATTCACGGCACTAACATACTATTCTCTATCTATTCGTATGACAGCAAACTCAAGACAGCTTTGCATGCAGCTGATTCCAGCCAGACACCGCACAGGGATCCTGCAGCACGATAAAGATCTGTATATGTGGCTGTGACTAGAGAAATGGGGCTTATGTCATTTCTGACCAGTGTAGCTCCAAATCCAATAGCATACTTGTGTAGCCGCCTGATAACGATCTATATTGCTTGTTAGAAGCAGGACGGATGTTTCATTGATGAAATGGCTGTCACAAGCATCATGGCATCTGCACAGTCCGATCAGGATCTGCACTGGTCTCAAAACCTGTAAGCCCCATTTCTCCAGTCACAGCCACATTTACTGTTGGTTAGAAACAAACTGGGGAGTCGACTAAATGGCGAACAGAGCAGACCCTGATAAAATGGCATGGATGTGCTGTTTGTTGGGGTTTAACGGCCTATCAACAGCCGAGGTCATTTAAGGCCAGGTCAATGGGTTTAGTACTAAATCCCATATATTACCGGTACAAGTACATGTACAAATGGGGGAAAAGCCAAAAATCAGAAGTGAATATTTACAATAAAAGAACTATATATTCAGCCCTGAAATCAGAGTGAGTGAATAGGGTTTAACGTCCGCTTTTCTGACATAGAGGTACAAGCCTCAGGGAGTCTACACGCAGACGGGCCCTGAAATCAGAATAATCCTGTTCCGATGCCAGGTCCTCGCCACACCAGAATCACTTGGCCCCCTCCCAAAAGCAGTAGGATCAGTAATAATCTTACTACTTTTATAATGGGCAATAACCCAATTCAACTCTCAGGTAACAAAAAGAGCCAAAGTTAAAACGTACCCCGAGGGCCAAACCAGGCAAATCGTGATTACTATAAGTAGGAACCCGACCATTAATTTACAGTGTGAATTTTACACCATCGCGTTCGCCCAAAAAACCACCCACTAATTAGGTTCTGGTATTCAGGAGAAACTGAAAATATGATAACATTCTGGATGCAATGAAACTGCTTCATAAATATGGCATTGAGTGAGTGAGTGAGTGAGTGAGAGTGAATAGGGTTTAACGTCCGCTTTTCTGACATAGAGGTACAAGCCTCAGGGAGTCTACACGCAGACGGGTCAACGGGGTCGAGTCCCATATCCACCTGTCTAAGGGGGGTAAATCCCAACTTCAGAACTCAATATTTACAATCAAAATATATATTCAGTCCTGAAATTAGAACAACCTGATCTGGTGCCAGGCCCTCGCCACACCAGCATCATTTATCCCATCCCCTAGAAGTAATAGGATTAGCGCTAATCTTACTTTTATATATGGGGCATAGCCCGACTCAACTCTCACATACTTCTAAAAAGCCAAAAATGTACATGAGGGCCAAATCCGGTATAGTGGGTTCCGGAAAGTATGAACCCAATCGTTAAGCCAGTTTAATCGCCTTTTACGACAAGCAATGGCTACTGCAGCACTATTCAAAGGATCAGTTGATCCCGCCCCGGTGCCTGCACGGGGCAAATAAATATGGCATTGAACATGTCTATCGGTAATTGAAATATAGATGGGGCTTAATCGAGTCTTGATCAGTGTCGCACCTAAACATCATATATGTGGCTGTGCACCAGCAGTCTGATCAGGATCTGCATTGTTCGCCATTCCATCAATGAACATCCGTCATGCTTCTAACAAGCAATATAGATCATTATCGGGCTACAGAAGTGTGATATTTGAACAGGTGCTATACTGGTCAGAAAACCCATAAGCCCCATTTCTGCAGTCAGTCGCATACCAGTGTAGCTCCTGAGCAGCTCGTACTGATGCAGTCTGATAAGGATCTACTTAATTAGAACATTTCCCATCCAAAGTACACAACGCGAGAAACAAGACAACACTATTAGATATATACTTTAAAGTACATGTATTTCCATAAACTCACAAGTAGTATCACCAGTTAGACAGCAAACCAGGTTAGCTTACACTCAAACTTTACATTCACACAAATTGATTGAAGTCATACACAAACCACATAGAAGATAAAATCTTACATCTAGAGGAAACGGGATGTGCAGTTCACATGTATTACAGTATACTAACACTAAAAGCAAACATTTGCAGCATCAAACACATTGTGATTTCACTGATTTGTGATAATTGAGAAGATGAGGTTTATAAATACAAACACATGACATGGCTGAGCGGGGTTCACCCTGGTGGCCGGCACGGTACTGGGACCGTACGACGTTTGTGACTGGCATAGTGACAGACCAACCTGTGCATCAGCGATATTTTGTCAAATATTGATTTCACGGCAAACAACTTAACTTGGGCTGAAATGAAGGTGAAGATGCAATTTTCAGATAACCTGATTAACGCTATACATGTATCTTGTGTTTTGTCTACATTTTATTTGCCTAATGGCGTGTAATGGCCGGTCAACAACTATGTCGTTTTGTTTATATACCAGCCCTGAAATTACAATAACCTGATCTGGTGCCAGGTCGTTACCACACAACGAACTTAGCCAAACCCCATAAAAATATAACGATTAGCCCTAATCTCTAGTTCAACCCTCACATACATGAAAGCGAAAAAATGTACGTGAGGGTCAAACCAGGGATATCGGGATTCCGGTAAGAATGAACACCCATGGCTGAATTACCCGTTTGCATGCTCCAAATCGGTCATCCACATCAACAAATACAGAGGTGCAATATTGAAGATCGACTCCACACTGGACATCAACGATAAGGTTTCTTCAGTTTTTGACCAGTACAGAACCTCATAAAGCACATACATTCAAGCCGCCCGAAATAGTATATAGAATGTACTGCTAGGTTATATTAAGTGTCTCATAACCGCCTTAATTTAAGGCACACATTTCGACTGCATTGCAACTACAGTGAAACCAGTGAATAAAGGCCAGCCATGGGAATAGAAAAATCTGGCCTTTGTTCACAGGTGGTTTTTATTCACAGGGTTATTTATGTTGTAATTGGGAAAACAAAAGCGTGGCTGCTATAGACAGGGAATTGCTATTCCCAGGTGGTCTTTAGCACAGGTTCGACTGTACTAATAAATTTGGAAAGGAAAACAGGCCAAAAGCAATTGGCTCGACAAATTTTCTGTGCTGGATCTGTGTCTGTGCTAATTTTTGCAGACTGATCTGTGTCTCCACTGCCCATAAACTGATTAAGCCCCTTTTTCTTGAGGCGAGACACATGTGGCCGTGATTGAAGAAATGGGGCCTATGGGATTTGTGACCAGAGTAGCTCCTGACCACATAGCACATTCCTGTAGCCCGATAATGATCTATATTGCTTGTTAAAAGCATGACAAATGATTCATTGATGGAATGGCAAACAGTTTAAATCCTGACCAGACTGTGCGGATGCACAGGCTGATCTCGATCTACACTGATTGCAAATTCGGATCTACGCTGGTAACAAACCACAAAAGCCCAGTTTCTCCAGCCATAAATTTAAAACATTTCAAATCACACTATACTGAAAAGTTAGTCGAGTAATTTGCAGACAGAATGTTGAATAATCAAGTAGTTCTAGTCACAGACACCAGTACCGACATATACGAGACGTGCCATTCAATTTTGTATCTTCGGATATCTGCATAATTTCATTAAATATGCTTACAAAATTTACATATTTTTCATAAATAAAGTTAAAAGTTGACACATTATGTAGTCTGAAAATTATGTAAACTTTTGATGATTATTATGGAAAATATTGTAAATTTTGCAACGTACTTCATGAAATTACGCAGATGTCCGAAGGTACAAAATCACATGGCGTGCCTCATGTGGATACAGCGAGCACTAATCAAGGGAATATATTAAGGATATGTACATCCTATAGCGGCCTTTACAAGGCACACACTACACTAACATCTGGAGATCGGTTTTCTGTACAGACAGCTACAGAGCTCCAGTTCAGGTGCGTAATTTGATCAACTTTGGGGGGAATTTTGTTATTTCTTCGCCAAAAATGGCATGTTGGGAGTGCTTTAGAATCGTCTCCTTGAGACGATTCTAAAGAATTCCCAACTTGCCATTTTTGGTGAAGAACTAAGAAAAATATCCTGAATATTTGGTCAAATTACGCATCTTAACTGGAGCTCTGTGTATACCTTACATATTGTCTAGTTGTATACTGTACACGTATCTACTTGGCTACATACTGTACACGTATCTACTTGGCTACATACTGTACATGTATGTAAATACTTGGCTATACACTGTATATGGTGGTCAGTCAAACTGATGGAAGGTAACAGACATGGAAAATAATATAATAAAAGAACATCATAACATGCATGTCTAAACTGCCGAGGCATTTGATGATCAGTTGACCTTGGACATGAGGGTCTCGAGTTTGATCATGTTTTAACCTGCTGCATAAGGGGGAAAATCAGAACGAAATATTTACATCGAGAAAAAATATATTCAGCCCTGAAATCAGAATAATTAGGACCTGGTGCCAGGTCCATACCACACCAAAGTAACTTGACCCCTTCCCCTAAAATAGGATTACAAATATTCGCAATACTCACATAAGGGGCATAACCAGATTCAACTGTCACATACAAAATGCCAAAGACGTATGTGAGGGTCAAACCAGGTCTCCAGTCATAATTCCGGTAAGGATGAACCCCGATCGTTAAATTACAAATGGAAAGACAGACAGACACATAGATGTCATTGTGAGCAATATTTCTGTTTCCGCAAGCGGGCTCGACAAAAAACATACAGCGACTAAAACAGCTGGCCAGTCCCACTCCCCGTTGATAGTCCGAGAGACTAATGCCACATGTAGATCCTGACCAGGGGCCCGTTTCACTAAACTTCTTACGATGAAATGTTTCTACGTAGTTTTTTATTAATTTGTTTCTCACATTAACGTGGTTAACTAACGTTACCATTTTGCATCTACATTCACACATCATTACATGTGAACACATACACAAAGGTTTTCCAGTATCAGCTGTCAGTGTAAATGTTATTCTAAAATTAAAATTTGCACTTACAAACTTCTTAGTCTTACAAAGTTTGGTGAAACGGGCCCCAGACAGTGTAGGATTGGCCAAGTAAAGCTACTTAACCCAGTTTTCTTTGACCATGAATTTTTGTCGGGAAATACTACCACATGACAGGCCATCAGTCACATCCACACATCATAACTGGAAAACCTTATGTAAATACAGATGGAGCTGATGGTGAATTTGGCGGAGCTACGGAATAAGGTAACTACAGTTCTCTCCCTTTAACCCTACAAACCATAAAAACAAAAATGACAAACTGTTGTAGATCCTGCTCGAAACGGAAGTTAACCGAATCCCTTCAACCATCAGACCATGTTTGTTTGTTTATTGGTGTTTAACGGCCTACCAACAGCTAAGGTCATGGAAGGCCGGGAAACAGGTTCGATCCCATTTTAACCTGCTGCATCGGGGGGAAAATCCCAAAATTAGAACGAATATTTACATCGAGAAAAAATATATTCAGCCCATAAATTAGAAGAACCTGACCTGGTGACAGCTCCATACCACACCAAAGTCACTTGGCCCCTTCCCTTAAAATAGGATTACAAATAATCGTAGTACTCAAATAAGGGATATAACCAGATTCAACTGTCACATACAAATTGCCAAAGACGTATGTGAAGGCCAAACCAGGTCTCCAGTCAGAATTCCGATCGTTAAATTACCCATCGCATGCTCCCACCTGCCACCCACTCCATCAGACCATGAAGCCAACCTTTGTATACATTGTAGTAGATCCAGTAGCCTATTTCACCAACATTGCAAAGTATACTTTTCTAGCAAAGTATACTTTGAGGGAGTAATCATTTATTTTTCCCGAAATGCATTATGACGACTGCATACATTTGATCATTAAAAGTATTTATTATACTGAATTTATTACATTATCACACTGTGATAATGTAATAAATTCAGTATAATAACAAGAAACGAGGCAAAGCCACGAAGGCCAGGTTTTTTCCAAGCATAGACACTTGGATAACATAATTATACCCACTTTTTGTAGACTAGATGGCCGTGGCCTGCATGTCGAGCCTTGGGGAGAGACATGGACACTTAAAAAAAGATATAGTAGATGGAAAAACTTTAACCAAAAAACTTTAACCGAACACACGGACGTACAGACGGACGGACGGACGGACGTATGCCAAAATGCCGACTATATTGCGGTTTCCGCAAGCGGACGCGACAATGATAAACACCCATGTGAAGTATCAAGGTAATGGGTGAAGCAGTTGCAGAGACATAGTACAGGAAAAAACTTTTAACAAAAAAATTCAAAGTAATTTGACCTTCACATTGGGCACAGGGGCCGCACGTTTGGGGGGTAGAATGAAATATGGATGATGATAAACACCCATGTGAAGATTCAAGGTAATGGGCGAAGCAGTTTCAGAGATATAGTATAACAAACAAGAGGGCCATGATGGCCCTAATTCGCTCACCTGACTCCATGAACACCAGAGGAGAATGTGACATTGAGTTCATGTGTTTTAAAAAAATTGTGCTATTTTTAGATGGCGGTCATCTTGGATTAAGCGATGACTCATTTTACCTAATCTGAAAATGCTTCACCCAAGGATCTCAACTTACTATGAAGTTTGGCAAACATCGGCCATGTGGTTCCTGAGAAAAAGACGTTCAAAATCTCGAATAAATGGACCTTTTGGAGGCCATCATGGATGACATAATCATCCGATTTTGACAAATATTACACCAGAGCAATAGCCTCATCAATACCTTCAATTTGATATATGACATGACCATATTTGGTCCAAAAAAAAATTGACCCCACGGACCACGCCCATTTTTGACCCTGGGGTCACCATTTTAACACCTATTGAAAGAGCATTCTACGTCGATCATTCCTACCAAGTTTCGTCGAAATCTGGTTGGCGGTTCATGAGAAATTTTTTTTTTAAGAATTTGTGCTATAGACGGCGGCCATCTTGGATTAGCGACGACCTCCGTTTTAACAAATCTGAATAGGCTTCACCCATGGACCATAACTGAAGTTTGACCACCATGGGCCAAGTGGTTCGTGTGAAGAAGAATTTTGAAATCTCTAATAAAAGAACGACCTTTTGGTGGCCATCTTGGATGACATGACCATCCAATTTCGACAAAAAATGTACCAGAGCGATCGCCTCTTTGAAACTTTCGATTTGATATAGACATGACCATATTCGGTCAAACATAAAATTGGACCCCAAATTGTCCCCACGGGCCACGCCCATTTTTGACCCCGGGGTCACCATTTTAACAACTTTGAAAGAGCATTGTACATCGATCATTCCTACCAAGTTTCATCGAAATCCGGCTGGCGGTTAATGAGAAGAAGATTTTTTAAGAATTTGTGCTATTTTTAGACGGCGGTCATCTTGGATTAGCGATGACCTCCATTTTAACAAATCTGAAAAGGCTTCACCCATGGACCATAATTATGAAGTTTTGCCACCATGGGCCTAGTGGTTCGTGTGAAGAAGAATTTTGAAATCTCTAATAAAAGAACGACCTTTTGACCTTTCGGTGGCCATCTTGGATGACATGACCATCCAATTTCGACAAAAAAATGTACCAGAGCGATCGCCTCTTTGATACTTTCAATTTGATATAGACATGACCATATTCGGTCAAAAATAAAATTTGACCCCAATTTGACCCCATGGGCCACGCCCATTTTTGACCCCTGGGTCACCATTTTAACAACTTTGAAAGAGCATTGTACATCGATCATTCCTACCAAGTTTCATCGAAATCTGGCTGGCGGTTCATGAGAAGATTTTTTAAGAATTTGTGCTATTTTTAGACGGCGGCCATCTTGGATTAGCGACGACCTCCATTTTAACAAATATGAAAAGGCTTCACCCATGGACCATAACTGTGAAGTTTGGCCACCATGGGCCAAGTAGTTCGTGTGAAGTGAGTGAGTGAGTGAATAGGGTTTAACGTCCGCTTTTCTGACATAGAGGTACAAGCCTCAGGGAGTCTACACGCAGACGGGTCAACGGGGTCGAGTCCCGTATCCACCTGTCCGAGGGGGGTAAATCCCAACTTCAGAACTCAATATTTACAATCAAAATATATATTCAGTCCTGAAATTAGAACAACCTGATCTGGTGCCAGGCCCTCGCCACACCAGCATCATTTATCCCATCCCCTAAAAGTAATAGGATTAGCGCTAATCTTACTTTTATATATGGGGCATAGCCCGACTCAACTCTCACATACAAGAAAGCCAAAAATGTACATGAGGGCCAAATCCGGTATAGTGGGTTCCGGAAAGTATGAACCCAATCGTTAAGCCAGTTTAGTCGCCTTTTACGACAAGCAATGGCTACTGCAGCACTATTCTCAGGATCAGTTGATCCCGCCCCGGTGCCTGTACGGGGCAGTTCGTGTGAAGAAGAATTTTGAAATCTCTCATAAAAGAACAACTTTTTGACCTTTTGGCGGCCATCTTGGATGACATAACCATCCGATTTCGACAAAAAATGCACCAGAGTGATCGCCTCGTTGATACCTTCGATTTGATATATGATACGACCATATTCAGACAAAAATAAAATTTGACCCCAATTTGACCCCACGTGCCACACCCATTTTTGACCCTGGGGTCACCATTTTAACAACTTTGAAAGAGCATTGTACATCGATCATTCCTAACAAGTTTTGTCGAAATCCGGTAGAAGGTTCTTGAGAAGAAGATTTTTGAAGAATTTGTGCTATTTTTAGATGACGGCCATCTTGGATTACGTAATGACGTAATTTTAACAATTTTGTAATCCCCCTACCTAAGGACCATGACCATGAAGTTTGGTGACTATAGGCCCAATGGTTACCGAGGAGAAGACGTTTGAAAATGTTCACGGACGACGACGGACACATTGCGGTAACAATAGCTCACGAGCTTCGCTCAGGTGAGCTAAAAACATTAACCAAAAAACTTTACCAGATGTACGTTAAAAAGTTAACGTTGAAAAGTCAATTACGTAGAAATAATAGGTGAAGGTAAAAAAATTGGTCACATGTTGGATAGTTGTATGCGGTGGGCACCCCTTGGTTATGAAGCTGTGAAAGTTTGGTGGTCCTAGGTGGTACAGTACCAAAGAAATGGACATAAACACGAAAACTTAACATTGTAAACGCGAAACGTTAACATTGAAAATGGCCAAGTCGACTGCGCGGAAAAAATGGGTCAAGTTAAAAAAAAAGGTAACATGTTGGATAGTGATATGTGGTGGGCACCACTTGGTTATGAAGCTGTGAAAGTTTGTTGGTCCTATGTGGTACAGTAACAAAGAAATGGACTCAAACACGAAAACTTAACATTGATTGTGGACACCGCCCGCCCGCCCCCCGCCCGCCCGCCCGGCTTTCGCCATCCAATAGCCTGGATTTCCCCCCCACCCCCCAAAAAAAAACATGATTAAAGGTAATAAATTTATCATAAAATTGAAAATTTCTCCCTCAAAGTATACTTTGCTAGATAAGTATACTTTGCAATGTTGATGAAATCGGCTACATATGAGCCGGCTCATAACAACCAATCGTATCTGGAGAACAAAATACCCCTAGCCCGATTAATGGGATTGTCCAAAAGTTAGCACGGAAAAATCTATGCAACATATTTATGGGTGAAATGGTTTTAATAATGTATTTATAGTGAATCAATGCAATTTTCTCTGCTCATTTTGTGCGTGGCCGTCTAATTATACAAACACCAAGATGAATACACTATATCACTCCGTCCATATTATGTGCAAAAATATAAATGTATAAAACGGTATGCAGAATAAGTACATTTTAAGTCAAGTAAATCCCTTAAGTGGACAATAAAATAGATTAACTTTTTACACAAATTACTCACTAAACTCTGGATGATGACAAATAAGCATATGCATTTTCAAGCAAATTTGACTTACGGTATTAAAGGTAGCCAAAAATTTTACACAAATCTCAGACAACAGACAGACGGACAGACAGAGAGGGTGGTACTATAAATCAGAGCTGGCAGACCGACAAGCAACAAATATTTGCTCCAATCAAAATGCAGAATTGGTTTTGTCGAAAAATACTTCATATTTGAATGAAATACAATACCCACATACAGCAACTAATGACAAATTGATAAAGATAAAATCATGCTCGCCTTCATAGCGATAAGATTTGTTCAATGTTTATGTTTTTGATTCTACAAAATAAAATACGAAACTTTGAACCGTAGGGCAATTTTGTTCAGTGATTGGACATGATACAAAAATCTGCTTGTGAATTTCTGAATTTTCTCCCAAAATGGAATCAAAAGATTAACAGTTGATAAAATGTTCATAGCAACCATATATGAGACAAGCCATGTGATTTTGTACCCAAGATGTGTGGTTTTTCATGAAAATTATTTACAGAAAATGTGATATTTTCTGTATTTTCTGTATTTACTACTAAATCCCATATATTACCTGTACAAACGGGGAAAATACCAAAATCAGAACTGAATAGTTAAAAAAATATAAAATATATATATTCAGTCTTGAAATCAGAATAATCCCGATCTGATGACAGTTTGTTTGTTTATTAGTGTTTAACGGCCTATCAACAGCTAAGGTCATGTAAGGCCTGGCAAACAGTTCGATCCCATTTTAACCTGCTGCATTGGGGGGAAAATCCCAAAATCAGACCGGAATATTTACATCGAGAACAAATATATTCAGCGATCCGATGACAGGTCCTCGTCAAACCAGAATCACTTGGTCCCCTCCGAAAAGCAGTAGCATCGGTAATAATCTTACTACTTTATAATGGACAATCAGAGCTCCAGATAAGCTGCATATTTGCTTAAATACCCAATTAAAATTGCCAAAAACCCAATTGAAATCAAAGTATCAAAAAGCAATAAAAAATTTGTGGTACCTTTACCATGCTAAAGAAAACAAACAGACCACAAATATAGCATATTTTTCTTATTTTCCATGAAAACACATCTTCGTATTTCATTAGAATTGTCTCCTTCGAAGCAAACTATTCAATAATTGATGTCTGTTGATGTGTAAACCGTAGTGATTTTATTTTACCCAATTAAAATTTTGAAATACCCAATTGCTTCAGAAATGATGGAGTGACAATACATGTATATATGTGTAGTTGCAGCATTGTGATGCTGTCAAAAACAGTCAAAAAATTGACTTTGTAATGCTTTATCAGATTATAATTGTTAAAATGTAGAACGTCGAGATGTAATTTCATGTTTAACAACAATTTCAACTACAAACAGGTACAAAATGTATCAATAATAATTAAAACATCCGCCAATCACAAATATCCATAAATAATGAATTGTTCACACAGGACATCTAAAGTAACAACACAAGGCGAGGTGATTATACAACTTTCTGAACATGTGCTTAGTTCTCATGTTCGAAATAAGGAAGTTTGATTGGTCGAAGATGAGCTGTACTGTCTCGGCCAATCAACTGCCTGATTTTGAGTACACATGTTTGCCAAACCAACTACTGGATTAAATAGCTTAAATTTCTAGAACAATTTTTTTTTAGATTTTCATTGGAAATACATCCAATCGAACTGCCTTATTTCTAGTACAATTTTGACAACTTGGTAAAAGTAAATCTCAGACAATCCAATAGGTTGTTTGTGGCTGTAACTGGAGAAATGGAGCTTACATGATTTGTGACCAGTGTAGCTCCTGATCAAATAGCACACTCCTGGAGCCTGATAATGATCTATACTGCTTGCTAGAAACACGACACGTGTTTCATTGATGGAATGGCAAACAGTGCAGATCATGATCAGCCTGTAGGCTGATCTGAGGCTGATCTGTATCTACACTGGTCAAAATCCGTAAGTCCAATTTCTCCAGTCACAGCCACATTTCGAGTACACATATCAAGACCACAGCGAGACAGTTTTACAATCACATACACCTCCAGTTAACACGGTATACATGTGACACAAGAATGAAACTGTACACAGTGTCGCGTGTATACACGAGTGTCGCGTGTACACCCTGCTACGATAGGATCTCGATCCATCGACACACGCCCCGGTTCACCAACTCGCGATTCACCATTATAGCCTGAAAATATACGAGCGGTCATCAATTAAACATCATTAATTGGGACTGGAATAAGTATACATTCTACATGTTAAACAGCAGAACAGATCAGGCAAAATATGATTTATAGATTAATTCACGAGAAAGTTACGTGTGGTGGCGGGACCAACAGATGCACATTATAAAGGTGGCATATAAAAGATGAACAATTACAATTAAGTGCATGTGCCCGCTATACAGATATAATCATTGTCATATTTATTTTACTCCTAGTAACTCGTGGTGGTATCCGGCTATTTTCATATGCAAATGAGGCATGATATTTTTTAATTATTTATACAAATTAAATAAGTCACCTGCAAAAATAATATTTTCAACAGATTATAAAGTATGATCATTGCACATCAAAAATTAAATACAGAGAACAAATAGTAATGTCCGTTAACATTTTAAGGAAACACAGTTATCACCCATGATATAAGTGTGGAAATCTACGTCAGATATAAAATGTATAATAATGCCAATCAATATGTGGGGTAATGATGAATGGATATTTATTTTGCCAGAACAGTCACAGATGATGTCTCTGATATAAAGAACATTTTCTGCCTACTGAGTGGGCATGTACCTTTAACTTGCAAAAGATAAGAACAGGTTATGCAAGAAGATCCGAGACTACTGAAAACTGTTAACTAAACATGTGACCCACATGGATCGCAATTAATGTCCAAATCACCAGGCAGTCATAAACTACTTACGGACGAGTTGCCATTTATCTGGTAGATGTGTACATAGGGAATTCCATCATCGGCCCGCCCCACAACTTGGGCCTGGAGTAACTTCCCCTGGGTCAACTCCTCCAGAACTGCCGCAGCTTCCGAGCTGAAGTACGTCTCGTCTGCAACACGTTCATTGTTTGTGACCGATATATATTGCTTGTTAGAAGCATAACAGGTGCTTCTTTGATGGAATGGTGAATAGTGCAGATCCTGATCAGACTGCGGATGCATAGGCTGATCTGGATCTACACCCATTTATCCAGCCACATTTCATTGATTGGAAGATGGCAGACACAAGAGATTCACTATAAAACAGTAAACGCTCTCGTCTGGAACACATTCATCGTTTGTGGCAGTGACTGGAGAAATGGGGCTTATGAGATTTGTGACCAGTGTTGCTCCTGATCAAATAGCACACTCCTGTAGCCGTATAACGATCTATATTGCTTGTAAGAAGCATGAAGAGTGCTTCATTGATGGATGCACAGGCTGATCTGGATCAACACTGGTCACAAAGTCCATTAGCCCCATTTCTCTAGTCACAGCCACATTTGATTTATTGATCGAAGATGAGACAAAGAGATTTACTAAATACAGTAAACATGGTCAAAACAAGTGTGCTTGATTTCCGAACTGATGTTATGTCTCGTCTGGCATAGGTCCGTTACATAGCATGGTTAGAGAGATCAGACAAGGCAAGGAAACACGTAGAAATTTCTCCCATTTCCAAGCCGAAGTATATAGAAAATACGAGGCTAGTTAGAGCTCCAGTTAAGGTGCGTAAATTTCTTATTTCTCCATCAAAAATGGCAAGTTGGGAGTGCTTTAGACAATTCTAAAGGACTCCCAACTTGCCATTTTTGATGAAGAAATAACAAAATTTCACCCAAAGTTGGTCAAATTACGCACCTTAACTTGAGCTCTGGCTAGTGCTTTGAAATCAAGTCATCGGGAAAGGTTAGGAAACATGCAGGATTTCATGCCATGGTTTGGAACTGATCCCACAACCTCGTGAATATATGCCTGGCACATTTTCTTCTTTACAAAATAATGAGTAGATATCTTCCATTTCTTGTGCAAGTTAGATGACATACTTACTTTGCAAGGCGGTTATATTTGCCAGGTAACATTCGATGGCTTGAAATGGCAGCGTCATGAAGTCACTTCTGCAAAACAATGGCAGAAAATAATAGAACCACGTGCAAAATACAGGAGAACAACCGACTGATTGATTGATTCTATCAGGACAATCACCGATTGTTGCTCACAGTGTTGATTGCATATATTTATGCCATATTAGGTTGCCTCAGCGGGCGACTTTCTGGCCATGACAAGGACCTGATCTAGTACCAGGCATCCATGTTTTTGCTCGTTATAACAGAGTGTAAACATGACCTGATCATGGAATGATAGAAAAACAGTCATGCGTACATGGAATACTGCTATATCACCTACAGCCTGTGGGATAAGGACACATAACTAACAGGCCCTGATCTAGCTTATATCTAGCTTATATCTAGTTGTGACAACAGGGCGTGTATACCTGATCTGTTTGAGACACTGGTCCGAGATCCTGCTGTAGCCGCCGTAGTCGACATACTTGATGTCACACTCGCCTAGAGCCTCGTAGTCGACCATAATCTGGGCGCGGTACCAGCCGTTCAGCATCGGCGCCGCACAGATCACTCCAGCTGTGGACACATTCGTTATACAAGTGATTTATCAAGCCCTGATAAGACTTGGTTTCACCGTTTGTACCCAAATTTGTTGAGAATGTACCTGGGTACAAACTAGCTCTATCTTGTCCAAGTGGTCATGATTTCTCATTGAGTGACCAGTAAACAGAGGTCTGATCAGACTATGTGGATGGATTACTGATGTGGGGCTATGACGGTCACAGACATTGTAAGATCACTTGTATAATAATTAATTCTATCCGTGTCCCAATGCGATTGGTCTTACATAAAGGCAAGACTAGAGAGAACATTGTGACACAGTTTGCTGTAGCAAGGCTGTGATTAACGGCTTACATAGAATAAGACATCATCGTGTTCCTTGCATGCGGTATCAAAATAGCACTTATCAGGGCCTCATATATCACTTCAGGGCACGAAAATTCCACTCGTCCTGGAAATTTCAATTTGTGTAATGTAGATTTCTTAATTTTGCCATTCCTCTCAAAGTAAGGTAAAGGACGAGTAAACATTTCAAGAATTGTGGTGCCCTGCACTTGTCCAAGTGGTCACGATTCCTCATTGAATGACCAGTAAACAGAGCAGGCCTAGATCAGACTATGTGGATGGACAGGCTGATGGGTGGCTATGACGGTCACTCACATTGTAAGTTCACTTGTATAATAACAAATTCTATCTGTGTCACAATGCGATAGGTCTTACATAAAGGCAAGACTAGAGAGGACATTGCGACACAGTTTGATGTTGCAAGGCTGTGATTGGTGGCTTATATAGAATAAGACATCATCGTGTTCCTTGCATGTGGTACACATTCATACACTACTGGCTTACAACACATTGCGGAGTAAATTTAGAGCAATTCAAAGAGCATTGATTGGTTGGCGTTTTATGTTCATTCAACAAGATCAAAAATATACAGACGGGACTACCTGTATGGGGGTATCACAATGTTAACAGCACTGAAAATACAAGTCTCCACGAAACTCATCGGACCGACAGACATGTCCGACAATTCTAAACATCAAATCACATCTATCTGGTAAACGGATGTCCTGTACAGTTTTGGCAGTTTCGCAGAGACCGTTACAATAAACAAGTTCAGCACCGAAAGACAGTGCGTACATAAAGAAATGCAACCCCTGCCTCCACTATAAACTTTAACTTACTCTCGATGGGTCGGGGGATATCGGGCACCACGCCGTCCTGGATGTAACAGGAACCCATACAGGTGTTCAACCTCTCCAGGGACGTGAAGGTGGGGTGGGTGGGCTGCTGGACAAACAGGCGGCCGGCGTCCACGATACTGGACACAACGACATCCACGGACACACCCTCCGGCAGTGACAACTGTGGTACGATAGTGGGGATTATGAAAGTTTACGAGTATGTACTCTGTGATAAAGCTCGAAATTATAAAGCCTCATTGGCAGAAGAACGAGCGGTGTATATATACATACATGCAATACTAACTTTCTATAGACATACCCTGTGACAGGCTCAACTGTGATGCGAGAACAAATGTTACCTGAATAATGGTGTTTTACTTTCAATTAATCAACATACTCAAAATCAAGATGTTTGATTGGTTGAGGCTGAACAGTGGCACGATAATTGTGATTGTGATTATATAAATTCTACTAATGGTACCACTATTTCTGAGAAGGACCATATGAATGGTGGCAACTTATAACTTTGTTGAGAAAAATAAATAATATATATAAATGAAAACATTTCAAGATTTGCAAGCCATTTGCAAATCTTGAAATGTTTTCATTTCTATTTTACTTATATTTCTCAACAAAACTATAAACAGCGACCATCTGAGAAATAGTGGTACAGTTGAACCTGTGCTAAAGTCACCTCCAAATAGCAAATACCTGTTTATAGCATCCACGCTTTTGTTTTCCCAATTATTCAGTTACTACATAAATGAACCTGTGAACTTTCTCGAACTCATGGCTGGCCTTCATTCACAGGTTTGACTACCACCATATACAAGTGTATTCGGACAACCATGTAAACGGTACCTGCATGATCTCTGGCACCAACACTGGATTGCCCCCTCCGTTACCGCTGGGTCGGCCCTGACCTTGACCCTGACCCTGACCTTGGTCCAGGGGCGCCATGTCCATCCCCGGGTACTTGATGCTTGGGAACTTACGACGGATAATGTTCAACGCTCGGTCAATGGCACTCTGTGGTCCTGAGATAGGAAATTATTTAAGTAACATTTACGTCAATATCAGATACGATTGATTGATTTGGAATAATGTCAAAAACAACATATCAAGCATTAATGGGTATGACAAAAATTATAGTTAATGGTTGTGTTGATGTAATTTTCACATACTTCTCATCCCGACTACCTCATGGAGTTAACCCCCTTCTTCCACTGACCCCTTCAACAATGCAGTAACTTTGACGAAACAGATACATAATGTCATCCGCTAGATAATTAAATGATGAACATTTTTTTGTTTAATCATAGTTGAAGGGGTCAGTGAAACAAGTGGGAGGAGTTAGTGCCATTCTCCCACTGACCCTTTCAATTACAGTATTTTCTAATATTTGTCTTGTATATTTAGCTTATTTATACCTTCAACAACACAGATCTGGAAGTCGGGCGTGTACGGATTGTTCCTCAACCTCAGTCTGGCACCAGACTGGTCGCGTAGCGTCTTGATCGTCTTGCCACGAGTGCCGATGAACAAACCACACATGTCTGACGGGATGTTGAACTCGAAAACTCGCTCCTCATCCAGCAACGGGGGCGAGTTGGCCGATCCGGGCAGGCTGCTTCCCTTTCCGCTATCATTAGACGCCTAGCCAGGAAACGTTGTACACGATGTAGATACAATTGTTGAGTGAATTTAACTGCATAGGTTGGATACATGTATGTTGAACTGTCGTTAGCAGGGAAAACAAGTGTACATGGTGTAGATACAAGCATGGTCAGGGCTTAAAAATTCACTCGCCCCGCTCTCCATGGCGAGTCAATTTTCGTGTTGGCGAGAGGATTTTCTTGTCACTGGCCCGATTTGGCGAGTGACAAATCGGGAAAGGCCATTCTGTATTTTCCGAAAATTTACGGAACTGACAAAATTTGCATCTTAAGTTCCATTCTTTTATTGGTTTTCCGAACGCTTTCTGCGATTTCAAAACAGGAAATGATGTTTTTAATGTTTACAGTAGAAACCGGTATATTGATCAATTACAGCATCCCTGTACTAGACAATTGGACGTCTAGACAGTTGCTATCCGCTCGGCGGATAGTTTTTAATCACTCATAAAACAGACAATGGTCTTGTTCTGCTGACATTGTGCCTCGTGTTTTTTAGTAAGGGCATTATCACCAGATGCAATTTGTGCAGGGTGTGTCGCTGGAAGTGTACTGCGTTAACTACACACTTTTTACGACAGTCAGCGTACACTTGCGCTAATAGTAATCAGCAAATACAGTCACTATTCGTTACAGCGGCACACGTTACAGCGGCATATTCGGCTTCCGGCACCGGCAGGTAATTCCCGCAAACGAATACACAGTTTAAGTCTTATTTAATGTGCGTTATAACGGCGCCGGTACCCGGCGTCGCTGGTACCAGCACTGTGACCCAGCTCTGTTATCCAGCATTACGGAAACCGATATCCGGGAACCAGTCACTGACCATATAATGTGCGTCATAACAGCGCCAGTACCCGGCATCGCTGGTACCCTGCGTCGCTGGTACCAGCTGTTATCCGGCATTACGTGCCGGAAACCGATATTCGGGAACCAGTCACAGACCATATCTAAACAATTTCACAGCTGATTAACCCCGACCTGCTGTCATAAATCGCGGCAATTAACGTGTCGGTACCTTGTCACCTGCTGTGATGTACTATTTTGCAAACATCAATTAAGAAATGGACAGTTAGCAACTAAATTTACAAGTGATTAAATCCAGCAAGGACTGATAGATTGTAAATAAAAAAATATCATAATCGTGAAAAATTTAAATAATTATCGTGTAACATTGCCTCTGGGGCGAGTTCAGACAGGGACGTATCGTCATGTAAATATTTAAAGGGAAACCACTCTACATGTTTTTGCTTTGTATTTTTATAAATTTTAGCATGTAAATTAAAACAAGCTGTTTATTAAAATATGTGTTTCTTTTCTATATGCACATGTTTGCGAATTGCTAACAATAAAGAAACAATTTCACAGATAATCCGGTATCCGGTGGTTACCAATTACCGACATGTTCCAATTACCGTAATTATCCCGACAGTCTGATAGCGAGGAGAAAATCGCCGATTCTTTATACCGGCATATTCGTTATAACGGCAGATTCATCTCTGACGAACTATGCCATTGTAACAAATTCTGACTGTATATTGAATTAAAATAGTTTGCAAGACGCAGCACGCTGCATACATAGCCACTGCAAAATGAATCTGTGTATTGGAAAACGCTTAATAAAGTTACAAAGCATCTGTACAATTGATGCGTAGATATGTACATGTAGGTTGGCGACATGGATGGGTGGACTGGTTGTACCGAGTCATACAGGCTAGTTTCATTTGCATGGACCAAGGGATTGTAGAGAAAATGAATTACACAAATGTTGACCACTTTGGGTGCGAATGGCATGATGGAGTGGTCACAATTTCCTTCATAAAAAGCACTCACCTCACTGGTATTATCACAGTTGGTCGATACATCGCCGTTGCTCAACTGCTCACCACTCGGCACATCTACGTGTCTGTTTGTATCGTCCTTACTTCTATTCCCACCGTTGACATGCCGCAACACATTTGTTGGTGCATTCTTTTCAGCATCTTTGCTTACATTTGAGTCAGTGGTACAATCTGTTTTCTCCACACATTGCTGGGAGCTTTTAGCATCACAATCATTCGAGGCAGTCACTAAATGCGGATCATTCACAATGTCAGAATGACAAGACTTCGGTTTCATCTGAAGATTATTTTCTAATTGTTCATTGGCATCAGACACAGAAGTAGCAACACACTCTGGGGTACCATTCAGTCTGTGAGTTTCACAGTTCAAACTTGGCAATGAATTTTCTGATATGATAGCGTTTTCAAGAATGATCTGAGACTCCAAACTATTGACCATGTCTGTGTCTTCTGAATTGTGTGTTTCACTTGTGTTTTCTTTTAGATCACTAGAATCAAGACTTGCATTTGTAGGCTCTGAATGAAGGTGGTTTTCCGTTGATGACATGACCATCTGCTCTTCTATTTGACTCTGGAGAATGGAGGTATTTTCTGTTGTCTCATCGTGCTCTGTGTCAACTATTGGTTCTGCAACTGTGACTGTAGCAACTGACGACAGTTCCACAACGGTAGATACATCCACATCGTTTTCAGCTTGTCCTTTAGCAGATACCTCCTCGCACCGATTTCCAACACAAACAGCAATGGCTTCCTTGATTGTTTGTTCCACAAGCTGTTCCCCGACTTTCGCAATAGCTGGATCAATGTCCTCATGAAGATTACTTTTGTCTGAGGTTTTATTAGAATCAGACGCGGCCTGGGACGGAGTGGCACTGCATGTATCTGCCACTGTGTTATGTATATGCTCGTCAACCAGTTCCAGTGTGTCAGCAATATCGACTCTGTTACCACTCACAACACTTGGAACATTGACCTTTTCCAGGTTATCCCCACCACCCAGAGAAGCGATACATCCTGCATTAAGGTCACCACTGACTTCAACCATTGCCTTTTTACCTCGATCACCACTTGGAGAAAGATTACTTTCCATCCTGCAATCACCACCTCCATCTTTGACCACTGTATCACCGCTAACAGAAATATCTGAATTTTGTTTAGTAGTGATCTTATCGGGGGGCTCAGTAAGTTTTCGTTGACCAGGTGGTTTCTTGCGTTGGAACAGCCAGAATAAGATACCCAGCAGGCCTGTAGCAGCGACAGCTGGCACAGCAAAGGAAATCAGTGACTTCACAGAATGCATCTCACTACTGAAACAAATAGGAAATCTGTTCACACTTTTTCCAGTGGAGTGCTGGAGATGTCGCAATCATAACTGGGAAGTTTTTGTAAAAACTAGAAATGGACGCTTGTCGACAAGCGCATGTGTATCCCCCTCCCCAGATACACAAGTAGTTTGAAAAAAGGGTGTTCGAGTTATGCTCCGGAGACAAAATCAGTGACGGAAAAACAAAGGGAGATAACTAAATAATTAGTGATGCAAGAGTTGTCATTCTTGCGTGACACACCTTTAGGGTCGTGGTCTATGCATGTGTGAAGATTCATGAAAATATTCCAAAGGGTGTTCGAGTTATGCTCCAGACACGAACAGTGCACGAAACAACAAAGGGAGAGAACTAAGAAATTAACGATGCAAGAGTTGTCATTCTTACGTGCGACACACCTTTGGGTCGTCTTCTATGCACGTGTGAAGTTTAATAAACTAGAAAATATGTTCATAGAACACGGATGTCCCACATATCGCTTTGATAATAAATCAGGCCAAATTCCAAGTCAAAATTTTCTTTTACCCGAGCGTTAAAGTTTTTGAAGCACCAAGTATGTGACCTTGACCCTGGGCTTGGCGGGGGCAGGACGAACGTGGATTTGGCACAGGGCGGTAGAGGACCATTAGAGCAATGTGTATATGAAATATGAAGGAGATCGGTCGAAGGATGAAGAAATTATGAGACATTTACCCGAGTGTTAAAGTTTTGTGACGGACAGACGACGGAAGGACGGGACGCACGTTCCTACGAATGAATACTTGTTGGGTTTTTACTCTATAAAAATACCCAACAAGAGTACCCAACACTATCCTAACCCTACCCAATAAGATCCCTGTATGCTTACAACAAGTACCCATTCATGTGTGCGGACGGACGGACAAGGGTAACACTAAATGCCCCCTCCACTATCGTGGTGGGGAATACAAATATTCCAAAGGGTGTTCGAGTTATGCTCTGGATACAAAATCAGAGCACGAAACAACAAAGGGAGATAAGTAAACAAGAATTCCGCGGAATCAAATGCCTCGCCTTGTCCAGCCTTGACCTCGAGCCTGGGCCCAAAAGCAATTTTCACTGGCCCGAACATATTATACAATTATTGACTAGTGAGCCATAGAATATCAGATTATATTCTATGGCTCACTAGTCAATAATTGTTTTATTATATGATAATAGTCTGTATATAGCACTTACGACCTTATGCTACTAGACAAAAATTGAAAAAGAATTTGAAAAAAAAAATGAAAAAGTTTAAAAATCAAAAATAATAATGCTTGCTACTGGAGCCTAGAATTTTTTTTTAATAGTCCTATGTTTATCTACATATATCTGCACAGGTCCACATAATGCCACAATATTTTCAACACAGTTTACGGAAATGTAATAAACAAAAAAAAAATTAAAAAATAATGCTCGCTACTGGAGCCCAGAATTTTTGTTAATAGTCCTATATTTATCTACATATATCTGCACAGGTCCATATACTGCCACAATATTGTCAACACAGTTTACGGAAATGTAATAATGTACCTGTATAAATTACCAGTAATAAGTTAGTGGTCGGCTAAAAAATTGAAAAAGAATGTAAAAAAAAAATGGAAAAAAAAATTAAATTTAAAAAAAAATAATGCTCCCTACTGGAGCCCAGAATGTTTTTTAATAGTCCTATATTTATCTACATATCATATATGCACAGGTCCACATATTGCCACAATATTTTCAACACAGTTTACGGAAATGTAATATAATCATTTACCTGTATAAATTACCTGTAAGTGGTCAGTTGCACATGCTAGCACATGCACAGGTGAATAGTCTGTATATAGCACTTACGACCTTATGCTACTAGACAAAAATTGAAAAAGAATTTGAAATAATAAATGGAAAAAAAAAGTTTAAAAATTAAAAATAATAATGCTTGCTACTGGAGCCCAGAATTTTTTTTTAATAGTCCTATATTTATCTACATATATCTGCACAGGTCCACATAATGCCACAATATTTTCAACACAGTTTACGGAAATGTAATATACAATGTAGTAATTTACCTGTATAAATTACCTGTGGTCAGATATAGTGGTCAAGACTGGACATTTGCACATGCTAGCACATGCACAGGTGAATGGTTCTCCCAGTCTCTATTGTTCTCTCTACAGGTAAGGTGTACAGAGCACACGAGAAAAGGTGTACAGAGCAGACGAGAAAACAGGTCTTCATGCATTATTGTCCAGTTTGTAGAGTGCGCAAAACAAAAAAGGGAGATAACTAAAAAATTAGCTACGCAATAGTTGTCATTCTTGTGCGCGACACACCTCCGGGTCGTGGTCTATGCATGTGTGAAGTTTCATGAAAATATTCCAAAGGGTGGTCGAGTTATGCTCCGGACAGGAAATCAGTGCACGAAAACAAAAAAGGGAGATAACTAAAAAATTAGCTATGCAAGAGTTGTCATTCTTGTGCATGACACACCTTCGGTTCGTGGTCTAATTGAATGTGTGAAGTTTCATAAAAATATTCCAAAGGGTGGTCGAGTTATGGTCAATCAGTGCACGAAACAAAAAAGGGAGACAACTAAAAAATTAGCTATGCAAGAGTTGTCATTCTTGTGCGCGACACACCTTCGGGTCGTGGTCTATGCATGTGTGAAGTTTCATGAAAATATTCCAAAGGGTGGTGGAGTCATGCTCCGGACACGAAATCAGTGCGAGAAACAAAAAAGGGAGATAACTCAAAAATTAGCTATGCAAGAGTTGTCATTCTTGTGCGCGACACACCTTTGGGTCGTGGTCTATCCATGTGTGAAGTTTCATGAAAATATTCCAAAGGGTGTTCGAGTTATGCTCCGGACAAGAAGTGTCTGCGGCGGACGCGGCCCGCTGTCAAATCCATAGTATCCCCCGACGGAGTCCGGGGTATACAATAACAAAAACTAGATGGCCGCGGACCACATGTCGCGTCTGCTGAGGCTTTGACAGAACACCGAAAAACTTTAACCAAAAACTTTAACCCTAACGCACGTACGTACGCCAATGCACGCCTTGGGGCGAGGCATGGACAGTAAAAAAATAGATACAGTAGATGGAAAAACTTTAAACGAAAAAACTTTAACCGGACACACGGACGTACGGACGTATGCCAAAATGCTGACGATATCGCGCTTTCCGCAAGCGGGTGCGACAATGATGATAAACACACATGTGAAGTATCAAGGTAATGGGTGAAGCAGTTGCAGAGATATAGTACACGAAAAAACTTTAACAAATAAATTCAAAGTAATTTGACCGTGACATTGCGCACAGGGGCCGCACGGTTGGGGGTTAGAGTGAAAATATGGACGATGATAAACACCCATGTGAAGTTTCAAGGTAATGGGCGAAGCAGTTGCAGAGATATAGTATAACAAAAAAGTTTTAAGCAAAACATTTAACCAGACGTACGTTAAAAAGTTAATGTTGAAAATGGCTAAGTCAATTACGTAGAAATAATAGGTGTAAAAAAATGGTCACATGTTGGATAGTTGTATGTGGTAGGCACCCCTTGGTTATGAAGCTGTGAAAGTTTGGTGGTCCTAGGTGGTACAGTACCAAAGAAATGAACTTAAACACGAAAACTTAACATTGAAAACGCGAAAACTTAACATTGAAAATGGCTAAGTCGATTGCGCGGAAAAAATGGGTCAAGTTAAAAAAAAGAGTAACATGTTGGATAGTGATATGTGGTGGGCACCCCTTGATTATGAAGCTGTGAAAGTTTGGTGGTCCTAGGTGGTACAGTACCAAAGAAATGGACTTAAACACGAAAACTTAACATTGTAAACGTGAAAACTTAACATTGAAAATGGCTAAGTCGACTGCGCGGAAAAAATGGGTCAAGTTAAAAAAAAGAGTAACATGTTGGATAGTGATATGTGGTGGGCACCCCTTGATTATGAAGCTGTGAAAGTTTGGTGGTCCTAGGTGGTACAGTACCAAAGAAATGGACTCAAACACAAAAACTTAACATTGATTGTGGACGCCGCCCGCCCGGCTTTCGCCAATCCAATAGCCTGGATTTTTTTTCAAAAAACCTGGCTAAAAATTAGTATTAAACTTGAAGGAGAACTATCCAGTGAATGAGGTTAGTTTCTTAGTTGAACAGTTAATTTAGTATTTAAGACAGAATTCCATCAACAGGGTCTGAGGATTTTACACATTTTCACTATATTCTGAATAACTTTTTACCAAACTATCGAAATGCGGTAAAATTGTGCCAGTGTAGCAATTAATTGGCTTGTTTATTCCAAAATCCACATATTTTATTACGACGTACAAAAGCTAAATTGTATGTGAATTGCGCAGTAGCCGATGCGCATAATTAGCCGAAATGGGAAAATTAAGAGCCCCACGTCCGGTTATTTGTATGCCCTTTCTGCTTTAGCATTTGGGATTAAACTTTTTTTATTATTCTTTGTTTATTCAGGGCATGGGATCATGTGGTCTATTGTTTACACTGGATTAATGGCGGCGGCCATGAGGTCTCCAGTAAATCTTATTTTTCATCAATAAGACTGCGGTTTCTTCCTTTTAATGATGACCATCTTCCAGCCGTTAACCCTAAGAGACCGCCAATACCAAATTTAGCAGCATTACTTGTGTAGTTAGTCTGAACATTCTGCAGAGAAATTTGGCTATGGACAGTACGGGAGTAGATTGCAAGTCAGAAAGCAGGTCCGTATTCCAACGGTACTAATGCTTCAAATATTAATTATATATGAAATAAAGCCCAAATCTTGAAATTTAGTCTTGTTTCTTACTTTCACATGTGATTCACATGTTTTAATGAAAAAACTGTTAAATACACAGCACAAAACGGGCTGGAAGCTTCATGGAGGAAGTGACATACCTGCCATCTTAATTTTGCATATGTTCCCATATAGGTACGGCAATATCATTTAAGAGATTTTGACATACTATGGTGGATTTACGGAGGTTTTGGTAAATGGCCAGTTCGGTAAATTGATATTATAGTGTGAATGGTTCGGCGGTTTCGGTAAAAAGGATTATTATAGTATAATTGATCAATGGTGAATGCCTAACAATAGGATAACATGGCAAAGTGTGACCAAACAATGTAATTACCCGATTATTACCTCTTTGATCACGATTTTGACATATTGGCCAGTCATTTGTTTGGGTATCTATATTTTGTCTTTGTAAAAGTTAATCTTTTTGTGTATTGTGCATTTTCAGTTACCAATGGACGAATGTCTCCAGGTCATGGAACACAACAAAATGAACCAAGTAAATTTGGTTTATATCTATTATATATACATACACAAACATTTATCCAGCACATTTAACATACATACATAAATTACCAGGAGAACAGGAGTAAACATGCCCATATATTCCTTGACCGAGGCTGGACATAAAATCCATATCAAATGCCTTAATTAGGCTACTCTATTGTATCATTTTATCGAAACCTCCGAACCATTCACTCTATAATATCAATTTACCGAACTGGCTATTTACCGAAACCTCTGGTATCCCTATGGTGGGCTACATGTGTGCTAAATGTGTTCATGGTAAAAGAAACATGTCAACAATGGGAAATATCTTGGAACAAACCAAGTAATCTACACTTTTTATTTTTCTCAACTAAGACATAATATCAGTTGAATTGTTTGAAATCATAAAATAAAATGTGTGCTTTATAATCAAACTTCAGAACACTGATTTTATGACAAGCAACAGACCACCATAGGTTTATGAAACTAGGTTACTATTTTTAGATATTCTAGGAAATCACATGTCTGATTTTCAGAAAATTCAGAAGGAAATCATAAACATCATACAACAATATGACAGATTGCATGAAGTGAAAATAGATAAAATGTCAGTAAAAATATATCCTTTTTAACTGCCAATGATTTTATTTTATTGTATCATTCAGTATTTATGTGTTCTTGATTCAGTGAAAAACATTGTCCTAGTTACACATTTACATATATATATGTAAACAACCAATAGGTGGCACAGTTATTTGTTTATGTCAGAAATAGTGTTTACCGCAAATAAATGGAACCTGCGGCCATACAGGACGCTAGTCGCTACCATATCGTTTGCAACTACACAATTATTACGAACATTTAGACGTAAAACAACATCAATCTATCAAAACAAAATTATTTTTCTAGAAACTACAATACTGATAGTCAGTGGCGTCTGTCTCATGCATATATAGCGAGAGAGATGAACTGACACGGCAAATATCTGCAACTGAATCTCGACCTTGCAATGTAAACTTTCACCCCACCCACTCGGTTTATAATGGAAATAACAAACATTTTGACAAGACGTAGAAAACTTGGTGGCAATATGCAACCTTATTACAAAAATACACACATCGTAAATACGGAATTATCTATCCCTGAACTTCCGACAATATGAAGCAGTTGTCATGGGAATGGATTTGCTCTCCTTGACCACAAAAAATCGCCAAAATGTTGTAAACTTCCACACGTGCTCGTGCACCTTGCACAATAAACTCTCGTAGAAGTCCCGCGAGATGATTAGCGAGACTGTCCGTCTTTTTCGAACTATGTAACAATTGAACTTGTATTACTACGACGGCAAAGTTAATCAATTATATTCTTTAATTATATTAAGTTTTCATTACATTTTACTTAATAGGTATGTCAATAACATTACTATTCCCAGAAAACACTATAATTGTATTATTTTATATTACTAATATTGAGGATTATTTTGTGTGATGTTTAGTGCGGATGTACATGCTTAGTAAATTGGTCAAAACCAAAACATAATCAGATGTGAACTGACAGTTTATCGATCTGTCAGAATAATTTATCCACATTTTATGTCATTCGCTTTGAAAGAAAAAAATTGTTACCTTTTATGTTAATACATATGTGGACTAGATATAACAATGATCGACTTAACTTAATATCTGTAAACACCGTAATGTATTTTAGGGTGATTCTAAAAGTGATTTGATCAGGATGGAATCTTCTGATGAAAGAAAGGAAATCCGACACTTGGTAGTATCCGACAGCTACCAATATTCAGACTGTACAAGCAACATCAAGAAGTAAACTATCAGCAGCATACTACGGCCATGGAGATAGTTGGCGATTATGAATACAGTAAGAAAGACCTCATTGGACATGGGGCCTTCGCTGTCGTCTTCAAGGGACGAATACGTAAGGTAGGTACGGCCATATATCTTAAATGGGTGCAAGATTAATGAGTAATAGCAATTTGAAAAAACAGTGGCGAATAAAGACTGAGGGGACGTCGTGTATCGTAAACGTAAGCTACATATACATGAAACGATAATTAGCGTCGCAAAATGTAAATTAAATTTACTGCTGTTTTTTTGCACTCTTGTGTTGATCGAAGAACCAGTACCAGTACCGCACTTTCGGTGATTCCATCTTCCACAGCTGTCACAAGCTACGGCGTGGGATCGACTTTTGACGTTGCACTGAATGCAGGGAAACACTTCATTCATGATGTCTGAAATGAATGAGACTGACGAACGAAACAATTCTGTAGTGTTATATACATCTGCTTCACATGGCACTGATCACCTGCAGAATATATCATTCACTCACACGCCCAATCATAATACCCACGCTAATTAATTAATGTTCACATTTGAACTTGGGGTGTTCATCAATTGGCTTACCGGTTTGCATTAAAATATCCACTAATTGGCTTAAGCCAATTCATTTACATTTAAGCGCTATGCGCACATGCCTTAATTACTCTATTGTAGCATTTTGCTGAAATCTCCGAATCATTCACACTATAATATCAATTTACCGATCTGATAATTTACCGAAACCTCCGGTATCCAGATGCTACTGTCTGTTTCACGTTTTGCTGCCGACATACTTTTTGGCATTAAACTCGTTAATTCTTAAAAATATATAAAGTATAAGTAGTTTTTCATCAATAACAAAAAAGTCACCATCCCCAAAAAAATTATTTGAAGAAATTCGGTCAAATATTGATTTTATTGCGAAAAAAAGATTTTCCTATGGGAATTTTACATGGGGCTAAAAATAGATATTTTATTAATTTATATATTTTTAGCCAGGTTTTTTGAGAAAAAAATCCAGTCTATTGGATTGGCAAAAGCCGGGCGGGCGGCGTCCACAATCAATGTTAAGTTTTCGTGTTTGAGTCCATTTCTTTGGTACTGTACCACCTAGGACCACCAAACTTTCACAGCTTCATAATCAATGGGTGCCCACCACATATCACTATCCAACATGTTACTTTTTTTTTAACTTGACCCATTTTTTCCGCGCAGTCAACTGAGCCATTTTCAATGTTAAGTTTTCGCGTTTACAATGTTAACTTTTCGTGTTTAAGTCCATTTCTTTGGTACTGTACCACCTAGGACCACCAAACTTTCACAGCTTCATAATCAAGAGGTGCCCACCACATATCACTATCCAACATGTTACTTTTTTTTTAACTTGACCCATTTTTTCCGCGCAGTCGACTGAGCCATTTTCAATGTTAAGTTTTCGCGTTTACAATGTTAACTTTTCGCGTTTACAATGTTAACTTTTCGTGTTTAAGTCCATTTCTTTGGTACTGTACCACCTAGGACCACCAAACTTTCACAGCTTCATAATGAAGGGGTGGCCACCACATATTACTATCCAACATGTTACTTTTTTTTTAACTTGACCCATTTTTTCCGCGCAGTCGACTTAGCCATTTTCAATGTTAACTTTTTGCGTTTACAATGTTAACTTTTTGTGTTTGAGTCCATTTCTTTGGTACTGTACCACCTAGGACCACCAAACTTTCACAGCTTCATAACCAAGGGGTGCTTACCACATACAACTATCTAACATGTGACCATTTTTAGCCAGGTTTTTTGAAAAAAAATCCAGGCTATTGGATTGGCGAAAGCCGGGCGGGCGGGCGGCGTCCACAATCAATGTTAAGTTTTCGTGTTTGAGTCCATTTCTTTGTTACTGTACCACCTAGGACCACCAAACTTTCACAGCTTCATAATCAAGGGGTGCCCACCACATATCACTATCCAACATGTTACTTTTTTTTTAATTTCACCCATTTTTTCCGCGTAGTCGACTTAGCCATTTTCAATGTTAAGTTTTCGCGTTTACAATGTTAAGTTTTCGTGTTTAAGTCCATTTCTTTGGTACTGTACCACCTAGGACCACCAAACTTTCACAGCTTCATAATCAAGGGGTACCCACCACATATCACTATCCAACATGTTACTTTTTTTAGCCAGGTTTTTTGAAGAAAAAAATCCAGGCTATTGGATTGGCGAAAGCCGGGCGGGCGGGCGGCGGGCGGCGTCCACAATCAATGTTAAGTTTTCGTGTTTGAGTCCATTTCTTTGTTACTGTACCACCTAGGACCACCAAACTTTCACAGCTTCATAATCAATGGGTGCCCACCACATATCACTATCCAACATGTTACTTTTTTTTTTATCTTGACCCATTTTTTCCGCGCAGTCGACTTAGCCATTTTCAATGTTAAGTTTTCGCGTTTACAATGTTAAGTTTTCGTGTTTAAGTCCATTTCTTTGGTACTGTACCACCTAGGACCACCAAACTTTCACAGCTTCATAATCAAGAGGTGCCCACCACATATCACTATCCAACATGTTACTTTTTTTTTAACTTCACCCATTTTTTCCGCGCAGTCGACTTACCCATTTTCAATGTTAAGTTTTCGCGTTTACAATGTTAACTTTTCGTGTTTAAGTCCATTTCTTTGGTACTGTACCACCTAGGACCACCAAACTTTCACAGCTTCATAACCAAGGGGTGCCTACCACATACAACTATCCAACATGTGACCATTTTTTTACCTTCACCTATTATTTCTACGTAATTGACTTAGCCATTTTCAACGTTAACTTTTTAACGTACGTCTGGTTAAAGTTTTTTGGTTAAAACTTTTTCGTTATACTATATCTCTGCAACTGCTTCGCCCATTACCTTGAAACTTCACATGGGTGTTTATCATCATCCATATTTTCATTCTAACCCCCAACCGTGCGGCCCTGTGCCCAATGTCAAGGTCAAATTACTTTGAATTTTTTTTTGTTAAAGTTTTTTTTCGTGTACTATATTTCTGCAACTGCTTCACCCAATACCTTGATACTTCACAAGGGTGGGTGTTTATCATCATTGTCCGCACCTGCTTGCGGAAAGCGCCATCCTGTGCCCAATGTCAAGGTCAAATTACTTTGATTTTTTTTGTTAAAAAGTTTTAGTTTTTTTCGTGTACTATATCTCTGCAACTGCTTTATTCACAAATACCTTGATACTTCACATGGGTGTTTTATCATCAATTGTCGCACCTGCTTGCGGAAAGCGCGATCCTGTGCCCAATGTCAATGGAATCAAATTACTTTTGAATTTTTTTGTTAAAGTTTTTTTCGTGTACTATATCCTCTGCAACTGCTTCACCCAATACCTTGATACTTCACATGGGTGTTTATCATAATTGTCGCACCTGCTTGCGGAAAGCGCGATCCTGTGCCCAATGTCAAGGTCAAATTACTTTGAATTTTTTTGTTAAAGTTTTTTCGTGTACTATATTTCTTTCTTGCAACTGCTTCACCAATAAAACCTTGATACTTCACATGGGTGTTTATCATCATTGTCGCACCTGCTTGCGGAAAGCGCGATCCTGTGCCCAATGTCAATGGTCAAATTACTTTGATTTTTTTTGATTTAAAGTTTTTATTTTTTCGTGTACTATATCTCTGCAACTGCTTCACCCAATACCTTGATACTTCATCAGGTGTTTATCATCATTGTCGCACCTGCTTGCGGAAAGCGCGATCCTGTGCCCAATGTCAAGGTCAAATTACTTTGAATTTTTTTTTGTTTTTTTAAAGTATTTTTTTCGTGTACTATATCTCTGCAACTGCTTCACCCAATACCTTGATACTTCACATGGGTTGTTTATCATCATTGTCGCACCTGCTTGCGGAAAG
Source organism: Conchocele bisecta (assembly GCA_029237695.1). Lineage (NCBI taxonomy): Eukaryota > Metazoa > Mollusca > Bivalvia > Lucinida > Thyasiridae > Conchocele > Conchocele bisecta. The sequence continues at coordinate 31,779,374 of CM055277.1, forward strand.
CGCGATCCTGTGCCCAATGTCAAGGTCAAATTTACTTTGAATTTTTTTGTTAAAGTTTTTTCGTGTACTATATCTCTGCAAACTGCTTCACCAATACCTTCATACATTCACATGGGTGTTTATCATCATTGTCGCACCTGCTTGCGAAAGCGCGATCCTGTGCCCAATGTCAAGGTCAAATTACTTTGATTTTTTTTGTTAAAGTTTTTTCGTGTACTATATCTCTGCAACTGCTTCACCCAATACCTTGATACTTCACATGGGTGTTTAATCATCATTGTCGCACCTGCTTGCGGAAAGCGCGATCCTGTGCCCAATGTCAAGGTCAAATTACTTTGAATTTTTTTGTTTTTTTTGTTAAAGTTTTTTCGTGTACTATATCTCTGCAACTGCTTCACCCAATACCTTGATAACTTCACATGGGTGTTTATCATCATTGTCGCACCTGCTTGCGGAAAGCGCGATCCTGTTGCCCAATGTCAAGGTCAAATTACTTTGAATTTTTTTGTTAAAGTTTTTTCGTGTACTATATCTCTGCAAACTGCTTCACCCAATACCTTTCATACTTCACATGGGTGTTTATCATCATCTTGTCGCACCTGCTTGCGAAAGCGCGATCCTGTGCCCAATGTCAAGGTCAAATTACTTTGAATTTTTTTGTTAAAAAGTTTTTTGTGTACTATGTCTCTGCAACTGCTTCACCCAATACCTTGATACTTCACATGGGTGTTTATCATCATTGTCGCACCTGCTTGCGGAAAGCGCGATCCTGTGCCCAATGTCAAGGTCAAATTACTTTGAATTTTTTTGTTAAAGTTTTTTCGTGTACTATATCTCTGCAACTGCTTCACAATACCTTGATACTTCACATGAGTGTTTATCATCATTGTCGCACCTGCTTGCGGAAAGCGCGATCCTGTGCCCTATGTCAAGTTCAAATTACTTTGAATTTTTTTTGAATAAAGTTTTTTCGTGTACTATATCTCTGCAACTGCTTCACCCAGTACCTTGATACTTCACATGGGTGTTTATCATCATTGTCACACCTGCTTGCGGAAAGCGCGATATCGTCGGCATTTTGGCATACGTTCGTCCGTGTGTCCGGTTAAAGTTTTTTGGTTAAAGTTTTTCCATCTACTATATCTATTTTTTTAGTGTCCATGCCTCGCCCCAAGGCACGACATGCAGGCCACGGCCATCTAGTCTACAAAAAGTGGGTATAATTATGTTATCCAAGTGTCTATGCTTGGAAAAAACCTGGCCTTCGTGGCTTTGCCTCGTTTCTTGTTTTAACTTCACCTATTATTTCTACGTAATTGACTTAGCCATTTTCAACGTTAACTTTTTAACGTACGTCTGGTTAAATGTTTTGGTTAAAACTTTTTAGTTATACTATATCTCTGCAACTGCTTCGCCCATTACCTTCAAACTTCACATGGGTGTTTATCATCGTCCATATTTTCATTCTAACCCCCAACCGTGCGGCCCCTGTGCGCAAAATTTATTTGTTAAAGTTTTTTCGTGTACTATATCTCTGCAACTGCTTCTTCACCCATTACCTTGATACTTCACATGGGTGTTTATCATCATTGTCGCACCCGCTTGCGGAAAGCGCGATATCGTCAGCATTTTGGCATACGTCCGTGTGTCCGGTTAAAGTTTTTTCGTTAAAGTTTTTCCATCTACTATATCTATTTATTTAGTGTCCATGCCTCGCCCCAAGGCGCGACGTGCAGGCCACGGCCATCTAGTCTACACAAAGTGGGTATAATTATGTTATCCAAGTGTCCATGCTTGGAAAAAACCTGGCCTTCGTGGCTTTGCCTCGTTTCTTGTTTCGCTGTAAATTCGATATTTGATGGAATTTCATCCAACAATTTTTTTGGGGGAGGGTGACTTTTTTGTTATTGTTGAAAAAGTACTTACATTTAAATATTTTTTAGTTATTTGCTAGTTATTGCTTTTTCAAGGAGGAATAGTGAAGAAAGATCCAAAAAGTTCATTTATCACCTCTTAACTGTCGAAAGTACAAAAATATGACAGAAATTAGACAATTTTACAGGATAGAGACAAAATTTAGGTTATTTGTCCACATACTTGTATGGATCAAAGAGGCGCCAAATCAGCTTCCTTCGTGGCATACAAACAAATTTAAGGTTTGTTTTTTTTCACCAAATTGTAAGAATCAAATTGCTAATTGTTGTTCCTTCATGGGTACAAACACTAATTATCATTCCTTTGCTGCATACGAACACAATTTATGGTTGTTGTATGGAATGAAGGGACACTAATTAAGGCTTAAAAACAAAGTAAGATCCAACATTTCATTTCTACGCCTCTAACCGTCGGAACACAAAACGTACATTCCTGATGCATGGTTTTGATACGTCTCCATACATCCACGAAAATGCCAATATTTTACAGGACATTCGGTCTGGTAAACTTGAAATCTTTACCAGACCAAAAAAGGTTTATAAAAAATAAAATTAATTTTTGTGTGATATTTAAGAGCCTTTTAGTTTAAGTATATCAGTCATATAAGAAAAGCTAGTTAGCACCAGAAGTGCATACCCAAGGAATGTGATTTCATTGAAGGTTAGAATAAAAATAAATTTACTTTTTTTTATAGTCGGACATTCGGTCCGGTGACTTCGGGTTTACCGTCGGACCGGCGGCAATTTTGACGGACATGTCCGATGACTTTCGTTGTCACCCTCCTGTTGGTGGCAAACAGCTTAAAATTAATACATGTAAATAATGATCCCTGCATAGAGAAAACAGATATAATACTACAGTATTATACATACATGTGTATGCATCCGGCTTATCTGGATCTACACTGTTTGTCAATACCACTATACAGGTCTGTAGTGTTGAACGGGTTAAAACATTATGTACACCTTGAAAGTTAATTGCCACAAATTCATTCTGTTGATTTCATTAAATTGTAATAATTTACTATGCACTTCCATTTGTAAACTGTCATACACATTATATTATAACAGTTTTAGTGTTTATTGTGGCTGGATAAATGGGGATTATAGCATTTATGGTCAGTGTAGAACGAGACCAGCATTCAGTCGGTGTTATACCCATCATACTGCTAGCAAACAACATACTGCACAATATTGGCTGCACGTTTTCCGCTTTATATGCAACAGGTTGCACTATATCGCTACACCACGCTACAGAGTAAAAATGTGCGTACCGGTAATAGCGTTTACACTCCGCAAACTAAAATATAGAGAAAACCTGCAGTGCGTTGACGTTCAGACTTCGCTATATTGTTAGTGAGAGAAAATTCTACAATGTGACACAAAAATATTACCATAAACTTACCGTATTAGTAAAATTCTTAGGTCACTTTCCACGAAGTAGCACATTTGGAAAGACTACTCCATCATAACTCTTATGTAATGCAGGCGTGCATCTGCAGATCAGGGGCTACACTGGTCACAAATACCATAAGCCCCATTTATCCAGCCTGAGTCTTAGCCACATATTTCAACAGGTGTGCACAAGACCAGGCTGTACATGTATCATACTGTTATTGGATTGGGACTCCAGTTAGCACTCCGTTTTTCCTGTGATGGCCGTTGTTTGACAGTTGTTTGCCATGAGGACAGCTGCCCACAACATAACCTTATGTCACAGATATGTGGCTGTGACGGGTGAAATGGCGCTTATGGGATTTGTGACCAGTGTGGTTCCTGATCAAATGCCATACTCCTGTAGCCTGGTAACGATCTATATTGTTTGTTAGAAGCATGACGGGTGTTTCATTGATGGAATGGTGAACAATGTTGATTCTTGTTAGACTATGCATATTCACAAGCTGGTCTGGATCTACACTGGTGGCACACCCATAAGTCCCATTTCTCCAGTCACTGCCACATATAATGGCTGACATAATGATCAGCTCACACAATGTGCCCACCATAACAAGGTGTCCACAAAGCCTTTGTTCTGCCACACAAAATCCTCATATGCAAATTCACAGATTTCCCGTTTTCTAAGGTTTGTTTACTTGACATTGTATTCTCTGTACAATACACGTACATGTATGTGCAAATAATTGAAATGCGACTATTTCCTAGCACTGTTTGGCCGTAAAGTTAATATATATATATGTTACATCTACTGCAAGCATGCATGGGTACTTTATTTGCACATGCCCTCTGTCTGTCCCTAAGACTCTGATGAGTGCATGGGCAGATCCAGGATTTCAGGTAGGGGTGGGGCAGGACTTCTTGATTGAAATAGTTTACTATATTTTCGAACTAGCACCGTTTTCGTCGAAGACTGCTATGTGGGTCCGGCGGTATGCCATCCGGAATATTTTTGATATCTACACCCCATTTTGCTGCGTTCTGGTGTATTTTAGAGCAAAAATATCTTTACTCACCCAATTTTAGGTGGGGGGGGGCGTGCACCAGGTTTTTCCCTACGTGAATCCGCCCTTGTCGTGGAAAAGCAAAACTTTAACAATTTTGTTATAAATCTTTAAAATTACAGAATCAGTCAATTTGTAGTAAATTAAAATGTTAGTAACCAGCATACATGTCACTGTTCATTTGTCAATTTAGATATTTTCTGGAAATGCTGGAATATCACCATTTTTCTGATTCATTTACATAAACTACTTTCTTCATGTGTGTGATCAGACATACATTCTTAGCTTTGGATTTCTTCCAGAATGTATGTGTATACTATACAGTCGTGTACCTTCACATGCTAGAAACATGTGGACATTAATGGCACAATAATACATGGTGGAAAGGAAAAATGCCATTACTTTTCCTTTCCACCATGTATTATTGTGCCATTAATGTCCACATGTTGCTATATTTGATCGGCCACACGTTTCTGTATTAGATCTGCCACACATTTCTGTATTTGATCGGCCACACGTTTCTGTATTTGATGGGTCACACGTTCCTATGTATGATCTGCGTTACAGCGCCACGACAAGACGGTGGCCATCAAGAGTATTACCAAGAAGAACATTGCCAAGTCGCAGAATCTCCTCACAAAGGAAATCAAGATCTTAAAGGTGAGCATTGAGATACAGTAGAACTCCTCTAAACCGGACACCCTGGCGACCTCCCAGGGTGTCCGATTTAGAGGGGGCCCACTGTACAACTCACTTGATACAACTAGCTTTCTTGGCCCTGGTGCTTATAACATGTTCCAGGCATGTGTTTCATTTTCCTGCTTTACATCAGGATGTTTTATTGTTCGAGGCTGAGACGTGCTCAGTCTCAGCCCGATCAAATTTTGGATGTACTGTGATGGACATCATTTGTTGATATAATTCTAATAAGTGACAACAACACAAAGTTGAGAAGTAAGACAAATAGAAAATATTCCTAGAATATCAATGTCAATGTTGTTCTGTGTTGTTTGTTTCAGGAATTATCTGACCTTCACCATGACAATGTTGTGCAACTTATGGAGTGTAAGGTAAGTTGCTGGGGTATTCACAAACCTCCCATACATTTGTTACTCCTCAATCTGAGAGAAATGTTTACAATGAGATAGTCAGTCCTGTTGCCAGGGGTTGGTATTAACTCTGACAATGCTGACTTAAATATTGTTGTCTGCTGTTGATTTTTTATTCTCCATTTTGCTCATCAAAAACATGATTTGACAGCACTTTAAAATCATTTCCAATGGAAATGATTCTGAACTGCTGTCAAACCATGTTTTTATTGAAAGAAAAGACAAAATAAGAAGCAACAGCAGACGAAAATGTTTGGTTCCCACAGTCTAAGGGTTAACTATTGTCCACCTGATGTCCAAGCTGTCTATGGCAAGGTGTCGCCCTCATTATACATATATAATTATACAAATATTTGTATGTAGGGTGTCCTGCAGACCACATGCTCAAAATCTTACTGGTTGCCACTGATTCGGCAGCTATTATTGATCTTTGACTACTTCTAAGTACATGTATGGTGAAGATGGGGGAATGTTTCCTTGTGGGACGTGTAAAACTCTATGTTAATTTCATGATGGCCGATTGACAATTAGACAGAACACCTCACAGGTGCTTTTAATGTATCTTCTTGGATGTTCAGTGTACAAAACAATTCAAATGTGCCCGTGTCTCAACAGAGACACACGACAATAATTGACAATCCATGACACGCTAAAAGCACCTGTGAAACACCTCTGCAATCAAAGTAGGTAACTTAAGATACCGTTATAAACCTATCTAGCAAATTACAATAAACAAGATCGTGACAGGATGTAAATTTCTATGTCACCGTAGATCAAATGTCCCAATGATGTTTGTCAGTGAATTAATGCACTGTTAGTACATGTACTGTGGGTTATTGGTGATTTGTAATAAATATAATTGTAGTAATCGCTGTCCAGGTAATAAAGGAATGATTATATGTGGTTGTGATTGGAGAAATGGGGCTTATGTGTTTTGCGACCAGTGTAGATCCAGAGCAGCCTGTGCATCCGCACACTCTGATCAGAATCTGTGCTGTTTGCCATTCCATCAATGAAACAGGCGTCATGCTGCTAGCAAGCAATGTAGATCATCATCCGGCTACAAGAATGTGCTTATTGATAAGGAGCTACACTGATTGGAGAAATAGGGCTTATGGGTTTTGCAACCAGTGTATATCTAGATAGATCAGCCTGTGCATCCGCACAGTCTGATCAGGAACTGTATTGTTCGACATTCCATTAGTGAAACACCCATCCATTTAAATGTGTCTAATTCACAGGTTTCGCCTGTCACTCATACAGGCATTGATTACATTGTAAACACTGTAAACCTGTGTTATATATAAATGATATAAATCAGGGTAATCGAAATCATATTACATTGACAGCCATGTATATCTACATAAAGTGACCGGTCAGTTGTACATTGTCGCCATGTAAATTTCCACCACCGCCCGGCTGGAGGTTATTGTGCCATTATTAATATTGACTACAACCTGTCAAAATGTGACGTCTTGATCCGATTATCTGATCGACTGGCACATTGGTACTATCTGCATTCAAAATGAACCCATATTAATTATATCGCAGTCGATCACAACTCATTTAAATCACATCAGAAGTAGATGAAAATTTCCAAACACATGTGAAATTTAATTTAATGTCATTTACAAGAACAATTCTATGATTGTTTTCAGAAACAATCGTGTTGAATGCCACATATGCTATAAGATACAGATTGGCTTATATACTGGTACCATTATATAATTGGTCTATATGATCAACAATCATTGTGACACTGGGTCATTGTCAAGTGGAGGATATTTCTCGGTCAGATCTCAAACACACATGTATAAACGGTCCAATGGCAGGTAGAGAGTATCAATCAATATGATTAGACATGTTTCATTTTTAGCTCGACTATTCAAAGAATAGTTAGAGCTTATGTAGTCGCGTCTGCGTCACCGTCACGCCTTGGTTAAGGGTTTTAGTCAAGCTTGTATATGGAATACTCCTGGCCCTACACCCACCATACTTGGACAACTTCATCTCCTAGTGATGTACATCAATAATCCCTGACCTATATTTGACCTTGACCTACTTTTACCCTTGGATTACTTAGTTATTTCCCCTTGGTTAAGGTTTTTAGTCAAGCTTGTAGATGGAATACTCCTGGGCCTACAGCAACCATACTTGGACAACTTCATCTCCTAGTGATGTACATCAACAACCCCAGACCTATATTTGACCTTGACCTACATTTAACCTTGAATTACTTAATTAATTCCCCTTGGTTAAGGTTTTTAGTCAACCTTGGTTAAGGTTTTTAGTCAAGCTTGTAGATGGAATTCTATTGTGCATACAGACACCATACTTGGATAACTTTTTCTCATATGGATGTACATCAATAACCCCTGACCTATATTTTACCTTCACCTACATTTAACCTTGAATTACTTACTTATTTCCCCTTGGTTAAGGTTTGTACTCAAACTTGGTTAAGGTTTATAGTCAAGCTTGTATATGGAATACTCCTGGGCCTACAGCAACCATACTTGGACAACTTCATCTCCTAGTGATGTACATCAATAATCCCTGACCTATATTTGACCTTGACCTACTTTTACCCTTGGATTACTTAGTTATTTCCCCCTGGTTAAGGTTTTTAGTCCAGCTTGTATATGGAATACTCCTAGGCATACAGCAAATACTCCTAGTGATGTACATCAATAACCGCTGACCTATATATGACATTGACCTACATTTAACCTTGAATTACTTACTTAATTTCCCTTGGTTAAGGTTTTTATGCAGGCCGCGGCCACCTTGTTTGTCAAGCTATGTGTACTATTGTTATGTTTTACTACACTTATTTAATGTCCCCCAAACTGTTAAATGTCCTCTTGAAAAATTAACATAGGGCTCTGTGTTGCAATTATCAATAACCCTGGTTACCTCAATGTCATGGTTCGGCTAGGTCTCAGTGCATTCTATTGTCGCGCCCGCTTGCGGACAGCACTATATAGTCGGCACATTGGCGTACATACATACATGCGTCCAGGTTAAAGTTTTTTGGTATACTATCAAAGCCTCGACGGGCACGACATATATGTCTCGTATATTTATGGTAATTTTCCAGCAATAGAATAGCATTAAACATTTGAACATTTTATTGCTCATTAAGTGTTTTGGTTGCAGGCAAATCCTTTGAACATTTTAAATACTTATCTCCTGTTTGCTAAGTTCTGTTGATTTGCTGGTCTCGGCATTTAAACTGGGTCACCTTTTCATGAGAAATTCTCTCAATGGTCATGTTTCTGATTCAGGATTTGGCTGGTGTAGCCCCAGATCACATTCCATTACTGATCCAACTTATTTCATCTGACAATATAATAGTAATAAACAGTGTATTCCCTGATCAAACAGATATGCAGGCTGATCTGTGGCTACACTGGCCACAAACAAAGTTGGCTCATTTTTTTGACCACTCGCGATGTTTTAGACACCTTCTCATTAAAGGCCCTGATGTCATGTGTGGCCAATGTAGATCCTGATCATCTTTACTCATATAGACGTTGCTATTCAATGTCATTGACTGAACGACAACCAGCATGGCCCCTTATCAGACTGCGCATCCGTGCAGGCTGATCTGGGGCTATGCTGGTCGCACATGTCATAAGGTGTGTTTCCCACGTGGAGGCCATATATGTGTTGGTGTTATCCAGGTATAGGTGAAGTATTGGACACCAACGGTCAGCAACCTTACTGCCCACTGGTCTGTCACTGCGGACAGAGGTCAAGTTTGGCCGATCATGTGTGATACATGTGACAGTGTTTTTGTCAATCAGCGGAAACATGGTACATCGTAAACGTCTACAAATCGTCATTCTGTCATATTTATCCCCGAGTCTCTACCCACACATGTAGTTTGTTTTAATAAGCTTATTTAGTTTTCCTGCATTTGGAATTAACTTTCTGGTGAATAAAATGACAGTTCTGATGGTGTTTATGTGACATATGTACAATCTGACACTTATTGTGTTACAATAATAACTACATCAGTTAGATACAAGTAGGTCCTGGCCTAACTGTTCAGTAAACCAACTGATCTGTATCTACACTGGTCACAAATCTCCCCAAACCATTCATAGTGATCAGGTGCAGTTATTTGTCCTCAAAAGTATATGTTGTTACCACTCATTTGAACCGTCTTGTCAAGACGGTTCAATTGAGTGGTCACAAAATATACCTTCAAGAAGAAATCGGGTGTAAATGTTCTTGTCGCGTTCACTGCTCTGAAATGTTCAGCTGAGTGGCACAATATTATACTTTCAAGGAGAAAGAAATGAAATTAGGGGTAAATGTTCCTAATTAGTTCCCTGCTCTATGTGTGCATGTACCCATCATCTGCAGTGACATCCCGCAGTGTTATCTGTGTGTATCTATATATATAAGCTGCTGTATTATCTACATGTACCATTGTATATCTTCGTTATTACAGGACCCGGTCAACTTATGGAGATTTGAAAGTTCAATGAAAAATTCTGACGTAACATGATAACCATAGTTACCGAATACAGAGAGGTCATCTGTGTAACATTGTAACACGATTTCTGCTCGACATTTTATATTTATTTTTAAGTTCAATAATTCACCTCACAGGAACTGGGCTATTAGGGGACGGTATCTATACTTATGTGTTTTCTGGTGTGATAAGGGACCCTGGTGCTGAGTTATACAGGTGCTTGTTTGTGAGCTTGTAATCCTCTGATTTTCCCCGGTCCTGCCCCCTAAATACCCAGGGAAGCACCAGTTCTAGCCAGTTACATGTATGTACATGTATGTGACAAATCAACAGTATTGAGTTTCCTCAGAATATAATTTGGTAAGCCAGCTACATGTATTTGACAGCTGATGTAATTATCCGTAATTGTGATGAAAACATTTGCAAGTGATCCATTTCATAATGATCAGCTGCGGATAAACCATTTTTTTGACCGAAAATATATTATAAATATTTTGCTTATTTCTTCACGGAAGTATATGTTGTGACCATTCATTTGAACCGTCTCACCGAGATGGTTCAAATGAGTAGTGACAACATATATGTTTGTTAAGAAATGAACAATTTTTAATAGAAAAAAAATGTTGCTACCAATGTATGTGTATCCCACAGGTAACAGAATATTAATTACGACACTGGCTCACTCACTTCGCCCCCATTTTCATGCAGCACATTCCTGCTCTAAGATCTAGGCTAGATTATATAGATTCTTTTTCATTTATTAATTATGATCCTGCTCCAGGGCACAATACAGCCACAGTTATAGCGCGGAATGTCGATACTGTTACATCGTCCCCAGTCGATGTTGTTACGTAGCACAAATATGCAAGGCGGTCATGTATTGATCTCCGCTGGGCAGATATGTAAATCAATGTGCTGCTGGTTATATATGGAATCTAGTTCTGATTGGTGCCACTCTTATGTCGCAATTGATAAGAAAAATCCTGTTAATTTGTGGTCGTCAATTTTGTATTTTTCTTCCAAATATTTCTGGTTTGGTTTAGTATCACTAATACAAATGGTTAACCCTCTCAACACTACATACCTGTATAGTGGTATTGGCAAATAGTGTAGATCGAGATGAGCCAGCTTGTGACGACTCATCAGGATCTGCACTTTTTGCAAGTAATTTTCATATTTTTCAGATCAAAAGCACCCCCCTTTTCATAAATGGACTAGTCTGAAAATCATTTTGTGACAATATGATTGGCTACAAAATTAACATATTAAAATCCATTCCAGTTTCTTAGGGGTGAAAGGGTTAAGTTTGTATTTGTGATGTGGAAACAATTGTTGTTTTGTGGTGAAGGGAAGGGGACGTTACTTTAATAACCCTCATCCTCATGGCATTGAGAATACTGTTGGAGAATAAAGTAGTCCTTTTCTTGAATGTCTGATGAAGGTCGTTCTTGGTATGAAGTAAATGTTGTGCCATCTGCTGGCTCATTTAATCAGTGTAATCTGTTATAACCACATGGCCTGAAGGTTGTACATGTTATTGGAATGAAAACAAAGACTTAAATTTGCTTAATCATATGACAGATGTGACAAGTCTGCACATACATATTGACATAAGCTACTGGTGAATAATTAATTCTTTATCCTCATTATAGGCAATTACACAATTTATATGCAGTGGTATTAATTAAACTCTGGATTTTTTTCCATATTTTCTTTATTTCTTCTTGAATGTATAAGTTGTCACCACTCATTTGAACCATCTTCCAAGACGGTTCAAATGAGTGGTGACATCATATGCATGTACTTTTATTGAGAAATAAAAAAAATCATATGTTTTTCAACAAAGTATTGTATCCTGAAACGTCAATGGGTTAATTATATATACAATAAAAAATAAAATTAAAGTTTACTCATTGTACCTCACTTGTTGGTATTTATTTTGGGATGATAGAATTTTGAAGATGAACTCCGAATTGAGCCAACAAATCGGTACACATATATTTGTATTTGAAATAATCTTTTTCAATCACACCTTTATGAGACAGCAACAATTTCACGGATGTTTTTGCACTGTGCACACAAACATGGCTAACTTCGGAGATAACGATAACATTGAACGTAGTACGCTCATTCCATTATCAGAACTTATACATGTATAAGGTCACACAGTACTCAAAATATTGAACCCCTATCATACTGACGGATCAATTTATCTAATGGAAACAACGGTTCAACATATACATGTACATGTATATGAGAAATTAAACAAATAATTTATCCTTATATGGGTTAACTGGTGGTAAATGACAGTTGGTGCGATTTTCCAGAGCCATACCTGTCAGTCATCATCCGTTATAATCTGGGCAGGTTACAGATGGGCCAATCAAAGTTAAAATATCAATCTCGTACCTGCATGTAGACATTATACATACATTATGGTTGTTGTCATGGGAATGCGAACCTGTGCTGTTAGTAACCAGTCCTGTTGGGCAGTCACATCTATGTCTACATGGTTTTCAGCAGCATTGTACAGTGACAAGCTGTATAGCTGGTGGACATTGTAGACAGGTAGATTGTAGACATCATGCTGGTGTATATACATGTACATGTATATACCGGTAGTGTGTGCTGGCACTATACACAATGTTCCAGAAACACTGACCTTTTCTCACATTTGAAGACCGTTTGAGCTACATGCACAAAAAATTATATTTCGGAAACATACGTACACGTACATCTGTAACTTTAACCTATGGGGATTTAGACAAGTATGTCACTTTCACCTATGGGGATTTAGATATTCACATCTGTAACTTTAACCTATGGGGATTTAGACACACACTTCTGTAACTTTAACCTATGGGGATGTAGACACGTAGTTCTGTAACTTTAACCTATGGGGATTTAGACACGTACATCTGTAACTTTAACCTATGGGGATTTAGACACGTACTCTGTAACTTTAACCTATGGGGATTTAGACACGTATGTCTGTAAATTTAACATATGGGGATTTAGACATGTACTGCTGTAACTTTAACCTATGGGGATTTAGACACGTACTTCTGTAACTTTAACCTATGGGGATTTAGACACGTACATCTGTAACTTTAACCTATGGGGATTTAGACAAGTATGTCACTTTCACCTATGGGGATTTAGACATTCACATCTGTAACTTTAACCTATGGGGATTTAGACACATACATCTGTAACTTTAACCTATGGGGATTTAGACACATATGCCACTTTAACCTATGGGGATTTAGACACATACATAACTTTAACCTATGGGGATTTAGACACATATGTCACTTTAACCTATGGGGATTTAGACACATACGTCTGTAACTTTAACATATGGGGATTTAGACATGTACATCTGTAACTTTAACCTATGGGGATTTAGAAACGTACGTCACTTTAACCTATGGGGATTTAGACTTACTTGTGATGACTATCGCAGCAGACGTAATTAGCAGTTTGTCTTGGCGGCATTTATCCAAGGGAATAATGTCTACATATGTACACGTATACATGTCAGTCACGCTCCATGTACATGTCTGTATACTGAGTTACTGTATCTAGGTAACTATAGTCGGCCACATTAATAGCGCAATAATAAGCAATACTAAAATGCTCCAGATAAGGAATTAGTAATTGAGTATTGTCACTCCATCACTTCTGAAGCAATTGGGTATTTCAAAATTTTAATTGTGTAAAATAGAATCACACAACTGTTTATACATCAGCAGACTGCACTCATTGAATAGTTTGCTTCTAAATGAAAACACATCTTGGTATTGTCTCTTAGAATTGTCTCCTTGGACATGCAAGATGTGTTTTCATGGAAAAATAAGAAAATATGCTATATTTATGGTCTGTTTATTGTTTTCTGTAGCATGATAAAGATATTCCACAAATCTTTCATTGCTTTTTGATACTCACTACTTTTTAATTGGGTATTTACGCAAATACGCACCTTATCTGGAGCTCTGGTGAACCATCGAAAATGTTTAATGTTCAAATGGCAAACAGTGTAGACCATGATCAGACTGTGTTGATGCACAACCTGATAATGGTCTACTTGATCACGACATTCATATGACCGAGTGTTTTGAAAGTCACTGTATAACTACCTGAGGTGTACTGTGCATATTTCAGCTCATTGAATGGTAATTTTGCTTTGGACTCACAAATTGCGGAAATAGCCTGTAATAATAGCATGGTTTGTACTTATCATAAATCACTAGTTACACTGCAATGTTTTTCTGGTGTAACATTGGATCAAGACAACATTTTGAAAATTGAGACTGAATTTCCCATAGTCGCTCCAACCCTTCTATAGAACCATCAATTAGCACTTGTTCTACACAGTTGGCCATCTGTTATAGCTCGATTTTTAACTGTTCTCCTCCTTATTGAAATTACAATGTAACTTCTGTAGTAAGGATGGTATATCACGTATTGAAATGCACGGCGTGTGCTTGTCTGTATGTACATTAACTGACTAATTACCTGCGAATTGTGTTAACTGGGCCAGCGTTAATTGCAACATGATGTAACACGTTCGCCTAGTTCAGGTCACGTCTGCTAGGTTTGATAAAACCAAAAATAGCATGTGTCAAATTACACAAATCTTGACAAAATGACTTAATGCTATTTTTAAGTACCAGGTATGGGACCCCCGTTTGTCAGGTAAATGTGCACTACCGGTAGATGCTCTGTTTCAGGGACAATGACCTTGACCCCAATTCATGCAGTGTACCGAGTTACAGGTACCAACATTTTAAAATATTTTTTTTTGTTTCTTCAATTCTCCACAAAAGTTTATGTTGTAACCACTCATTTGAACTGTCTCTGCGAGACGGTTCCAATGAGTGGTCACAACATAAATCTTTTGTGCAGAAATATATTTAGTATTATCTTTCAGTAAAATTGTGAAGGTTCGGGATGAAATGCATTATATGTCTGTATAAATGTTTTATTCCCATTGACCCCACCAGACTCTGGGTATACACAGACACAGACACAGACACAGGTCCTTTTAGATCGTTTCACGCTGATCTGATTTACTCGGGAGTGACTTCATATCTTCTGTTTTCATCTTGGCGGCTCACGTCTATTGTGGCCAATAAAGCTTGATTATACGTGTTACAACACGAGACTGAATCACAAAAGCACACTTATTGCATTAACATTTTCCATCTAAAATTTGTAAAAATCGTGTTAAAAGTTGGCATTTAAATTCAAATGGTGATATGTTCGGGTATTGCTACCATCGGATGTTTCTGAATTCTCATTTATCAGGGTTGCCCGTAGATCTGCCTATTACACGGATCAAATTGGATCTACCTATAACACAGTTTGTTGTCTGCTTTGTTCCTTTATTTCTAAAAAAACATGGCTTTGCGGCATATGAGAATCGTCTCAAATGGAGACGATTCTCATATGCTGTCAAACCATGTTTTAATGAGACAAATGAGAATGAGCGGACAATAATGTTTGTTTGTTCCTCGCCTTCAAAGTGTAGATATCAGTGAAACATGAGCATAATACCTTTTCTACAAAAAAACAATACAAATGTCAGCTAATTCTTTACAACATACAGACCCACCAAGTCCAGTACTTTATAAGGACAAACAGACTGGTATACAATTCTTCAAAATTGTCCATGCTGACTGTGATATAACCTATAGACTGGTTATAGCGGTTATAGTGGTGTTAGCCAGCGTTTACCGCGCCCTCGTTTAACCCAGAGACCCAGTTACACTCCATGATTTAAAATCGGTCAACGGCATGTTGATGGTCTATAAATAACCAGTGTTTACATCTATCTCTGTTTACAAACACAGCTGTTTCAGTTCTATGTAGCTGACATGCTCTGTGCTGGTAGATTGTGGAATGGAATTGTTCTTTTACGCATATTTAGACTATTTCAATATTGCGTCGTAGTGAGTAATCTACTGCGTTGTGTCACCTGTTTGTTTAGTGCATGGTTGGTTGTTTGTTGGTTGGCAGCACAAAGTGAGGACATACCACCAGTACACTAGCACTGACTCACTACCGGTACTCACTACATACTTACATATTATAGTGGAGCCTGCCAGGGTGTCCGGTTAGAGAGGTGCACCGTATAAATTTGACCATATGAGCCCTCCAATGAGTGTGTGTGTGTCCTTTGTAATCATGAACAGACATTATCCCCAGAGATAAATGACACCGTGAAACCCGTCCCAGTTTAATGCACCGATTGTCTGGGTGTCCAGTCTAGGGAGGTTATACTGTAACATGAACTGACATTCTATGGCATTGTCAACACCACTGGGATTAATACCTGGGGCCAAGTGATCCGGTGTAGTAAGGGTGCCTGACACCAGATCAGGACACTGTCTTTCAGTGCTGAAATTTGTTATTGTAATTTCCGTTCTGAATGTACAGTGCTTCCCCCATTCTCATGCATTCTTGTCTTGTCTGTATATGATTATGACCTTGCAGTTGAACTGACGTAAAACGCAAATCAATCAAATCAAAATCAGCAGGAATTATGTAACCAGTGTTCATCCTGATCATGATCGTAGTACTCCTACCGTCAATAGATGTGTTTGATAGATAGTTCTTGTCTTGTTCTACATTTGCTACAGTCCATGGTAATGGTAATTATGGATCCTAGCAACTGGGGTTTACTGCCAGTGATCAGATATAGTGATATCTCCAGGTACTGGGAGATACCAGTAATTATACTACTGATACCAGGACAGATTGTATCTTAGATCTGCGAGATACACCTAATCCACGCGTTGTTTGACTTTGCTGGTGGTATATGGTGAGATGAGGCATAATATGTGCATTCATTACACCATAATTATGACTGGGCTGAACCATGCTACATTGTATGGGGCGCCGACTCATATCTCACATATGTGACTCACAACAAGAAAACGGGGCTTATTCTGTGTGACCAGTGTAGCACCTGATCACTCATACAGCCTGATGCAGATTTGAAGTTTGATGTTGAAGGAATCGGTAATGAATCACCACCACCTCAACAGTTGAACAGAGTAGGCCCTGATCAGACTGGATGCGCAGGTCGATCATGGCCTACACTGGTCACAAACTCCATAAGCCCCTTATTGTTATGGCGTGTCAAATATACATGTACTTCAGTAATGTTGTGTAATTGGCCACACCCCATGTTTGTTATTAAAGGCAACTAAATGTGGGGTGGGCAATGCGACCTGTAGCATGTGGCCAAGGCACCTGGCACCAGGTCAGGACCTTGTGGATTCAATGAGCTCTGAATTTGCAGTTTCCCCCACACAGATGCAGAGATGGTTCTACCCCAGTCGCCCGTCCACTGTCCTTGCTGTTCAATCATTCAATCAATTAATCAATCAACCAATCAATAAATCAATCAAATAAGATAATCCACTGATTTTAAAACATGATAACAGTATACAATATTTCCATTCATTTGAACGCCTTTGAAGTGTACAATTCTGATGATACATGTAAGTGGTCTCAACACACACTTGTGCAAGGATTTCAATAGCAAATAGTGTATGCCCTGATCAGACTGCGGATATACAGGTTTATCTGGGTCTACACTCTTGACAAACTCAATAAACCACTTTCTGTGGTGAGCCACCTGTACCAGGTGTGGTTTCCCGATGAATGACTGGTTCCTCAATTGTAGATTAGTTCTGTAATAATATTTTGTCTCATAAGTTAAGACTAATCGCTTTGAGTGGTCATACGTAGATCATCGTGTGATATTTTGGAACTGGTACAAGACGATAAGGTGAACCGTATACACCCAGCTCTGCCTGGAGACTGGGCTATATATAGGTGCATAATTATATACCTGGCTGGGTTCACAAAACCATTCCTTGCAGTATTATCTTGTTCATACTTTCAGATATATTTGTTGATTGCTGACGTAATATGGATCCCTGCTGTAGTGTTCTTGTCTCATCTTGAGAGCAAATACCTTCAGTAAAAAGTGAGCAGTCGCATAGGACTTACCGTATCCAGCTATTTCCAGATATGTTAGTCAAATCTTTATTAAACTTCAGCAGCTTCATCAGATTGACAGCCGAACACCTTGCATTGTTCTGGTGACCTTGACCTACCTGTTTTGTGTGTGAGAGTGAGATACTCCCTGGCGATCATTGTGCTTCCTAGATATGGATGATACAGGTGACACTGTATCAAACATTTTCGTTGATAATAAAATCAAATATTACACATTTTCCTGTCTATTAAAAATTATAATGTGCCAGTGCAATAAACTGTGGTGTGGTAGACAATTACTTGACACATATGGCCTGTGACTGAATGTGTCAGAATGGGACCAGGATTTTGTGACAATCATTCACAGTTAAATCTGGATCCTGTCTGTTATTGGCAAACATGTAATTACCATACTTCAGTCACTGAACGTGTGGGTGGGACATTAAACGTCATTCCTTTAGATTCCAGTGACTGAATGGGACATAGTGTAGACCCTGATCTGTGTGGTGTTATATTCTGTAAGGTAGTGATTGTCCACCAGTTGTGCATTTCCTGTGGTATGGAACTATATTTTTGATCTCCCTCCTTTGTTTGAGATTAATCAGGCGGTGTTTCATGGCATCAGTGTCACAACCTTCTAATTGATATTGGGTTATGTCATCAGATGACTACGATGAAATATGTCCTAATTAATTATATTGGATTACAGCTGTGATTAGGAGAGGAAATATTTGTATCTCATCATGACAGTTTAGAGGTTATGGCTTTCTCACCAGAGTAGCTCCAGATTAGCTAGGTGTGTCACTGAGAAAGACGTGAGCTATTTTCCAGTGCATTTGTTTTGTATGTTACCTGTTTATTGTGTGCTTATTGTATGAAGGGCACCATACACTGCCAGTTATAGACTGCCCCTGCGTACCTGTTGAAGACTGTGCAATATCCTCAGTGATGACTGCCTGGTTTGTATGGTGTTGAATTGTTACATTCTTGTTTACAAGGCAGCCGTGACCGAAATGTCAGCCCGTTCATGGTCTGGCCTTACAGACATTTCTGAGCATGTATACGCAGTTCTCATACTTCAAATCAGGTATTTTTATTGGCTGAGGCTGAGCTGTGCACAGTCTCGGCTAATCAAACTACTTGATTTTTAGTTAAAATTTGTAGAACATGCTCAGAAAGCTTTATAAGCAATACACACCCAGGCTTTACCTGTGAAAATAATTATCTCAGTTTTCTGTACGTCATAGTGATCGCTAGCTTTAGTTCTTCCGCAAAAGTCTTGTAGACACTAGAATTTTGCTAGGACATGTATGTATGTAGCGGGTTAGATTGGTTCAACATACATGTACATGTTGCTGTTACGTTACATCGGTGCAGCTGAACAACAGCACAACAACAGGTAGATTACTTTAACATCGTTTGTGTTGCATCACCAGTCATCTGTGTGTCGTCATGGCAACACTCGGCTTATTGTGTGTGCAAACTTTGTAGCACACAGAACAGTCTGCACATCTATGTAATCTGATGAGGGCCTACACTGTTCACTATTGTACTTTGAGCCCCGTGCAGGCACCGGGGCGGGATCAACTGATCCTGAGAATAGTGCTGCAGTAGCCATTGCTTGTCGTAAAAGGCGACTAAACTGGCTTAACGATTGGGTTCATACTTTCCGGAACCCACTATACCGGATTTGGCCCTCATGTACATTTTTGGCTTTCTTGTATGTGAGAGTTGAGTCGGGCTATGCCCCATATATAAAAGTAAGATTAGCGCTAATCCTATTACTTTTAGGGGAGGTGGGATAAATGATGCTGGTGTGGCGAGGGCCTGGCACCAGATCAGGTTGTTCTAATTTCAGGACTGAATATATATTTTGATTGTAAATATTGAGTTCTGAAGTTGGGATTTACCCCCCTTGGACAGGTGGATATGGGACTCGACCCCGTTGACCCGTCTGCGTGTAGACTCCCTGAGGCTTGTACCTCTATGTCAGAAAAGCGGACGTTAAACCCTATTCACTCACTCACTCACTATTGTACTTGGGGAACATTTTTGATGCCTCTGTCGGAAACCTGAGATCGATATCAGGCTGAATAAGCATGCTACATAATCAGGATCTGCACTGGTCAGAATGCCAATAAGCCTATTTTTAGTCACGATTGGACATATATCTGGCTGTGACTGGAGAAATTTGGCATATTGAATTTGTGATCAATGTAGGTCCAGATCAGACTATGCAGATGTACAGTCTGATCAGGGCATACACTGTTCACTCTTTAGTCTGAAACACCTGACCTGCTTTTTGTCGTGCCCACTTGCGGACAGCGTGATATAGTCGGCACATTGGCGTACATACATAAGGACGTACAAAAGTTTTTGGTTAAAGTTTTTCGATATACTATCAAAGCCTCGGCAGGTGCGACATGCGGGCCGTGGCCATCTAGTTGTACGCATCTTGGATATTTATTAGGCTACACGTGTGTGATAACAGATCAGGAGCTAGACTGGCCACAAATGCCATAATCCCCATTTCTTGGATCACAGATCAGAAGCTACACCTAAGGGTTAGGCCACACTTGCCAGCTGCCCCATTTCTCCAGTCACGTCCACATATGCATATCGTGGACATGTGTCCGAGGTGTGCTGCATTCTGTGTGTACTAGCGATCCTCATGTGATTCTTATCAGAAATTATTGACATACAAACTGTCGCTGGTAACGTGTATTGTTTATGTACAAGTGTTTTGACCGACAATTCAGATATAAGTTGCCATGTACTTCTGTGAGGGAAGTCGGCCAGTAAATAGATTCCTTAGTTCATGTAGTACATAATCATGGTGTCACTTTATGGGAAAACATGCACGTTGTGATTTATGGCCAGTGTAGATGCAGATCATCTGTATATCCATACAATCTGATATGAGTGAATGTTATTTGTTAGATACAATGCAACATGCAATGAGATCAAATGAATTTTGACCATTGCACTCCCAGACCAGGGTATATACTGTCTACCAAACATTCATGCTGATAATTATGAAAATTTACGAGACGGTTCAAATGAGTGGTAACAACGTATACTTTTATGGAGAAATAAACAAAATAATCAGACTTTCTTCAATAAAAAGAATTGTATCCATAGACTTAATGGGTTAATGGCATTTAAAAAACTGTTTAATTGTGTACCGTAATATGCTGGTGAGGATCTACATATACCGTGGGGTATGACTGGTTGTTATAGTCTGTATACGACGGTGTGTGCAGCCGATATCCCACGTAAACATTGCTGACCCAGTTTACAGCTAAATACCAAGATGTAATTTCACAAATGGCTCGCTTTATTTTGACACGTGTATCATATAATTTTGTATACCTATTTGATAACAAATATGTATTGATTTGTCAACTGCTAAACCCATAAAACCATAGAGGGTATACGTGAATCATGTTGTTGCGTGATTCATTTGTACATCTACCTACGCATGTGCATTAAGGTCCGCCTTTCTTTGTTCGTTTGATGAAAATCATAGTTTGTACGGCTCTGTTAATTTCTTTGTGCTGTTCTGTTTGTTTTTGAATGAACATCACATGGCAACATGTGCCCTGCTCCAATATAGAGGATGTTTGCCGAAAGTGATCAACTTCAATTTCCATAAATTTCTACAGGAATTTACATAGATTCAGGGGACATGGGGAATTTAATTCTGAAATTTTTGTCAACTTCTCACGAAGCTTATGGAAGAGAATGGTTGATCATAAGCATGACTGCCTGCCCACAAGTGCCATAATCCCCATTTCTGCAGTCACCGGCAGATTTCATGTTGAGTGACAGTAGCTGTTGTAGATGTTTCTACAGTGAAACCTCTCTAAACTGGACACTCTGGGAGGTTCCCAGGGTGTCCTGCTCAGAGATGTTTCCCTGTAAATCAGGCATTTGATCATTCTGAGCCACAGTTGTGTGCTATGCGATCACAAACAGACATTATCACCTGAGATAAATGACCGAAAAACTTGACAAAAAATAGATCACGGGCGATTTCTGGTGTCCTGTTTAGAGAGGTTCCACTGTGTGTTGTATGTTACAGGAGACGACGAACCATGTCTACCTCGTCATGGAGTACTGTAACGGGGGTGACCTCGCCGACTATCTCCAAGGTACGTGCTAACTATATTATCTCGCCTTATAATTCGCCCGTCTTTCTAAGCCAATCGCTGGCAAATATCACTCTCCAATTATTTCACATACCGTATTACAAGATTTAACCTCAATAAGTTACTTATTACCAGATTTGATGACTACCTGTTCGACAGGAATGGAAAATCAATGGAAGACTGCATTATAAACCTGGCTAATTAGAAGTATGTTATTGTTCACATATTGTATTTTTAAGGAACTAAATGCAGTGGTCGCTAGCACTCCCTCGTATTTAATTCCTTAAACATCCAATATGTGAACAATAACTTATACATACAATCCATGGCCGGGATCTGGCCACTTGAGTATAAACGTTTCTGAGGACGAACTTCGCTCTCATACTTGAAATCAGAAAGTTTGATTAGTCGAGGCGGAGCTGTGCTCAGTCTCAGCCAATCCAATTGCGTGATTTTTAATATGAACCCAGAGAGCATGCTCAGAAAGTTTTATCCTCAAAGTGTGAAAGTTGGATTGGTGGAGGATGAGCTGTGCTCAGACTCCACCAATCAAACTTACATATGTTGAGTACATATTTCAAGCCAATGAAAGGTAGTGAGCATGTACTTGGTTTTCATGCTCAAAATTTGGAAGTTGATTTCGTTGGGTGAGCTGTGCTCATTAACAGTGTACCCACGCTGTTTGACCAGGGTCTACATTGTTTGCTAATCAGTAAATAAAGCAGAGTCAGTAATTTAGGACAGTTAACTGGAATTGGCAGGTGAACTGAGGGAGACACTGCCAGACTACATCTATACACACGTGTCTGTACTATTGTGAGGAACCAATGATCATATTTCAATTTTTCACATGGTGCATCGATATCACTGGGCGTCACTGCCCACAGTTGATACGCTGTCTTTGTTTAGGTGTCAATCTGTTTTGTTAAGTGCGCATGCTTTGATACAGTGAAACGTGACTTCAGAAAACAGTGTGGGTATAATTGGATGTCCATTATCTTTAACCGTGGTTTATTATTTGTTCTGACAGCAGATTTTCTTGTCTATATATGTGGCCATATACTGCGGCTGAAACATGGCTTACAGGCATATTAGAATAGTTCCCTATGAAAGGACTCTGAAGTTAAATCAGGGGTCAGTTGGTCATGAAGCACAATGTACATGTGCAACTTAGATCACTACACACAACAATTGTCGTCTGCTGTTGCTTTTATATCTTGTCTTATTTCACAATAAAAACATGGTTTGACAACACTTCAGAATCATTTCCAATGCAAATGATTCTGAAGTGCTGTCAAACCATGTTGTAACTTATTCTAAAGTGCTGTTAAAATATGTTTTTGATGATAAAAATGTAAAAAAATAGAAAATAAACAACAGACGACAAACGGCGGTGTAAGGGTTAAAAGGAAAACATTTTGATGCATTACTTGTGAAAATGAATAGGACACTATCCTTTGTCGTCTGCATTCGTATTCTATTTTCATTTTTTTCGAAACAAATCTTGCTTTGACAGCACATGAGAATCGTCACGTGATTATCATGTGCTGCCAAAACATGTTTTATTAAAATGTAAGGCAAATAATAAAAATCAGCAGGCAATGTTTGGTTCCTGCTTTTTAAGGGATATTCACGCACAGTTCACGATACTCATGCTGCAATACACACAAGTGCACCAGGAACTCAACATACATGGATCATTCAGACACAGTTCACGATACTCTTGCTGCAATACACACAGGTGCACCAGGAACAACACAACATACATGGATCATTCAGACACAGTTCACGATACTCATGCTGCAATACACACAGGTGCACCAGGAACTCAACATACATGGATCATTCAGACACAGTTCACGATACTCTTGCTGCAATACACACAGGTGCACCAGGAACACAACATACATGGATCGTTCACACAGTTCATGATACTCATGCTGCAATACACACAGGTGCACCAGGAACACAACATACATGGATCATTCAGACACAGTTCACGATACTCTTGCTGCAATACACACAGGTGCACCAGGAACACAACATACATGGATCATTCAGACACAGTTCACGATACTCATTCTGCAATACACACACAGGTGCACCAGGAACACAACATACATGGATGATTCACACACAGTTCATGATACTCTTGCTGCAATACACAAGGTGCACCAGGAACACAACATACCTGGATCTTTCAACAGTTCACGATACTCTTGCTGCAATACACACAGGTGCACCAGGAACACAAAAATACATGGTTCATTCACACAGTATCACGTTATCTTGCTGCAATACACACAGGTGCACCAGGAACCACAACATACATGGATCATTCACACTGTTCACGGATTACTCTTTGCTGCAAATACACACAGGTGCACAGGAACACAACATACATGGGTCATTCAACACAGATTCCGATACTCTTGCGGCATCACACAGGTGCACCAGGAACACAAACATTACATGGATCATTCACACAGGTTCACGAATACTCTTGCTGCAATACACCAGGTGCACCAGGAAACACCCAACATACCATGGAATCATTCAACACTGTCACGAACTCTTGCTGGCAATACACACAAGGTGCACCAGGAATCACAACATACATGGATCATTCACACAAGTTTTCAGATACTCTTGCTGCAATACACCAAGGGTTGCACCAGGAACAAAACATACATGGATCATTAAACACAGTCTCGTTACTCTTCTTGCTGGCAATTACTCCCGGTGCACCAGGAACCACAACATACAATGGATCATTCCAAAAACAAAAAAAAAAGTTTCCGATACTCAGGGCTGCAAATTCACACAGGTTGCACAGGAACACAACTCCTACATTGGATCAAATCTCACATCACGCTCTTCATGATACTCTTGGCTGATCAATACACAGGCTCGCACCAGGAAACACAACATACATTGGATCGATTCCACACAGTTCAACGATACTCTTGCTGGCAATACACACAGGTGCACCAGGAACAACAAACATACATGGATCATTCACACAGTTCACGATACTCTTGCTGCAATACACACAGGTGCACCAGGAACACAACATACATGGATCATTCACACAGTTCACGATACTCTTGCTGCAAACACAAGTTGTCACCAGGAACACAACATACATGGATCATCTCTCACAGTTCCACGATACCTTGCAGCAATACACTCAGAGTAGCACCAGGAACACAACATAACAATGGAATCATTCACACACGTTCACGATACTCTTTGCTTGGCAATAGCACACAGGTGCACCAGGAACACAACAAGACATGGATCATTCAGACACAGTTATCACGATACTCATTTGCAATGGCAACACACACAGGTGCCCAGGAACACAACAACATGGATCATTCACACAGTTCACGATACTCTTGCTGCAATACACACAGGTGCACCAGGAACGCAACATACATGGATCATTCAGACACAGTTCACGATACTCTTGCTGCAATACACACAGGTGCACCAGGAACACAACATACATGGATCATTCACACAGTTCATGATACTCTTGCTGCAATACACACACAGGTGCACCAGGAACACAACATACATGGATCATTCACACAGTTCACGATACTCTTGCTGCAATACACACAGGTGCACCAGGAACACAACATACATGGATCATTCACACAGTTCATGATACTCTTGCTGCAATACACACACAGGTGCACCAGGAACACAACATACATGGATCATTCACACAGTTCATGATACTCTTGCTGCAATACACACAGGTGCACCAGGAACACAATATACATGGATCATTCACACAGTTCACGATACTCTTGCTGCAATACACACAGGTGCACCAGGAACACAACATACATGGATCATTATACCCCCCGCAACGAAGTTGTGGGGGGGTATACTGGAGTCAGCTTGTCCGTCCGTCCGTCTTTCCGTCTTTCCGTCCGTCACAAAACTTAACAATTGTAAATTTCCTTTTAACTTCTCTTTCCCTTTGCGGAAATCTTTCATATTTTACCCACCCCTTCTATGACACTCATATATCATTCTGCAACAAACCTACGACCCCCATTTATGCCAGGGCTCAAGGTCACGGACTTATAAACTTAGAAAAAAACTAAAACTTAACAAATGTAAATTTCCTTATAACTTCTCTTTCCCTTTGCGGAATGCAGTGATATTTTACCCGGCCCTTCTCTGACACTCCTACATCATTCTGCAACAAACCTACGACCCCCATTTATGCCAGGGGTCAAGGTCACGGACTTAGAATGTCTAGTTTGCTTTTTTCAACTGGAACCACCATCGCACTCTCCATATGTGCTGACATAGTCTTTTATCTGAAAATGATAGTATGCGAGCTGGAATTCATTCTAGGTCAGGGCTGACGCGGGGGGGAAGGGGGGGGTATTCCGTAAGCCCCCGCTTACTGACAAATCTAGTTCACACAGTTCACGATACTCTTGCTGCAATACACACAGGTGCACCAGGAACACAACATACATGGATCATTCACACAGTTCACGATACTCTTGCTGCAATACACACAGGTGCACCAGGAACACAACATACATGGATCATTCACACAGTTCACGATACTAATGAGTGGTAACAACATATACTTCTGTGCATAATTGAGAATTATTTTGTTGTTCGTTCTAAAAATTGTGTACAGTGTAGTGGGTTAATTATAATGTGCAATTTCTGCTGTTACATTATGTGGCTGCTGTTTGACTGTTGGAGCTGATTTCAAAACCAGTGGTTGGTTTGTCAGTGAAGGTTGATGTGTCATCAGCTGTAATAACAAATAAGTCAACACTTTTAGAAATGACACCAGTTTTCACAAGGTGGTGCAATATCTGACTAATTGTACTATAATGGCGACAGGGTGGCACAGTCGTGGTATAGTGATTGTTGACCTTGACATTGATGGTATTACTTGTTAATGTGACACTATACAAAAGGAAACTGTCAGACAGTTTAGACCCAGTTCAGCCTGCATATGAGCTGAGGCTGGTGTCCTAGTAGGTAGTATTGCCAATTAGGAACCATTACCCATGCACTAATGTATTGTGTTAGCGGTACATATGTATTGTTGGCGGACAAAGGTACCTAATGTCAATAGTGGCCAGTGTAGCTACAGAACAATGCACAGCCGTCTGATCAGGCTCTACATCTTGAATATTGCATTTACTGAAAAAACTTTACTGCCCGACCGATCAACAAACTTACATATAGTTTTTGTCGTGCCCGCTTGCAAACAGCACGATATAGTCGGAACATTGGTGTATTTACGTGCGTCCTTGTTAAAGTTTTAGGTTAAAGTGTTGGTGGCGCGGGGGTAATTTTCCTAAGGTTCTGTGTTGCCTTGACATTTCCTTGTGTGTTTCAGTTAAAGGCACGCTCAGTGAGGACACAATCTCCCAGTTCCTGAGGCAAATTGGTAAGTTGGCTATGTCCGAACAGCAACCACCAGTCTTATAAATTGGTAATCACATTTGGAAAGTCACCAATAACTTGCCTTAGAACTATACCCGGGGCATCATCGGTGTTGGAATTCGTGGAGTTAGTTTGGCACCGGTTTACAGTGAAACAAGCAGAAACTAAGCAACGTGACATCAAACCGACAAACTCTGTCAATGATGCCCCACAAGTTGTTCTACTTGTTCTTCAGCATCCATACCATATTGTATATGCACTAAAACTGCCAGCAGAATTTATTTTGATGGTCTCACCAACGAACCAACCCCATAATGCCGTGGCCCGCCATGAATATAAGTCTGGAAATGGAACTGGTGATTTGCCAAAACAAGATTTCAAGGCGTTCAGTGTATAAACATCCATGTATCGACCCACTATGTGGCTGTGTTCAGGGGTATTAATGCTGCTGTAGCACAATTTCTGGGTTACATACTGACACTTCTTGGCAAGCAGATTTCAGTGATTGACATATCTTCATTTGCTGTGTGTTTCTGCTTCTGTGATCCAATATATGTTTCAAAAACATGTTTTTATTTTTTTAACTTCCCTATTACAAATCTTTGGGCTAGGAGCTACAGACACCTAACATTTCATCGTCATATGCCAATAAATGAGGAAATAGCGGCACAAATATTTTGAATCCATGAACAAATGGCTTTCGGCATTCTTAATATTCCTACTTTTTAAATGCCCATTTTATAAAAGGAGTATTTTTTTGGTATACCACTGTCCATCCGTCCATCTGTCTGTTGGGTGTGACACAAGAGTTTAAGTATTGGATTAACTCGTTGCATGCTGGGAAATTGGTGGGCTATTAATAGTTTATAAATAGCGGACAAAAATCTCTACAATTTCTTTTATTTCTCCCTGTAAATATCAAATAATGATGAATATGTCTTGGAATTCATTAGAATTGAGTCCGGAAGGCACACTTCTAATAAAATTCCAAGACATATTTGCAGGGAGGAATAAGAAACATACTCATAATGTGTTGCATGTTATTTTCACTGCTAGCATGCAAAGAGTTAAGCTTCTGACTGCCAATACTTCCACCATATTTGCACACTAACCTGTTACTGGTGTGAATCGCATTGTGACTGTTAAGTGCCCAAACATATCTCGCAGTGATATGATTGCTGAATTAAAGTGGAACCTTTCTAAACCGGACACCCTGGTGAGATTAACCTCTCTAAACTGGACATGCTGGTGAGGTTAACCTCTCCAAACCGGACACCCTGGTGAGGTTAACCTCTCCAAACCGGACACCCTGGTGAGGTTTACCTCTCTAAACTGGACACCCTGGTGAGGTTTACCTCTCTAAACTGGACACCCTGGTGAGGTTTACCTCTCTAAACTGGACACCCTGGTGAGGTTTACCTCTCTAAACTGGACACCCTGGTGAGGTTAACATCTCTAAACTGGACACCCTGGTGAGGTTTACCTCTCTAAACTGGACACCCTGGTGAGGTTTACCTCTCTAAACTGGACACGCTGGTGAGGTTAACCTCTCCAAACCGGACACTCTAAACTGGACACCCTGGTGAGGTTTACCTCTCTAAACTGGACACCCTGGTGAGATTTACCTCTCTAAACTGGACACCCTGGTGAGGTTAACCTCTCCAAACCGGACACCCTGGTGAGGTTAACCTCTTTAAACCAGATACCCTGATGAGGTTAACCTCGCTAAAGCGGACACCCTGGGACGTCCAGGGTGTCCAGTTTAGAGAGGTTCCACTGTATAGCATTGTGCCTTGGTGAATGCCTGTCTATTATGAAAGACTCAACCTCGAGTGGCACCGGGACATAGACGTACACGGCCATAAACCTCAAGTGAACACACATAGGGACTATATTGACCGCTGGCTGTTGTTGCACAGCAATTGATTCTCTGACAAAAATAGTAAATAGGTTGCCTTAGAGAGAGAGCATACTGGCTCCAGATAAATACAGAATGTGAGGCGAACATCATTTCTGTAACATAAAACTTATGGGGGTGTTTTCGAGAATTGTACTGATGAAACAATTTTGAAGGACACCCAACTTGTATTTATATGTTTGGTGCAGAATAATAGGAATATATAAATTTATGCATAATTTGTTGCTTAGCAGCAAACCAAGAATTGATTGAGGATGAAACGTTGGCGTCCATAGTCTATTGTGACTATAGATTACGCCATAATGTACAATTGATTGGTTGTTTCCAGGCTATTCATTCAGTTGACTGGTCCATTCAATCACATTGCCACTTGATAAATGTATTGACAATATGGTGTCCCAATGGATAAGTGGGTGTTTATTCCCCGGGGTTCTCTTGTTTCCTCACACTCGCAGAACCAACTATTGGTGTGTATAACAGTGTCTGTCTGTTAACAAGCATTCCCGCTATATTAGATATTAAATGTTCACCTTTCAAAATCATTAGCAATGGTTTAATCCATAAAATCAAAGATTCTTCAAAGAATGTGTTACCTACATGTATATACATCTCTTAATGAAATACAATGTACTGGAAATTTGGAAATAGAAGTTGCATTATGCGCTGTGATCCTGAAAGAGTTATACAACCCCTGGCTGTTGTTTATTCCAGCGGGCGCTATGCGGGCCCTTAATGCCAAAGGAATTGTCCACCGTGACATGAAGCCACAGAATATTCTACTCTGTTACCCGCCTGGCAAGAAAAACCCGCCCGCCTCGCAGATAAATCTCAAAATTGGTAAGTGCAGGAGTTTTTCTGACCAATATTAATGAGCGATTAACACTCTACAACAACCCCCTTTCTGTCACAGCTGCCCATTTATATTCCAATTGCATAATTTCCTACGTAATTAACATGTCTTAAAGCCCCTATATGGCTCAAGTTGCCGAATTTGGCCTCCTATTGGGTTTTCCCACACATAAATCCAACAGGTTTCTATTTACACACACTTTGAAACTGTTTGCATTCATTTTGGTACAAAAATGAGTTTATAGTCGATGAAAATATCAATATTTGTTGATAAACAAACAGCAGGTGCGTGTTTCAAAGCCCGATCGATTTGCCGATAAACGCTCGGGTCAACTCCCCGATTCGCGGCCGATGAATTCCGATAGCCGGAGCTTATCGACTCGCTTCCGAGCCAAAGCCGTTGGGTTACGGAAATTAAATTGTCAATATTGACATTTTGCACTGAGTGGTACACAAAACAAGTTTTTGTTGTCTTCACATTGCGATTAAGATGTAAACCTCAAGACATGAGATGTATCTATTAGGCAGTATATGTTAGTTTTGTGTACTAAATCAGTTGCCAAACATGTTTTTGTGTTTGAAAAAATCAGAAAATTGTAATACTGAGCCGTTCAGGGCCTTTAAACAACCACCTTGCTACAACAGCCAGTTTTGTGTCTTTTTCGTTCAGACTCCATACACTTTAACCCTTTAAACACTACAGCCCTCTATAGCGATGTTTGCAAACAGTGTAGATCCAGATTAGCCGGCTCGTATTTTCTGATTTTTTATTCTGATTAACGGAATAGCTCAAAAGTCTACATAAAAGAGTCCATGCCGGTTACTTAGGGTCAAAATAGTTCAGCAGATCAGATGTTTGTACCCCACATATTTGTTCTGTAAACTCATTTTCCCCTAAGAGACCATTGTTTTAAGCGACCATTTCTGGTGTCTGCCTTGTGTGGTAGCTGAATGCAAGTTTGACTATGCGATACCAGGAAACCATTAGCATGAGGGTTACGCCATGTACCTGGGTATATTTATATTACTTTAACAGAACACAAAGTTGCTTAATTGAACTATAGTCGATGACTAATAACTAAGACCAATGACCATCTCTCCGCATGTTTCAGCTGACTTTGGGTTTGCGAGGTTCCTGCAGGACGGAGTGATGGCAGCGACACTGTGTGGGTCTCCGATGTACATGGTAGGTGGTGACCTATCTGTCTAGCATGCACATGTAGTAGCCGTCTCTCTAATAGTAACCCACGTACCATATTTACAGTAATAGTATGTTCACATACAAAAGCTATATGTCCCATTGAAGTCTGTGGATTGAAGTCTGTGGGTGCAATATTTTTTATTGAAAAGATCTGATTATATTGTTTATTTCTCCATAAAAATATATATTATCACTCATCAGATGAGTGGTAACAACATATACTTTCGAGAAGAAATAAAGGAAAGGGCCAAACAAAATTCAATAGTTTTATTCTGTTGTAATTGTATATAATGGGTTGAAATATTTGTTTCTTCGCATTTTGTGATGTAACCCTCTAAATACTTTTTTCTAATAATATTCACAAAGAAAATCCTGACTCATGAAACGGCATAATGTCGACACCCAAATTTTGAACATGCAATTGAATAAGCTGCTATAAAAAAAGGAATCATGACATCATGAGCTATCTGTGTTCTAAACATGTGGTTGATTGGCCATGGGAACATTGCATCATGCTGTGTAATGTGTATTTAATATAATAACACGTATGAAAAACTAGTGTTATATACTTAGTATCTTATTTCACATCCGTATTTGTTTTGAAAATATTGCATCATTCAAGTAAGTTTGGTTTGTACATACATTAAAACGTTATACGTAGTAATGACACTATTGCTTATATACGGTAGGCTGTATTGACCATATTTGTTTAGGCGTTATTTTCTTTTCAATTCGCGCATGGGTGTAAATAAACAATAGTATCACATGACTCCCATGATAGTAATGTGTAAATGTACCTCTTACAATTGGTAACCAGTGTAGACCCAGATCAGCCTGCACAGTTGTGCAGTCTGATATGGGTCTACACTGGTTACTACACATTGTTATTAAAGTAGCAAAATTACTCCCAATGTAAATGGTGTACACCCTGATCTGACTGTGGTGATGTTACTAAATGTAAGTTATACCACTATTGGTGAGCTGAAGACTGACATTTGATTGCCATGAAATAGCATTTACAATGTCCCACACACAGGTCAATTGGTGAGCCATGAAGTGTTTTATAGCGTACTTATCACAATAATTATGCTTGCATTGCACTTTATTAAAATATGGCAATGTGGGAGATGAACTTGTATGAGCCATTGGTTGTTTATAGATCACATCTTGCTTGCATTGCACTTTATTAAAACATGGCAATGTGGGAGATGAACTTGTATGAGCCATTGGTTGTTTGTAGATCACATCTTGCTTGCATTGTAATATGATTATATTGTTATGTGTAATTCATGAATTAAATATTGTTTAAACCAAAACATGGCAGTATGATCATTTAAATTGTTGATAATCCGTCAGTGATCCATGTATGTTGACTATTAACCCTATATAACCTATACCAGGCCCATACGCAGAGGGGGTGCAACGGGTGCGTACGCACCCCCTTAACCCGTTCAACACCACAGGCCTGTATAATGGTATTGGCAAAAAGTGTAGATCCAGATGAGCCGGCTCGTGACGAGCCGTCTCATCATGTTCTGCACTTTTTGAAAGTAATTGTCATAATTTTGAGCACAAAAACACCTGTGTTTATAAATGGACTGGTCTGAAAATCATTTTGTGATGATTGGAATGGGTTGCAAAATTAACATATCAAAATCCATTCCAGTTATTTAGGGGTGAAATGGTTAATCTGCTGAGGTCTGTCCGTGAATGTGCAAAAAAACAATGTTTAGCCCTTCGCGCCGTCGATAACGCACCCCCCTAAATGAATTCCTGCGTACGGGCCTGTATACCCCGGAGCATCGGAACTCTGGTCACTGTTTTGTTCAACCCTTGACATAGTTGCGAGCAGCGTAACGTTATATTGATGATTCTGCTGGTATATACGGTAGTCATTCAGAGTTACGCTTCTGCAACTACCCTTGACATGGACTGGCCCATCATAATTTTCAGCTTATTCTATTATTCATAAGAGGGGTAATGTTGTATTAAAATGTAAAAAATATTAACAGTGAAGATCCTGATGAGATGTCTTGTTACGAGCCGCCTCATCTGGAACTACACTGTTGGCAAACTCTCAGGATCCACAAATTTGATAGAAATTATATTTTTTTTTATTTTTCTTTAAAAATATGGCGATGATTCCCAAGCCAAACATATTTTTGTTAAGGGATAAAACACATATGAGAAATACAGCCTGACAACAATATTTGTTTCCCGATGTTACCATAAGTAGTAGGTATTACTATTGACAACTGAAGTTTGGCAATGTACTGTAAGAAGGATGAATCGATTTACAATATATATGGCCGGGGAATTGGCTCATTATTATTCTAAATGCTGCATATTCTGTCAGCACCTATGTCCCGATGGCACATGCAAATGGTGTTGATATTATCTGCATTCATACACTGCAATGTCACAAGCTAAACGTGTCAATACAATATTTTCTGCTTATTTAACATTACACAGTTTGTTTATTTTATTTTTTGATGTTGCACATTTCCATTATCTCAATAAGATTTGTCAATTGTAATGTGGCATAATTCTGAACATAGACCATCCAGGGAAC
This sequence comes from Conchocele bisecta, assembly GCA_029237695.1. Classification (NCBI taxonomy): domain Eukaryota; kingdom Metazoa; phylum Mollusca; class Bivalvia; order Lucinida; family Thyasiridae; genus Conchocele; species Conchocele bisecta. Next base: position 31,813,508 of record CM055277.1, read on the forward strand.
AGATGCATATGTTGATTATTGTTTTCTTTTGTCGCTGTTCATTTGTAATTGCAGTAAAACTGGTCAAATTCACTCTATGGCTGGGAAAACCCGACTTGTCTTCCCGAGGTTGCTGCAGGTTGTTGGAAAATGTTCCAGTATCTAACTGAATGGGAGATTGTGCCATGTGGGACATTCTAACTGCCCACCTAATCAACCTAGCTCATCGATTGTCACTGTGACTGGAGAAATGGGGCTTATGGGATTCATGACCAGTGTAGTTCCTAGTCAAATACACACTCCCTTGCCTGATAGCGATCTATTTTGCTTATTAAAAGCATGACAGATGTTTTATTGAAGAAATAGCAAACAGTGTAGATCCTGATCAGACTGTGCGGATGCACAGTATGATCTGGATCTACTACACTGGTTGCAAAACCCATAAACCCCATTTATCCGGTGATAGCCACATTTGAGGATTATCAATATATTACGTTGCTATGGAACAGACTAATCAACTAATCCCTGTTACAGGCACCAGAGGTGATAATGTCTATAAAATACGACGCGAAGGCCGACCTGTGGAGTATCGGCACCATCGTGTTCCAGTGACATAAATATATCTATGTACATTCCCTGTTACAGGCACCAGAGGTGATTTAATGTCAATAGAAAATTATGACGCGGAAGGCCGACCTGTGGAGTATCAGCACCATCGTGTTCCAGTGACATAAATATATCTATGTACATTCCCTGTTACAGGCACCAGAGGTGATAATGTCAATAGAATATGACGCGAAGGCCGACCTGTGGAGTATCAGCACCATCGTGTTCCAGTGACATAAATATATCTATGTACATTCCCTGTTACAGGCACCAGAGGTGATAATGTCTATACAATACGACGCGAAGGCCGACCTGTGGAGTATCGGCACCATCGTGTTCCATGACATATATCATGTACATTCCCTGTTACAGGCACCAGAGGTGATAATGTCTATACAATACGACGCGAAGGCCGACCTGTGGAGTATTGGCACCATCGTGTTCCAGTGTTTGACGGGCAAGGCTCCGTTTCAGGCACAGACTCCCCAGCAACTGAAACAGTTCTATGAGAAAAATCTGCAGCTCAAACCCAAGTAGGTCATACACCACCGCCCTGACTATAACATCTGATAGTTTAATAACGGGTCATCTGGAATGCTTTTCAACTTCCATATCAAAATATATAGGCCCCGACCAGACTGTGCGGATGTGAATGTTGATTTGATGTGAATGTTGATATACCGCCACCTGTGCTAATCTTGCATATATTCGTCACTTCTTTTATTTCAAAAGACATGAATATTATGCTTTATAATCAAGCAGCTTGATTGGCTGAGCCTGAGTTGTGCTACATCTCAGGCTCAGCCAATCAAACTGCGTGATTGCAAGTTGAGATCTACAAGTTTGAGTTTACATCTACGTGAGATTGGCGCAGGCGGTTGTGTAGATGTGGCTGGAACTGGTAACACGGGACTGATTCAGTACTTGTTCACGCTAGCTCCTCTTGTAATGTTACGGACCTTTTCTTAATGTCATCAGGACCATTTGACAACTCGATAGCAAGCAGGGTGGCCCTGATCAGACTGTGCAGATGTGCAGGCTGATCTGGTATTACGCTGGTTGCAAATGTAATGAGCCCCTGTTGTTGTGATCTGACACATGTCTATTTAACTACGGTGAACTGAGAATATCCTGATCAGCCGGAGTGATTGTATCGTCGATTCTCACCAACAAGTTCGCAGAGCCTCGTTTCTTATGAAGTCAGTAACTCATTTGTGGCTGTGACTTGAGAAATGGGGCTTGCTTTGTGACCAGTGTAGCTCCTCATAAACTAGCACACTCCTGTAGTCTGATGGCGATCTGTATATTTGTTAGACGCAGGACGGATTTTCATTGATGGAATGGCGAACAGTGCAGATCCTGATCAGACTGGGCAGTTACATAGGCTGATTTGGATCTACAATTGTTGCAAAACTCATAAGCCCCATTTCTCCAGTCGCAGTTATATTTAATAAATATAGTATTAAATCATCACTCGGGTTACGACATAAGCACCTCTATATACAGTCTGGGAATGAAGAACTAACCAATGCATAAATATATAAACTTGTGGCTAACCTTATGGCATAAACAACATTTCCGATTGATTATTCCGGCATTTGTATTTGCAGAAACCCAGCTGGCATTTCTCTACGATGCCAGTGTGATTATGTCGTCTGCTTCTGTATGAAATGCCGTCTATCGTAATTTGTTCTCAGTTGATTTCATTGTCTGCTATAACATTCTCTTTATGGTCAATGCAGTTTTTGCAGGACTTGTACAGTTTTAGAGAAAATCTGTGTCAATAGTGGTGGAAAATAGGAAATGTTCGTTTCTGAATTTGCTATGATAAACTCTGCCTGTTTTGGGTCTAAACTGGTCGATGGACAGTCAGCCCCAGACCCAGTCACATACATGTTATATGCAGTGTGTTTCATGGTATGGATAGTATTGTACATTGACCCTTAGAACGCTGGGAACAAAAATTGTTGTTGCTGATGCTTTATGTTTTGCCTTCATTTTTTAATCAAAACTTGGTTCGACAGCACTTTAGAATAATTTCCATTGGAAATGATTCTTATGTGCTGTCGAACCATGTTTTTGTTGAGAAAAATGGAAAATAAAAAATAAACAGCAGACGACAAATTTTAATTCAACAGTGTAAGAGTCAAAATCTGTCTATGACTCTAAATTGCTGTTAATGCAGGTTTTTTATAGAAATAATGGAAAATAAAAAATAAACAGCAGATGACAAAATCAATTCAGCATTGTAAGAGTTAAAATCTGTGGCACGTCTTCAAGTGACGGTGACACATGTATTATATGTAGCGTGTTTCATGGCATGGCTATCATTGTACCATAATGTCCTGCTATTTCCAGTGTTCCCAGTGGCACGTCTTCCGAGCTGAAGGACCTGTTGTACAAGTTGTTGAAGCGCAATGCCAAGGACAGGATAGATTTTGGTAAGATCTATTTGCCACTGTCATCTCTGGCATCAGCAAAATGATGAGTTTGTCTGCGATTTTTCTGATCTTGCCAACCTAAACATAGATTTGTGGGTTCACTTTAGCTTGTTGCGAACAGTAACTCTTGAAATCTACTCCCGTACCGTTCGCCTGCAACATTTTAGCTTGCAGTTGTATGTTTGGCACTTACCGGTAATCATATAAACCCGTACAAATGATATGTTTTGATACCACATCTGCATCATGTGACATCTATGTGCATTGAGAATTTTCAGTGCGGAATATTGAACATTAACCCTTTGAACCTGAAATCACATGTGTGTACCGTATTTACTCTGATATTAGCCGTCTCTCTAATAGTAACCCACGTCTCTCTAATAGTAACCCACATCTCTCTAATTATAATAGTAACCCACGTCTCTCTAATAGTAACCCACGTCTCTCTAATAGTAACCCACGTGCCATATTTACAGTAATAGTATGTTCACATATAAAAGCTATATGTCCCATTGAAGTCTATGGACGCAATATGTTTTATTGAAAATATTTAATTATTTTGTTTATTTCTCCATAAAAATATATTTGTTTATGTTATCACTCACCAGATGAGTATAACAACATATACTTTTGAGAAGAAATAAAGGAAATGGCGAACATTTCATTTTGTTGTAATTGTATATAATGGGTTGAAATATTTTTTTCGTCACATTTTGTGATGTATATAAATCTAAATACTTTTTTCTAATAATATTCACAAAGAAAATTCTGACTCATGAAATGGCATAATGTCGACGCCCAAATTTCGAACATGCAATTAAATAAGCTGCTATAAAAAAAAGGAATCGTGTTATCATGAGCTATGTTTAAAGTCCATAGGGTCAAAAGGTTAAATCTGTGTTCTAAACATGTGGTTGGTTGGCCATGGGAACATTGCATCATGCTGTGTAATGTGTATTTAATATAATAACATGTATGACAACTAGTGTTATATACTTAGTATCTTATTTCTCATCCGTATTTGTTTTGAAAATATTGCATCATTCTAGTAAGTTTGGTTTCTACATACATTAAAACGTTATACGTAGTAATGACACTATAGCTTATATACAGTAGGCAGTATTGAACATATTTGTTTAGGCATTATTTTCTTTTCAATTCGCGCATGGGTGTAAATAAACAATATTTCCGTTTGAGTGTTCATGAAAAAAGTTTAAACCAGTTGACACAAGGTGACCCCAAACCAAATCACCCTGACATAGTATCACATGACTCACTTGATAGTAATGTGTAAATGTACCTCTTACAATTGGTAACCAGTGTAGACCCAGATCAGCCTGCACAGTCGTGCAGTCTGATCTGCGTCTACACTGGTTACTACACATTGTTATTAAAGTAGCAAAATTACACCCAATGTAAATGGTGTACACCCTGATCTGACTGTGGTGATGTTACTAAATGTAAGTTATACCACTATTGGTGAGCTGAAGACTGACATTTGATTGCCATGAAATAGCCGCAATGCCAAGGACAGGATAGATTTTGGTAAGATCTATTTGCCACTGTCATCTCTGGCATCAGCAAAATGATGAGTTTGTCTGCGAGTTTTCTGATCTTGCCAACCTAAACATAGATTTGTGGGTTCACTTTAGCTTGTTGCGAACGGTAACCCTTGAAATCTACTCTCGTACCGTTCGCCTGCTACATTTTAGCTTGCAGTTGTATGTTTGGCACTTAACGGTAATCATATAAACTCATACAAATGATATGTTTTGATACCACATCTGCATCATGTGACGTCTATGTGCATTGAGAATTTTCAGTGCGGAATATTGACCATTAACCCTTTGAACCCAAAATCCCGCTATATCGGTTTATGCAAAAAGTGCAGATCCAGATGAGCCGGCTCATAATGAGCCGTCTCATCAGGATCTGCACTTTTTGCAAGTAATTTTCATATTTCTTAGAACAAAAACACCCCGTTTTCATAAATGGACGAATCTGAAAATCGTTTTGTGACCATTGGATTGGTTGGAACATTAGCATATCACAGTCCATTCCAGTTCCTTAGGGTTGAAAGGGTTAAAGTGTCTGTCAAGTCTGTCAAAGCTGTGAGAAGAGAACACCCGGCTAGTGTCTGTTGATGTCAAGTTTATCATGTGGGTTTAACCCATTACATGCGCAATACACCTTTACGGGTATGAATTTGTTTTTAATATTTTATTTTTATTTTTGTTAATTTTTCAATGAAAGTGTATGTTGTGACCACTCATTTGAACCGTCTCAATGAGACGGTTCAAATGGTGGTCGCAACATACACTTCTGAGCAGATATAAACAAAATATTTAGAAGTTTCTACAAGCTAATTGGCGTATCCTCAGCATGAAATGTGTTAAGAAATTGTTAGGACTGAAAGTAGTCAATTCGCAAAGACTTATCTAATAATAAAGAGCATTTTGGATAATACATTATACTATCAGCGTAAGCCCTGATCAAACAAACGTAAGCCCAAATATTATAGCTTTGCTAGAATGTCCCTGTCTCTGTCTCTGCTGCTACAATATATTGTACTTCTGTTGTTACAGAGGACTTCTTCATCCATCCGTTCCTGCGATCACACTCGCCCGCAGCCTCGTGTAAGTATACAAATTCAGCCTCATATTAGTGTACTCAAACACTTATTTACTGGTATCACATGTTCTTATACAAATTTGGTCCGCAGTACATTGTTCTTCAATATAATTGCGATGAATGGGGACTAAAGGGAGATAATTTTGAAGTAATCAACCAATCAGACGTTACCACTGCTACAGTTGTCTAATATACAATTCTTCATTATTGTGAAACATGATGAATAAAGGGAGATAATTGTTCAGTAACCAATTAGCAGCCAATTAGATTGTGATCTCTGCTACAATTGTCTGTGTATCACAGCGTCGCCAGTACCCGTGCCCGGCCGCAGTCCAAGTTTCTCGTCAGACAGCCCGGCATCACTGAAGGCCGTGTCGGCGTCGCCGCTCTCTGGCAAGATGGAGGAATACGCCTCCCCCATACAGACCAAGGTCAGTGTAACACAGGATAATGATTTATAGGTTGCAACGTTTATCAATTTGTTTCTGTTTTCTTTATTCTTTGATTAAATGTAAAGTTTCTGCCATTCATTTGAGCCATCTCGACAACATATACTTTTGGTAATAAATCAGGAATACTTCAGTACTGAATGTCAGACAGCGTATAGATTATGGACATACTATAGTTGTCAAGAACGTGCTAAACATACACCCGGCAAAACATAAAGTCGAGGTCACATACTTAATCCATTCTAACTATTTAATATTTGGGTGCAAAGTTACTTTTGTGTCTCAAAAAAAAATTCTTGATATTTCACACATACATTTCTCTGATGTTCCTCACGCTGCAAAAAATCCCCAATCCGGGATCTCCGGCTAGTCCCAAGGTCAAGTTCACAGACTTGTGTAGTCATAAACTTATGATTTTTATTTCCTTTTGTCACTCTTTGCTCTCTATGATACTGTGACCAATCCATGTTGTATACGTTGCGCTGTAGGCGTTACCAAGCAACCTCCTGTCTCTGTAGATGCGGAGTCCGCACAAGTTGGAACGAGTGGAGGCGGCCACTGCCCACGGTCACGGGTCACCGAGCGAGGTCGCGGGCTTCATCAAGGTCACCAAGGACGTAGGCCATGATTCTCGATGTAGTACACCTACCGAGGTAACTATACCATGTGTAACTGTGTTGTGGTAGCTGTTGTAGCTGCAGACCAGGCTTAAGTTATTATATTACGTTATGCGTTATCAAACATGGAAACTCACTAGTAACTTGTCCTAAAACAGGCATCATATTTGTTACAATGGGCGGACTTTGACTCCGCCAATGATGTCAAGAATGCCCCTACTACTGTTGCAAGGGAAGTTAGTCTTAATTTTAGCAGTTCTAGAGCCTATTTATAGGACTGGTCTATTGGGAAATCTATGGTGTTTTTCACCTGCATGTTTTCTATAATGATTAGTTGATCGTCTGTAATACCTCTTCAGTAATTGCGGTTGTTCTGTCTCATTTTTATTAAGTCGTTAGTTGTCTGTTTATTTTCACTACACATGCTGTCTGTATATGACTTCGTTGTTAAATATAAGTAAAACCTTGCTCAATTAATTGTCACACTGCTTTCAGTATATCAGGTTTGGTCAGGTGAGTCTACGTCTCCAGCTACATGTACACCCACACTTAATGCTTTGTTACACTTCCGGCATAATACGTATGTTGAGGGGTATATAGTTTTGTATTTTCGTCTGTTTGTCTGTCAGTCCGTAAGATATGTTTTCAGGTACCCACTATCTCTGTAACCGTAAGTCGGATTGTCTTGAAACTTCACATTCGTCATCATCCACATTTTAGTTCTGTGGGCCACTCATGCGACCCCTGTGCCCAAGGTCAATGCCAAATGATTAGGAAAATATTTGTTGGACCAGTCGGCGGTGGGGGGTATCCGTGAACCCTGCTCACTAGTTGCTTCATCATAGACCACGTACCACTTAGTTACTCCTTGACAACATGTGCCTTATGACCATCACAACCAGTGTAGATACCGACCTGCCCGCACATCTGCACAGTTGAATCAGGGTGTACCCTGTCCACAGGCCTGTGTGGAGACTACAGTCAGACAATGGCAAACAATGTACACCCTGATCTGACTGCCTGGATGTGTACTCTGGGTTCTTGCTTATGAAACATTCCGAACATGTTCTCCAAAGTTTTGCTAAAACTTGTAATTTGATTGGTCGAGACTGAGCACAGCTCAGCCTCCACCAGTCCAACTCCATGATTTTGAACAGGGAATGGAGTATATACTTAGAAAGGTTTATCAGCATGGACCCAGGTATGAATGTTATATATTGGTTGTTTGTATTGTCATACAGCACTGTTTGTCCATTGACACAACATAAAGGCCTTGTTGACTGAGTGACCAGTGTAGAGCCTGATCAGCGGGCAGACTCATGCTGACTGATGCAGAGCTAAATATTTTGTTTCCGACATCAGGAATGAGTTGCAGACTAGCGAAGAGTGTAGGCCCTGATCCAATATTGGGCTACACTGGCCACTAATTATATAAGCCCCTTTTTGTTGTGGCAAGTTGCATATATTCATAGAGATGTAGCTAACTTACATGTAACTACAAATCGTTATACAGCTTTAACCCTTGCTCAATTAAATTTTGTGTATTTGTTATTTGCCATTTTTAAAATAAAAAAACATGTGGAACCATTTTGAAGTGATTAATCATGGATATTCCAGGACGTCGCACAGTAATATCTAATGCTGTCACCTTATAACGTTTGATGTAACTTTGAGATAATTTACATAGAGGGTTAGGGGTTATTGTCCGTTGACACAACATAAACGGATATTCTTGTGTGCTGCCTATATTTATTGTGAAGCAACAGCAGATAACAATAAACTAAATACATTCGGAAGGTGTTTACAGAAACTCAAATATTTCCTTTTCTGTCCGTATTATTCAATAAAAGTATCTGTTGTGGGTTGGTGGTTGGTCGGGCGAATGTGACGGCTTAAATTAACGGTAGGGATTCCTCCTTATAGTAATCACGATTTGCCTTGTTTGGCCCCCCAGGTACGTTTTTATCTTTGACACTTTTGTTACCTGTGAGTTGAATGGGGCTATTGCCCATTATAAAAATAGTAAGATTAGTACCGATCCTACTGCTTTTCGGAGATTCTGGTGTGCCGAGGACCTGGCATCAGATCAGGATTATTCTGATTTCGGGGCTGAGTATATAGTTTTTTTATTGTAAATATTCAGTTCTGAGTTTGGGATCTCCCCCCCCATTTGTACATGTAATTGAACATGTACTAGAACAGGTAATATATGGGATTTAGTACTAAACCCACTAAAATGACCTTAGCTGTTGATAGGCCGTTAAACCCCAACAAACAAACAAACAAACTGTTGTGGCCACTCATTTGAACCGTTTCAATGAGATTGTCACAACATATTCTTTGTGAGGAGAAACTAACAAAGTTTTTTAGAATTTTGTGTAAGTAGTATTGAATATATCTGCCTTAATGCGCATGTCTAGACACACTTCATTTGGGGCACCAACTCAAATAGGGACCTTCTCACATTGGCAACCATTGTAGACGTTGGTCATCATGTGCATTCGCTCAGTAGGATTCTAATCCAATTGTTTTGCTGAATATGTACATTTTTTTACTTAACCTATTTCTGTTATTGAATAGTGAACAGTGTAGACCTTGATCAGACTGCTGATCTGGGGCTATTCTGGTTGTGAATATTGTAAGTTCCCTTTTGCTTGGCCCATTTATTTGTTGAATACAAGTAAGGAATAAGTCAGTTGTGTGTGTGTGTATTTGATGGCTATTGCTGCCGTTGTAGCCGATAGAATTTACTTCCTTATTTCCGAGGATTTCTGTCTACGAATCGACGGAAATTGTGATTAATTATGTTGTCGTCTGCTGCATAGACTGGTTTACTGGCGTATGTGGGCTACTGAGACAGGGGACCTTACACCATGTGTGACCAGCATAGCCCCAGATCAGCCTGCACATATATACATATGTGCAGTCTGATCTGGGGCTATGCTGTTCACTATTCTGTCACTCGGGGATGTTTACTGCCATCTGTACATGATTTCACCTTGATGCGGCCAGCAATGGGATGTGGCTGGCCTTGGGGATAATTATGGCATTGAACCTCAATACTGGAGATTGTCAGTTCAATCACCCTAGGCATGAAAGATACTTACATAAGTATTTCCATCCCACTGGTCTGTCGGGTGAGACTTTAAACTGTGGTCCCATCTCTATACGATCTTAGCTGTTGCTAGGATGTTAAACCATTTACTTTCATTGATCAGACTGTGCAAAGGCACAGGCTGATCTGGATCTACACTGGTCGCAAAACCCATAAATCCCATTTCTCCAGTCACAGCTTCATATATGTAGTGAAGTTGAAATGGGCCTCAATTTTATGAAACCCTATCAAACTGAGGCAAAGCTTTGCTCCAGATAACCTCTATATTTTGTTTATTTTAAATGTGTATACAGATTTCATAAAATATCGAAGGTTTAGAAAAAATATTTTTCCAAATATATTAATATTGCAAAGTGATTCCAAAAAATTATGGACATGGTTTTCTGAAGTAATAAGAAATTATTTTGACATTTTGTTGCTTATCTCGCATCATTCTCTGACTCATAGCTATTGTTGGTCCAGGTTTGCCAACAAATTATGCCTCATATAATATAATGTTTACCATATGTATTTTATTTCTCAATAATAAAACACGAACATTGCATGGTGGTTTAACATTCTCAGAAATTTAACAGTTCTAAAGAGCTCTCCACTTGCATGTAGTGGAATTAGGACACAAAATGTAGTTGACTTCTCGTTGACAATGGATGGTCATTAATTCCGGAATAGGAATGGGACGTATTTTATGGTGGCTGTGGTCACATTGCAATGAATGCGATTATGCAAAGTGCCATTTTGGGAGTTGTATATTGTGCCATGTTTATGATTTTGATGATATTGTTTTGTGAATACTGAACCCAGTGCCAGACGCAACAACAATAGTTAAATATGTTTCGGATTACCAAACTGCAAACCGGGAAATATATGCGTGTTTACATATGCAGGGATTAGATCTGTTGCAACTGTGTGTGGAATGGGAGAACAGAAATAGACTAAGTACAATTGCAGATGAAAATCATGTACTTTTTATTGATTTATCTAACAGGGACAGATGGTTGCAGGATTCAGACAAATGATATTTAACAAAAAACAGTGCCTGTGAAATGTACGGATATTAACTCTTTCAACAGTGCAGACCTCTATAGTGGTGTTTGCAAACAGTATAGATGAGCCGTCTCATCAGGATCTGCACTTGTTGCAAGTAATTTTCATATTTAAAAAAAAAAAAAAAACACACCCATTTTATAAATGGACCAGTCTGAAAATCATTTTGTGACGATTAGATTGGTCGGAAAATTAACATATCAAAATCCATTCCAGGGGTGAAAGGGTTAAAGGTAAACCATGAGATATTACTGCAGGACTCTTTGCTGATGTTTTAGTAAATTTATTAAATTAGTTATATTGACAAACAATTACAAGACATGATTATTTTGTTGTTGCAGGATTTTGAGATAATACCAGAATAATTGCGTTAACTTTTGCCTGAACTGCCGGTTAATAAAAGGGGCCTTATGATGTGTACGACCAGCATAGCACCAAATCAGCCTGCTCCTGCGCGCAGTCTGATCAGGACCTACGCTAGTCACCATTCAGTCACTGAAGTGCCTTACTGTTTGTAGACTTATTCATGCTACGTGGATATACAACATGATACGGAAATGACCTGTTGTAAATGGTCTGTTTTGTCAACCGGCCACCCAACAATGACTCAAATATGCTACAGGAACTACAGCACAACCTCCCTACAACAGCCACTCATGGGAAAACTGCCTGTTGTAGAGAGGTGGCTGTTGTAGGGATGTTAAATATAGAGGCAATTGTCCAGGTGGGATTTGAAATATTGGCTGTTACAGAGTGGCCATTCGAGGATGTTTGACTACAATCATTGCACATTCTGTAAGGTCTGTTCTGTGACTCGGCAGCCCAACATTGCGCCTGATTGTGATTACAGGACTTTGTGATGGTGCCCGATGAGATGAGCTCCGATCAGTCGAGTGGCACGGAGGACCGGGCCAGTAAGATGTCCCTGGACGACGGGTACGTACAGTGTTTACTAGCCATGTATGCCGCACCGTTTATGGGATCCAAGATGCACAATCTATGTTTCACTCACAAATAGAGTAGCCATTTGTCAGATAGATTGTGTATCTGTTCTGGGTCTACACTGTATAGTGGTATTCCCAATTTATGAGATCCTGGTCCATCTACCCAGTTCCAGGATGTTGTGTACTATACATTATAGCCATGCCCCACAATAAGCCATATGAAATCATGGCCCATCTATCTGTACCCATACCCGAATTGATAAAGTCTGTACTATATTGCAGTCATGGCCCGGAGTCCATCAACACGGTGACGGTTACCCCGGACGCTGGGGAGGCTCTGTACCACAAGGACTCGGCTGGCCATACCCACCGCCCGTCCTCACTCCAGGTGGCCTCGCCCGACGATAAATCACCCCCACCCTCCGCCCCCATCCCCGTGCCCAGCCAGAGGGCGGTCTACACCCGCCTGCAGACCAACTCGCCCACCAGCCCTGGGGTGGCAGTCGGAAAGACCGCCGAGGCTGTCACACACAAACATAAGGTATGGCTGTTGTACCGTCGAACTGAATCTAACCATGGGAGGTTCCCAGTTTCGTATGTATTACAGAAACATAAGGTACTGCTCTTGTATGGTGGAACCTCTCTAAATTGGACACCCTGGGAGGTTCCCAGTTCCATATATGTCACAGATAATGTAAGGTACTGCTCTTGTATGGTGGAACCTCTCTAAATTGGACACCCTGGGAGGTTCCCAGTTCCATATATGTCACAGATAATGTAAGGTACTGCTCTTGTATGGTGGAACCTCTCTAAATTAAATTGGACACCCTGGGAGGTTCCCAGTTCCATATATGTCACAGATAATGTAAGGTACTGCTCTTGTATGGTGGAACCTCTCTAACTGGACACCCTGGGAGGTTCCCAGTTCCATATATGTCACAGATAACGTAAGGTACTGCTCTTGTATGGTGGAACCTCTCTAAATTGGACACCCTGGTAGGTTCCCAGTTCCATATATGTCACAGATAATGTACAGTATTGCTCTTGTACGGTGGAACCTCTAAAGCGAACACACCAGGAGGTACCAGGCAGTCCGGTTAGATATGCTCTACTGTATGTTCTCTGGTCAATAGATGCTGGTCTGATGGTTTTCATATTTCCAAAGTAGGCAATTAGTTATTTTACCACTCTATGAGGGTATTAGCCACTGGTTTGGAACCTGTCTCTACCAATTTTATAAGTGTGTGCATACAAAACTGCTTTATAATGATATTTCTAAGTCAGTTCTGATTGGTGTGTTATCAGGAGCTGAAGAAGAATGAATCGGGATTGGTGCGGCGAAGTTCCGAGAACAACATGAACGCTCCCAATATCGGCTCTCTCTCACCGCCAGGTAACTTGTTGTTGTTGTTGTAGTTTGCTTAAAGATGTCTGTGGCTGGAGAAATGGGTCTTATAGGATTTGTGACCAGTATAGCTCCTGATCAAATAGCACACTCCTGTAGCCTGATAACTGTCAATATTGTGTGTATTGGAGCATGACAAGTCTTTTATTGATGGAATGGCGAACAGTGCAGATCTGATCAGACTGTGCGAATGCACAGGCAGATCTGGATCTACACTGGTCGCAAAACCCATAAGCTCTGTTTCTCCAGACACAGCCACATATAGTGTTCAATAACTGACTGGTTATTTCAGTACATCAACTGTGAGTAGGTATTTCCAAACAAATACTTGATTCACATGAAAATAAATGTCGTCCTCTTTTCATTGTGTTGACTTTAAAATACTGGTTTATGTATTTGATTGGCAATCAAAATGCAGTGGTCATGTGACCACAAGTAGCAATTTGATATATTCACTCCTTCGTGTTATTTCTTGTTTACACAATGTTAAATAATGTTGTTACTGAAAATTAGAAATGGTATATTGCTATATATAACAAGATAGCATAGTCTTGATATAGGACGTTGACTGGAGACATGGCACTTGTGTCATTTTCTACCAGTGTAGACCAAGATCAGCCTGGACAGTGTGCATTTAGGATCAGGGTCTACAATGTTCACCATTCAGTCGGTGAAATACCAGTACTGTTTCTGTGGAACAGTAGAGATCATATCAGGCTGTAGGTGTGTTACCCATTCAGGAGCTTAACTGGCCACAAAATTCCACAAACCCAATTTCTACAGTCACAGTCAGCCATGTATATTGCCCGTGTTACAGTTCAGTTCAGCATTGGTACGCCCCCCAACAATTCAGGGCAGGCGTGGAGGCGAAGCAGTGTCTCCAATTCCCCGGGGCGTCATGGCACCACACCTCCCTCACCGCTCAAAAAATCAGGTTAGTTGTTTAGCTCCCCTGCTTGGGTGACGGTACATGATGGTGGTGTCAATGACAATGTAGTATACAGGACTTCAACAATGAAGGTTGTAAGTTCAACACCTGCCCTTGGGCATGAAAAATACGTTCATAGTATTTCCATCCCACTGGTCTGTCGGATGAGACTTAAAACTGTGGTCCTGTCCCTATATGGCCTTAGTTGTTGCTGGGATGCTAAGCCCCATTCATTTCAATTCGCCACAGGAAATTTAAAGAAGTTCTTTTTCTTACAAGCAAATTTATTCTTTGTATCTTAATCATGGCTGTGTCATTTGTGGATATTTACTAGACTGACCAAATCAAGTTTGAAAAACAATATTTTCTATAAAGTCTCAAATAATGCTGAGCGTCGCTTGCTTGCCGCTTCCTCAATCAAACCTGCTTTATACGTGACCCCAGCAGAGAAAATGGACCTTATGATGTATGAGACACGCCATGTGATTGTGTACTTTAGAACATGAGCGATATTTCATGATATATATTTACAGAAACTGCGATATTTTCTGTAAATGATGTCGAAAGATGACGAAATTTTCATAGCAAATGCAGAGTAGTTTTCATGAGACATCGCACATGTTCTTAGGTACAAAATTACATGGCATGTCTTATATGTGACCATCATAGCCCCAAATCTGACTGAGCATCCTCATCAGGGCCTACGATGGTCACCATTCAGTTGTTGATGTTCATGAATATCAGCATTCTAACCGTCCATTCACTGTAGACGGTCCCTATTCTCAGCTGACAACCCACATAACCTCCCAATGCTAGCCTTGTTACACCCCTGCCTGCAGGCTCGGTACCGGCCCACCTGTCCCCCGTACAGTACACAGGGCCTGGTTCCCTGGCCACCATCATAGACTCCCCGGTGAAGGCCCCCACCATGCTGCACTACCCGAACCTTAACGAGACGAAGGGCGTCGTGTCAAACGCGTCGTACCAGCGGCACCACCCGTACAACGTGCCGGAGAATATGCAAACTTTGGAATATAACGGCAATGGTAGGTGGAGGTTGTGTTGGTGTTTGGTAAAATAAACCTTATATTGTTTGCAACTATTGTTGATCATTTTAGGCATAAAATTAATAGTCCGATTTCCATGATGACTATATGGCTAATTTAGTGAGTCAATGTTGAACAGTGTAGACCCTGTTCAGACTGTGTGGATGTGCAGCCTGATCTGGTCTATGCTGGTCACTTATGGGACCCATTTGAGCCGTTTTGTTATCTGGAAAGGAAAACTGGTTTATCATCTATTATAAAACAGAATTGAACATATATTTGTAAGGATTAATTAAATCACAACAATAAAGCATGTCTAAATTGTTTTTCTTAATGGAATGAACGGTGAGTACAGCAATTATTGTTCAAGTTAATGTTTTCCAGTGCCTACGTCGTCGACGGTGACGGTGCAAACGCTGCACAACCAGTCTGACGTTGACATGAGGCCGGGCTACGGGGGAACCAGCCTTCTCTCCCAGCAGTTGTTTACCGCCGCCTTCGGGGACAGTCCAAACAGAGGTACCGTATTAACCCTAAATATTTGGACACAATTTGCTTTGGGAAACCCTTCCCAAAACAAAATTGTATCCAAATCCGTTGTCATTGTAATTACACCAGCACTGCCATACTAACGCTAGATATTGGCACGCTCACTGTAGTGGGGAAACCATATATTTTTATGCATTTCCACAAATATATGGTGTCCGAATATTTAGGGTTATTATGGTACGTGTAGTTTCATCGCATGGGTAAACACTTAACAGTGTGGCTCCTGATCTGTCTGCACACCCATGCTGTCTGCGTAGGGTCTACATCGTCTTGCAATGATTCTTCAACCCAGCATGAAACAACAGTATTCAACTATTAATTAAAATTTGTATTCAATCCATTAATATTTTTATTATACTATTTGTCTGACCAGATTCTTCAACTGACTATATGCAATACTATTGTATTTTTTTTTAAAAAGCAATACAAAATCAGCTTGTTTATAGATCCCCACAAAATGCTTCCATATTCATAAAAGACAACATTCAGATAATTAAAATTTGATTAAAACAACATTCAGAAAATTCAAATTTTGAATAATTCAAAATTTGAATTCTCTGAATGTTATTTTTTATGAACATAACCTAAGTTAAATGTAATCCTGATTGTTTTATATGTACAGATGTTGGCCGGACAGTCATTCCATTCGCTGGCGGCTCCGGCGGTCGGATACGGAAAAGTTCCTCAAGCAGCGAGAAGTCTGGGTCGATGGAGCGTGACCGATCGAGTGGTTGTCTCCACCAGGGGGCATCACTGGAGGCGTCACCGCCGTCGATAATGTACGCACAGTCGCCGTCAAACATGGAGGGTCCGATAACGTTTGTGGCTCCCGAACTCGCAGAGGAGACTATTATGGATGTAAGTGTTAACAGATTGACCCTTATAGCACTACAGCCCTCTATAACTGTGTAGATCCAGATCAGCCAGCTTGTGAGGAGATGTCTCATCATGATCTGCACTTTTTGCAAGTAATTTTCATAATTTTTTGTAGAAAACAAAAACCCATTTTCGTAAATGGACTAGTCTGAAAATCATTTTGTGATGATTGGATTGTGTGGGAAATGAACATACCACAGTCCATTCCAGTTATTTAGGGGCGAAAGGGTTTAATTGTTTATTCTGAATTGATAGTTTGGGTCATAGGCTGGAAGTTTGTGACCAACTGAGTCCCAGATCAGTCTTTGCCCCTCATTGTCAACCAGTTCAACACGACAGATCTCCATCCTAGTGTTGACAAACAACGTAGAACCATCTCTTCTGGATCAACCATCTCCTCTGGATCAACCCTGGCCGCCTGTGGCCTGTGGGAGTTGTTTTCAGATATTTTCTAAAAATTACCTTATTTTTTCTAATAAATGGAATAGTGTGAAATTAACTGAATGTGAAAGTTATGGGTGAAATAGTTATAACAGCAATAAAATGTACCTTACAGGATGCCCACAACGCGATCATGGCCAAGTTGAACTTTGTCCTGGACCTGGTCGAGTGTATCATGGATGTGGCCCGGGTACGTGGGGCCCCGCTCAATGCCTTCACAGAGAGCTTTAACTGTAACAAGGTATGTGGTAGTAGATCTCATGTTCTGACTTTCTAACATGTTTATATGACTTCATAATAGAGAGCTTCAATACAAGGTATGTGGTTGTAAATCTCATGTTCTGAATTTCTAACATGTTTATATGACTTCATAATAGAGAGCTTCAATACAAGGTATGTGTGGTTGTAGATCTCTCGTTCTGACTTTCTAACATGTTTATATGGCTTGATAGCAGAGAGCTTTAATACAAGGTATGTGGTTGTAGATCTCTCGTTCTGACTTTCTAACATGTTTATATGGCTTCATACAGAGAGCTTCAATACAAGGTATGTGGTTGTAGATCTCCTGTTCTGACTTTCTAACATGTGGCTTCATACAGAGCTTCAATACAAGGTATGTGGTTGTAGACTCATGTTCTGATTTTTAACATGTATGGTTCATACAGAGCTTCAATAGGTATGTGGTTGTAGATATCTGTTCTTTTCTAACTCATGCTTCAATCTGAGCTTCATTTCAAGGTTTATATGGTTTAGATTCTCATGTTTGACTTCACATGTTTATATGGCTTCATACAGAGAGCTTCAATACAAGGTATGTGGTTGTAGATCTCATGTTCTGACTTTCTAACATGTTTATATGGCTTCATACAGAGAGCTTCAATACAAGGTATGTGGTTGTAGATATCATGTTCTGACTAACATGTTTATATGGCTTCATACAGAGAGCTTCAATACAAGGTATGTGGTTGTAGATATCATGTTTGACTTTCTAAATGTTTATATGGCTTCATACAGAGAGCTTCAATACAAGGTATGTGGTTTAGATATCATGTTCTGCTTTCTAAACATGTTTTATGGCTTCATTACGGAGCTTCAATACAAGGTATGTTGGTTGTAGATATCATGTTCTGACGTTCTAACATGTTTATATGGCTTTCATACAGAGAGCTTCAATACAATGTATATGGTTGTAGATCTTTCATGTTCTGACTTTCCTAAACCATGTTTATATGGCTTCAATACATCTCTCGAGGCTTCAATTACAAGGGTATGTGGTTGTAGATCTCATGTTCTGACTTTCTAACATGTTTATATGGCTTCATTACAGAGAAGCTTCAATAACAAGGTATTGGTTGTAGATATCTATGTTCTTTGACTTTCTAACATGATTATTTATGGCTTCATAAACAGAAGGCTTCAATACAAGGTAATGTGGTTTGGAGATAACATGTTCTGACTTTCTAACATGTTATATTGGCTTCATACAGAGAAGGCTTCAATACAAGGTATGGTGGTTGTAATATCATGTTCTGACTTTCCTTTACATGGTTTAAAATGCTTCCATTACAAGAGAGCTCAATACAAGGTATGTGGTTGTAGATCTCTCGTTTGACTTTCTAACATTTTTATTGGGCTTCATACAGAGAGCTTCAATTACAAGGTATGTGGTTGTAGATCTCATGTTCTGACTGTCTAACAATGTTTATATGACTTCATAACAGAGAAGCTTTAAATACATGGTATGTTGGTTGTAAAATCTCATGTTTCTGACTTTTTCTAACATGTTTATTTTATGGCTTCATACAGAGAGGCTTCATTACAAGGTATGTTGGTTGTAGATCTCTCGTTCTGACATTTCTAACATGTTTAATATGGCTTCATACAGGACGACTTCAATACAAGGTTATGTGGTTGTAGGTATCTCATGTTCTGAACCTTTCTAACATTGTTTATATGACTTTCAATACAGAGAGCTTTAATACAAGGTATGTGGTTGTAAATCTCATGTTCTGACTTTCTAACATGTTTATATGGCTTCATACAGAGAGCTTCAATACAAGGTATGCGGTTGTAGATCTCTCGTTCTGACTTTCTAACATGTTTATATGGCTTCATACAGAGAGCTTCAATACAAGGTATGTGGTTGTAGATCTCTGTTCTGACTTTCTAACATGTTTATATGGCTTCATACAGAGAGCTTCAATACAAGGTATGTGGTTGTAGATATCATGTTCTGACTTTCTAACATGTTTATATGGCTTCATACAGAGAGCTTCAATACAAGGTATGTGGTTGTAGATATCATGTTCTGACTTTCTAACATGTTTATATGGCTTCATACAGAGAGCTTCAATACAAGGTATGTGGTTGTAGATATCATGTTCTGACTTTCTAACATGTTTATATGGCTTCATACAGAGAGCTTCAATACAAGGTAGGTGTGTTGTAGTTGTATATCATGTTCTGACTTTCTAACATGTTTATATGGCTTCATACAGAGAGCTTCAATACAAGGTATGTGGTTGTAGATATCATGTTCTGACTTTCTAACATGTTTATATGGCTTCATACAGAGAGCTTCAATACAAGGTATGTGGTTGTAGATATCATGTTCTGACTTTCTAACATGTTTATATGGCTTCATACAGAGAGCTTCAATACAAGGTATGTGGTTGTAGATATCATGTTCTGAGCTTTAACTGTATCAAGGTACCTGCAGAGCTCCAGTTAAGGTGCGTAATTTGGAGGTAAATTTCTTATTTCTCCATCAAATATGGCAAATAGGGAGTGCTTTAGAATCGTCTTAATAAGACGATTCTAAAGCACTCCCAACTTGCCATTTTTTTATGAAGAAATAACAAAATTTCACCCCAAGTTGGTGAAATTACACACCTTAACTGGAGCTCTGGGTACCTGGTTGTAGATGTCATGTTGACCTTTGTAACATTGGTGTATCACATCATAGCAGAGTTTTAATTGAAACAAGATATGTTATTGTACCGGTAGATCTGTTGTTTGGCCTTTGTAGCAGTTTTGTATGATGCCGTGCACAGTGCCTGACCTGTGACATATAAAACAGACCTATAACCTGTTTCCTTATAACAACCAGGACCCATGCTTATAAATCTCTATGAGCATGTCTCCAAATCATACACAGCTCCGCTGACTGATCATACATACATGCTGATTTAGAGGATGAGAATAAAGTACATTCTCAGAAAGTTTTATAAGACATTTGAACATCAGATTTACAGATTGAGGGTTTTCTGGACAACTTTGTATTCTCTATATCTTGTACCTGACTCTGAACAATCACCCATAATTCCATCTTGTACCCGTGTCAATATCCATGTTTCCATTGCAGGGTGAAGGTGTGCCAGACAACGTGCCCAAGTTTACAGAGGCCCAACGACGTCTGGAGCAGCTCATCCTGCATGTCCGCTCGCTCCACCTGCTGTCCTCCGCCCTCCAACTCGCCCGCGATGAGATCAAAACCGGCAAACTCACCGTGTCTAACTCACTCAAGACAGGTACACACTTCAATTTTGTTCATTGCCAATGTGCCATCGTTGCCACGTCTGTCACTGTGTTATGTTCACTCGCTGCATCTAGCTCTCTTGAGACAGGTACTCTATAATTATAATTACAGTGTCTTGTAGTGATTGTCCAAATCTTAATTTATTTGATTGAAATTCCATAAAGCAGGGTGTGGTCATGTGATCACAAGTATCAATTTGCAGCCGTCATTTCTTTGTCGCATTTCTTGTATACACAATGGAAAATATAAAAAGTAAATAAAACAATGTAGCCTTGTAAGGGTTATTGCACAAATCACCCATGTCGTGTGTATGTTGCAGTGGTGCGGCAGATGAACGAGCACTACCACACGTGTGTGTCCGTGAGCCGCCAACTCCAGCAGCGGCTCGGGGCCTCGGTCCAGACGGCACTGAGTCCCCAGATTGTCATCGCCACCGCAGACAAACTCATATACAACTATGCCATAGAAATGGTATGTGTCTGACTGTATCACCATGTGTGCTAATGTGGCTGTGACAGGAGGAATGGGGCTTATGAGATATGTGACCAGTATAGCTCCTGCTGATCAAATAGCACACTCCTGTAGCTGATAACGATCTATGTTGTTTGTTAGAAGCATGGCTGATATTTCATTGATGGAATGGCGAACAATGCAGATTCTGATCAGACTGCGGATGCACAGGCTGATCTGGATCTACACTGGTCACAAAACCCATAAGCCCCATTCCTCCAGTCACAGCCATATACCACAATCTAGTTTAATTTATTATTGTTTAATAATGATGGTTAGTATTAGTGTCTGTTTCACCTTTCATCATTGTGAAGGACAGATTGTGCTACATTGGCATCTTCAGTCACCGCGGTATCCATACCATGGTTGTCTATGTCACTCGGAGGGTCTGTATTTGTTTACCCTTTCAACCCTAAGTAACTGGAATGGACTGTGATATGTTATTTTCCAACCAATTAAATCATCACAAAATGATTTTCAGACTAGTCCATTTATAAAAAGGGGGTGTTTTTTTCTAAAACATATGAAAATTATTTTCAAAAAGTGCAGATCCTGATGAGACGGCTCGTTACGAGCCGGCTCATTTTCATCTACACTGTTTGGAAATATCATAAAACATTGACACTGTTGAAAGGTTTGAACCCCATTCATTTCATTTCTGTATTTGCTGCCTCCTTAGGGTATATTCTCTCTGTTGATAAGAAAGTAAAACAGATTGTACTGACAGTTCCATCTTAGTGCACAACATAGATTTAAAAAAGTAAATGTGTTGTGCTGTTTAGGATGTTTAGAAAATATCAAAGTTAAACCATAATTTTCTATATTTTGTTTATGTGAGTAAAACGAGGCTTGGTTAGTACTGTAGTGTATGGTGGAGTAATGCCGTGTTTGTTGTGCCATTACAGTGCCAGACAGCAGCCCTCGATGAACTGTTTGGAAACCCCCAAGAGGTACAGCCCATTGTTGACCCATTGTTGCCGGCATATATGTGGCTGTGATTGGAGAAATTGGGCGTATGGTACTTGTGGCCAGTGTAGCTGCTCCTGATCCAATAGCACTCTCATGTAGCCTGATAATGTCTTGTTAGACGCATGATGGGTGTTTCATTGGTGGAATGGCGAACAGTGCAGATCCTGATCAGACTGTGCAAACGCACAGGTTGATCTGGATCTATACTGGTCACAAAACCCAGAACCTCTATTTCTCAAGTCACATCCAAATACGAGGCTATATACACCATTGTTATCTCAGTATGTCGGGTTATAGAGCTCAGGCGGCTACTTGCAGCCAGCCGATGTATTTACTGTCTGTTCCACGTTTTGCTGCCGAAGTACTTTTGGCGATTAAACACATTCAATCTAAATATTTTCCAACTTTTACTACTTTTTAGTAAATACTAAAAAGTCATCCTCACAAATGTTTTCATTTCACGAAAATCGTATATGTATTATTAATTTTTGTATCTAGATAACATTATATATTTTTGAAATTTAGAACCATCTGCCATTCAGCTGGCAACGCTATTCAGCTATTATATTCAACTTTGTGTTATTTCGTGGTAAATTTCCATTTCTGCGAACATGGCGTAGATTCGCTCCGTCCTACTTTAAAACCAATATGGCTGCCTTTTATTCCGCCTAGCGACACAGGTTACATTTTTTGGTACAAATATTTATCGATGTTTTAGCACATGTTACAGTCACATTATCATTTCTCGTTTTTTCCATTTACTTCCTGCCCCGTGCAGGCACCGGGGCGGGATCAACTGATCCTGAGAATAGTGCTGCAGTAGCCATTGCTTGTCGTAAAAGGCGACTAAACTGGCTTAACGATTGGGTTCATACTTTCCGGAACCCACTATACCGGATTTGGCCCTCATGTACATTTTTGGCTTTCTTGTATGTGAGAGTTGAGTCGGGCTATGCCCCATATATAAAAGTAAGATTAGCGCTAATCCGATTACTTTTAGGGGATGGGATAAATGATGCTGGTGTGGCGAGGGCCTGGCACCAGATCAGGTTGTTCTAATTTCAGAACTGAATATATATTTTGATTGTAAATATTGAGTTCTGAAGTTGGGATTTACCCCCCTTGGACAGGTGGATATGGGACTCGACCCCGTTGACCCGTCTGCGTGTAGACTCCCTGAGGCTTGTACCTCTATGTCAGAAAAGCGGACGTTAAACCCTATTCACTCACTCACTCCATTTACTTCCTGTTCGATGACGCGTTCAAGATTTGCTCGTGCTGTTTTCCTTGTTCTATGTTTCGAACAAACAGTCTTTTGAAATAATTATAAATCTATTATAAAGAATGTTCAGAAGTTTTTTCTTGCGAGAGAAAGCCTTGGGGAAGCCGTGGAACATCAACAATGGCAACATTCGGCTGCAGGTTGCCACTGGGCCAGTGCCAGGACCCTACGACCCCCATTTATGCCAGGGGTCAAGGTCACGGACTTACAATGTCTAGTTTGCTTTTTTCAACTGGAACCACCATCGCACTCTCCATATGTGCTGACATAGTCTTTTATCTTTGAAAATGATAGTATGCGAGCTGGAATTCATTCTAGGTCAGGGCTGACGCGGGGATACTGACAAATCTAGTTGGTACTGTAGCCTATTATTGGTGTTGTAGCCTGTTATCTGTAAACATGTGTTACATGGCTCTGTGTCTTGTTGTAGTGCTTTAGACGTTACCAGACGGCCCAGATATTGCTGCACAGTCTGGCCCAGCAGTCACGCAACTCCAGTGACAAGGAGTCCCTCAACAAATGTAAGTGGCGGCATCTCTGTGTGGTAGTGATCTTTCTTGGTTGTACTTGGAACCATTATAATGTATTCAATCATCACGGAACTGCGCGACAAGGAGTCCCACAATAAATGGAACTCTGTTGGCAACTCTGTGTGAAAGATGTACGTTGCTTGAAATATGACCAGTACCTGGCTGGAGGACATTGTGTTCAAGAATTGAGGCAGCAACGTTGGTTGTATACGTCTCATCTGCAGTGGTTTGTTTTCTTTGTTGGCTCAGCTGTTTTTGTTGTAGATTAACACACAAATTCTATTTGCCTTACAACTTATTAGAAAGATATAAATTACATATTAGCAAGTATGAAATTATTATTTAAGCACAAAAAATTGAAAAATGTAGATATTTTAGAATCGTCACATTCATACAATTCTATAGTGCTCCACAGGTTTGTATTTTTATTGCAAAAACTAATTAAATGTTGGTGCATTGATATCGCTCCATATTTGTGGTATACATTTCCATTCCCTTGTTTTCTTTACAGCTATTTTGTCTTATTTCTGCTTTAAAGTATATTTTGTGACGCTTGTTTCTATTACAGACAAGGAGGCCGTGGAACGTCGACTGTGTAACTTGCAAGGACAGAACTTGTACCACCAGCACGTGTCCAGCTGATACAAGGACAGAACTTGTACCACCAGCACGTGTCCAGCTGATACAAGGACAGAACTTGTACCACCAGCACGTGTCCAGCTGATACAAGGACAGAACTTGTACCACCAGCACATGTCCAGCTGATACTCTGCTAAGCTGTGGAGTGTTGATGCTACGTCCTGCCGTACTATGTGTTCGTACACAGAATCTGCCTCGTCTCGACTACGGTGTGTGATCCGCAGTTCACGGCCGACCTGGCAGTCCCTGATCTAGACACTGGATTTTGGTGCATTCAAACCCAGGCTGGATGAGGGTAAAATAGTTGCCTTAACTCCGGACGACGTGAAAATTGGCCAAATGATTCATACAGAGTATTCCCTCTTGGTTGAACAAGAGAGTATTCCCTCTTGGTTCATCAACATAAAGTGAAACGGAAATTATGTATTGAACCAGTCAACAACAACAACAACAACAACAACTTGTAGACTGTGTTGCTGTTTATAGCAGTATAAATCACATAATAACTTCCTCTAGAAGAAATGTAAACCAATTGACTTCATTACATTGTAGTGTGTGTCATCGTCACTGAGAGCAGTGAATGGTGTACAATACTGGTCAGGTGACATTTAGCCCAGTGTTCCGGTACTCGACTGGCCGTGGCTGCACCATGGTGGACGTCGCTGCACGATGGATGTTCTAGTTCAGACTACAGTATTTAATCTCCAGTGAAGTTTAGCAATAATGTATATGTTTGTATCTATGTTCATGTTGGCGGCGTAATACCTACCCAGCAATGCTAGTCTATCGGTTGTCACAATATGTGCTGTAAATATGCGGATAAAACAGGATACAATTGATGCCAATGTTATGTGCTGGAATAGAAAAAACACGAGGTTTTGGTGTGGCAGTATGTGCTATAAATATGTCAAACTGGACACCATGAATTGTTTTACATACAATACAAACAAAAGGACATAACCTCAGACTTTCAGGAAGACAGGCTAATGGATGTGAATGTTTGTCAAGGTCAGTGTCATGCTGAATCTATACATATGACAGTAAGCAAGGCTGGCTTTCTGAACATGTGTGTGAGAAAGAACAATTGTTATTTAACGACAAGCCATGCCTAAACGGTGATATGTTTGACGACGAGCCATGCCTGACTCGTGATATCCTACTAGTCTCAAACAGAATGTCTATACTCTCGCTGTGGTCTCTCCTGTATATAGTCCACAGTATTTATTATTCATTATGGATATCCCGATCGACATCTACATTGATTGGTATTTCATCAATCGGTAGTTTGCTACAACTGTTTTTATGCTCATCGCCCGGTAGAGCCGGAAAGCATAATGTGTTTGAAATCATGACCTTTGATCTGGAACATATGTGACCCGTTTATTTAGTTTTTGATCAATACGGCTCCTGATCAGCTAGCACATGTCTGGTACGGATCTATAATTTACCCAACTCAATAACAAACCATGTGGGTTCTGATGTATCAGCTGACTGGGGCCACGGCTGGTCACAGACTCAGTCGGTAACTCAGCACGGTGGTGTTGTGTAATCGTGTCAGCCCGAGATTATGTTGTAATTGTTCCATACATGGACCCAACACTTGAAGTACCTCCCTTGTCGCTGCATCGCTGTTCTCCGTTTATGGATTTTGAATATCAGCCAAAAGTTCCACAATGACATAAAAAGTAGACAATCAGTTCAGACGTCAGGCAGAATTACATTTAAGACATCAATTACAAAGAAAAAAAATTATTCTCAAATTTAATATCGGCGAACAAAGGTGATTCTATAAGAGGGGTATTTCCCGAGGCAGGCCCATATGCTTATGTTGTGTATCCAGACGATATTAAAAAATGAACCCAGAGACAAGTGCAATATACATGTATCGAGTGCTTTCATTGCAAGTAGACGACGCGTATTGTATTATTTCAATATGTTTATGTGGACGTGTGATATTCTTCACTTAAATTAATCTGTAATAATATCTCAATTTATCTGCCCGATTTAGCCCTCTGCTTACCTGTACAGAATTACCTGTGCAGACTTACCTGTACAGACTTACCTGTACAGAATTACCTGTGCAGACTTACCTGTGCAGACTTACCTGTACAGAATTACCTGTGCAGACTTACCTGTGCACTTACCTGTGCAGACTTACCTGTACAGAATTACCTGTACAGACTTACCTGTGCAGACTTACCTGTGCAGACTTACCTGTACAGAATTACCTGTGCAGACTTACCTGTGCAGAATTACCTGTGCAGACTTACCTGTGCAGACTTACAGAGTCACACTGGTCACAAACTCAACAAGCCTCATAATTATACGATTCATTTCTGACAATGGCAAACATGTATAAGTTATTGTTCACATATTGGATTTTTAAAAATCCAATATGTGAAAATAGCATACTTATAATTAGCCAGGTTTATAATGCACTCTCTCATCCAAGTATTGATTTTCCATTTCCTGTCGAACAGGTAGTCATTAAACTTGGTATTATGTTATTTATTGGCATTAAATCTTGCAATATGTGAAATAAGTGGAGCGCGATACTGGCCAGTGATTGGCTTAGAAAGTAGGGTCAAGTATAAGTGAGGTTAATATCTGACATTGTTTCCAATCTTTACTACATCATCTGTGGTGGGTGGAAGGTGGGTGCAAGCGATGGGTAATTTAACGATCGGGGTTCATCCTTACCGGAATTCCGACGGGAGATCTGGTTTGGCCCTCACATACGTCTTTGGCATTTTGTATGTGACAGTTGAATCTGGTTATACCCCGTATGTGAGTATTACAATTATTCGTAATCCTATTTTAGGGGAAGGGGCCAAGTGACTTTGGTGTGGTATGGACCTGCCACCAGGTCAAGTTATTCTAATTTCAGAGCTGAATATATTGTTTCTCGATGTAAATATTCAGTTCTGATTTTGGAATTTTCCCCCCAATGCAGCAGGTTAAAATGGGATCGAACCCGTTTGCCCGGCCTTACATGACCTTAGCTGTTGATAGGCCGTTAAACACCAATAAACAAACAAACAAACAAACATCATCTGTGGCTGTGACTGGAGAAATGAGCCTTGTGGCTGTTGTTGCCAGTGTAGCCCCAGACCCGCCTCTGTATCTGTACAGTGTGATCAGGGTCTACACTGTTCACCATTTAGTCAGTGAAACACCTGCCATACTTCCAACAATACATTACCTGCTTGTCAAGTTGCACGATTGCTAGACCTAACCCTAGAGGATGAGAAGCTAGATTGGCCACAAATGCCATAGGCCCCATTCCTCCAGTCACAGCCACATTATGGGCTTTTGTCGATCGTTTTCATAATTTACTACAAACTCACTTTTTGTCGTGCCTGCTTTAGCAGAGGCGCGACTATAGTCGGCGCTTTTTCCGTCGTCGTCGTCCGCGTCGTCACGACGCGTCGTCCAGTTCTTTTGTAAGGCAAATGCGTTTAAAGTTATTGTTTTTTCACAATATACCCCCTTTCCAGACTTCCTGTCTAGGGATGATGCTTCATTACGCACACCCCCACATCCAAATTCTCAAGGTCAAGGTCATTTATTTACTTGTAATGTTCACCGGTTTTGTAACAGAAATGCGTTAAGTTATTGTTTTTTCACAATATCTCTTTAACCCCTTGCCAGACTTTGATAATATTTCACATCAATGTTTGTCTAGGGATGATGCTTCATTACGCACACCCCCACATCCAAATTCTCAAGGTCAAGGTCATTTATATACTTGTAATGTTCACGTCAAATGCCTCGGCAGGCGCGATACCGCTTCCGTGGCGGAATTCTTGTTTGTAACTAGTAGAAGGCACACATTTGTATTTTCATGTTTTGTGAATGTTTAGTTTCTGTCCATGTTGTCAGTGT
Source organism: Conchocele bisecta (assembly GCA_029237695.1). Taxonomy (NCBI): domain Eukaryota; kingdom Metazoa; phylum Mollusca; class Bivalvia; order Lucinida; family Thyasiridae; genus Conchocele; species Conchocele bisecta. Next base: position 31,841,932 of record CM055277.1, read on the forward strand.
AATAGCATTACTGATTTTCAATTTGGTGCATGTACAATTGTGGCTGTGACTGGAGAAATGGGAATTATGGGTTTTGCGACCAGTGTAGATCCAGATCAGCATGTGCATCCGCACAGTCTTATCAGGATCTGCACTGTTCGCCATTCCATCAATGAAACCCCCGTCATGCTTCTAACAAGCAATATAGATCAGGCTACAGGAGTTTGCTATTTGATCATGCTCACACATTCTATAAGCTCCATTTCTCCAGTCACGGCCACAATTATATGTTCGTCTAACATATTAACTCAGCAAATCATTCCCATAGATTTATTGTACAGTGAAACCTCTCTAAACCGTACACCCTGGGGTGTCCGGCTTAGAGAGGTTTCACTGTAAATCAGGCATTTGATCATTCTGAGCCATAGCTGTGTGCTATGCAACCATGAACAGACATTATCACCTGAGATAAATGACCAAGAAACAGAAATAAGATCACAGGTGTTTTCTTGGTGTCTGGTTTAGAGAGGTTCACTGTAGTAGGTAAAAAAGCTAAATTGCTTATCTTGCCAGACCGTTGATACGTGTATCTAAAGATATTTACTCAATTTTTAAATAGTATGAAATATACAGTACTTTCCAATTTGTGTGCTAATCTAACCAGTAACTTATTTACACGTAGTTAATTTTGTGTCCTTAATGTATGTTATATATTTTGTTGTTTATCCGTGTAAATAAAACCAGTATAGCATGGACTGTGTAAGGCATATTGTGCCTATTCACGGCCGCAGCCAGAGGTAAAAATCTACCGAGGCAAATCTTATGAAACGTGTATCCAGTGGGAGCGCGTAGCGCGACCCGCATTTATTTTAAAAAAATCGGCAAAATTACTACCGAGGCAACTGCAACATTGCTACAGCCCTGCTATTATTGCTATTACTGTGCTCTGTAGTGGTTTGTGCTGCTAGTTATGTATGTGGTTTGTAGTATGTGGCTGTGACTGGAGAAATGGAGCTTACAGGTTTTGCGACCAGTGTAGATCCAGATCAGCCTGTGAATCCGCACAGTCTGATCAGGATTTGCACTGTTCGCTATTTGATCAATGAAACACCTGTCATGATTCTAACAAGCAATATACATGTAGATTGTTATCAGGTTATCAGGAGCATGTTATTTGACCAAGAGCTATACTGGCCACGTATGCCATTAGCCCCATTTCTCCAGTCACAACCACATATTACTGTGTTCTGTAGCGGGTGGTTAGTAGTGAACAAAGTCTATTGGTGAACTTCAGGACTTAGCCCACCGGTACCTCATATTGGACGTTATGTGAGCGAGTAAATGAGGAATATTTAGTTATAAAGTTGCTCCGTTTTTGTGGAAGGGATTTTTTTTAAAATAAACAAATATATTTAAATAACATTGCAAGTGGGAGAGAATCAATATTTTTTATTCAAAATTGTAATTTGCAGAAAATTCAAAATAATTTCAGAAAAATATGCATGATTGTGCGATATGTTAAAGCGACAATATTTGTCAACATATTTGTATTTTGCAGCACATTAGAATAAAATGGAGATGAATCTAATATGCAGACAAAAGTTTTTGTTAAGAAATAAATCAATTGTAAAAAACCAGGCCGATGACAGTACATTGTATTTGTTTCCCATCGTCTAATGGATAACGGATATTTCTACTGCGGGAGATGCCAGCTGGTCCTTAAAGGGGAATATCAGGATTGTTTGTTAATAAAAAATACTATAAAAAATAAAAATGTGTTTTAATCATGGCCCTGTGTAAAGTGGTTTAATTGAAGATATATGCAACAAGATAGAAAATCTGATACTTATGTACTGATATCGGTGAAAATTGAAACAACCCAGCAGTCCTAGTATCGTTATATATCTTCAATTAAACAACCCAGCAGTCCTAGTATCCTCATATATCTTCAATTAAACAACCCAGCAGTCCTAGTATCGTTATATATCTTCAATTAAACCACTTTACACAGGGCCATGATGAAAACACATTTTTATACGCCCGTTTGAAAAAACGGGATGTATTAGGGCGGGCGGGCGGCGGGTGGGCGGGCTGGCGGTCGGGGGGGTGGGCGGTCACAGCTTGTCCACGCAATAACTAGAGGTCTACTTGACGGATTGTAACCAAACTTGGTATACATGTTTATCACGGCAAGACAAAGAAGCCTATTGATTTTGAAAAATCTCCGATTCTTATCTCCCCTTGGCAGCCATTTTTATTTTTCGCACTCTGTATCCTTGTCCACTCAATAACTCAAGTTCTACTTGACCAATCATAACCAAATTCGGTATACATGTTTAGCTTGGCAAGACGAAGAAGCCTATTGATTTTGAAAAATATCCGAAAACTTATCTCCACCTTGGCGGCCATTTTTAATGTTCACACTCTGTATCCTTGTCCACGCAATAACTCAAGTTCTACTTCACCGATCTAAACCAAATTCGGTAACATGTTTATCATGGCAAGACAAAGAAGCCTATTGATTTTGAAAAATTTCCGATACTTATCTCCCTTTGGCAGTCATTTTTAATTTTCGGACTTGTCCACGCAATAAGTCAAGTTCTACTTGACGGATCGTAACCAAATTTTTGGTTTACATGTTTATCACGTCAAGGTGAGTTATCTCCCCTTGTTGACTGGCCTTGCCTCGACGGGTGTATATTGTGACCTTCGGCACTCTTGTTATTTTTATGCCACCGGGTTTCGAAGAAACGGGTGGCATATAGTGTTTGGACCGTCCGTCCGTCCGTCCGTCCGTCCGTCACACTTTTCGGTTAACCACTTTGTCACAGTTTCTCAAATATACTGCAGGTACAGACGCATTTCTTGTTTATATTATTTTTTTTCTACAAAATCCCGATATGCCCCTTTAATGAGCTCGTTGGTCTAAGAATCAGTATCTCATTTTGACATGACATGTCACAGATATATGGCATTGTGACTTGCTATTTAAGTCTCACATCGGTGTAAATATTCATTTACTTACATCTATTTTAGTTAATATGTTAATCAACTACTATGGTGATGTTTATGTATCAAATAGTCTTAAATTCACATACATGTATCTTATTCTCTTTTTAGCTTAGTCTTGTTTTGATTTTTTGTAGTTTAAACCTGTTATTGATTTCCTGTTGTGTGTGCGCGTCTGTAGTTGTGTCTCTGTTATGTATTAATTTGTAGTTATATGATTATATTGTAATTGGCTGATTGCAGATTGAACACAGGGGTGTTCATATTTCTGTGAAAACATTACTGTGACAACAAACTAGTAAGTTGCAGTTATTTGCAGCTTGTGATTGTCGACAATACTATAGAAACTTACATTACTGGTAATTTGCATTTTAAAATACCGGTATATGTCAACCGTATTTATTCCAATACTGACCCTCTGGTGTGGTGAGGACCTGGAACCTGGTTAGGTTATTCAAATTTTAGGGCATTTTTTTCTGTAAATTTTCAGTTCTGATTTTGGGACTTTCCCACCATCACAACAGGTGAAATATGGGATTCGACCTGTTAACCCGGCCTAAATGACCTTAGCTGTGGACAGGCTGTTAAACACCATTAATCATTAAATCCAATACTGTCGCCTTTTATTGGTTTAAATCACCTGATTTTAGCGGTTAAAAAGTAACTGGTGTGTGACGTTACATTAGCAAAATACATAAGACATCACATCGCGTGTAGCTAGTCAATTTGTTTGTATTCTGATCATGGTTTGATTTGATCCAACACACGGACACATGTTGGTGCTTACTACATGTATTTAGTTAGTGAATTATTGCTACTAGTGTATCATCAGCCATCACGGATTTACATTTATTGAGCATATGCAGCATATGCTCAATAAATGTAAATCCATCAAACTGTACAGACTTCACCTCGCCTACTCACTATAGTCACACTCTGGCCTATTTTAATCAAACTTGTTACTTTTATGTTGTATAAAGACGACTGTATATATTTAATTCATATATATATAGCTATTGTGCTGGGTACTGTATATACATGTAAATGTTATTGTAACTTATTGGAGCAAGTTGCAAATCGCTTCATTTATCAGGACTAGACGTTATCTTCCAATTTTTACATATGAACATCACATCACAACTACATTGCATTCTCGTTATATGTGGCTGCGACTGGAGAAATGGGGCTTATGGGTTTTGTGACCAGCGTAGATCTGCACAGTCTGATCAGGAACTGCACTCTTTGCCCTTCCATTAATGAGACACCTGCTGTTCTTCTAAAAAGCAATATACATGTATATCGTTATCAGACTACAGTAGTGTGTTATTTGATCAGGATCTACACTGATCACAGATCCCATATGCCCCATTTATATAGTCACTCAGCCACAATATGGAGTGGTGAACAGAGTGATCACACGGACGTTTTGTGACCATATATCCCTGCATTCATTCATCTGTCCGTCTGTCCGGAAACCTGCGTTGTTTTTGTAAACGGACCAGACTTTACTTAATTATGACCATCTTGTTCCTTATTTCTTAAGCATTACAGTTGAATTGTAATGCAAATTCCATAAGCCTTTTTTGTTGTGTCCAATCACACAATGTGGCATATAACTTCCATTTTCTCACATGTGTATAGGCAATCTGTTATCTAATATACACATATTACAGTGTGTAAATACTTCATTTATGTGTTTTAAAAGTTTTACAACACTATATGATGATGTGTGGCTCTGCGTACATGACGTTACACAAGTTATATAATACACACGTCAGTTTTAGGGCAAGTATTGATAACATGTATTGTAATGTGTACAGATATATATGGTTAATATATTGTGTCGTACTGTGCCGTACGTAATGACTTCTATCCGTGTACAGTGTTATGTTTGTCCGAGGCAGTGTCTGGGAGTGTCTGTATCAACCGTGCATGATGGGTCTGTGATGTACATGCTCCCATACACTGGCCTGCCGATCGTCTCCATTCATTAGAGGGAAGTCATTACAAACTTTGTCTTTCGTAAACATTGCTTTACTCATCAGTCAATAAAACATGTCTAGCAATTGCAGGGGGATGTTTATTATTGAGTTGCTTCCCTTGAGTTGCACAAAAACCTGTCGCTCGCAAGTATCATATATCTATGAGTGAGAGACCACTCAGCAATTCTCTGCAATAGAGAGATGGTACGCAAATGTCCCCAGCCCATTGAAACATATAGCTGGTTTATTACTGCACCATCCATATCACAAAGAAAATTGCTTGCCGCACTGTCTGTGGGTGGAAGGTGGGTGCAAGCGATGGGTAATTTAATGATCAGGGTTCATCCTTATCGGAATTCCGACTGGAGACCTGGTTTGGCCCTCACATACGTCTTTGGCATTTTGTATGTGACAGTTAAATCTGGTTATACCCCTTATGTGAGTATTACGATTATTCGTAATCCTATTTTAGGGGAAGGGGCCAAGTGACTTTGGTGTGGTATGGACCTGCCACCAGGTCCAGTTATTCTAATTTCAGGGCTGAATATATTGTTTCTCGATGTAAATATTCAGTTCTGATTTTGGAATTTTCCCCCCAATGCAGCAGGTTAAAACGGGATCGAACCTGTTTGCCCGGCCTTACATGACCATAGCTGTTGATAGGCCGTTAAACACCAATAAATAAACAAACAAACAGATGGATGGCACAGTAATAAACCGTCTATGTGTTGCAGACAGTATGGTAATAAAATGTCTATACATGATGCAGACAGTATGGTAATAAACCCCGTCTATACGTGATGCAGACAGTACAGTAATAAACCGTATTACTGATGAGACAGTGGATAAACCGTCTATAGTGATCAGGACAGTCGGTAATATGTCTACGTGATGAAAGTACAGTAATAAACCGTCTATTACATGATGCAGACAGTATGGTAAATACCCCGTATATGATGCACATACCAGTAATAAACCGTCATTACGTGATGCAGACAGTATGTAAAAACCTAGCTATAAGTGAATGCAAAAGTCGGTAATAAAAGTACGTGATGCAGACAGTACAGTAATAAACCGTCTATACGTGATACAGACAGTAGTAATAAATTCTATGCGTCATAATACTGTATGTGTGCAGACCAGGCGTGGATCCTGGATTTCGTGTTAGGGGAGGCGTAACTATTTTGCAATACTTTACTATATTATCGAACGCGCTAGGGGGGTCCGGGGGCATTCTCCCCCGTAATTTTTTTGAAATCTACATCGCATTTCCTGCGTTCTGGCGCATTTTGGAGCAAAACAAAACCAATAAACAATAAATTCACAACGCGAACGTAGAAACGTGCCTTGTAACTTGTAAAAAATCTTTACTCGGCGAATTTTAGGGGGGGCGTGCGCCGGGTCCGCCGCCCCCCCCCCCCCCTGAATCTGCCCTTGCAGACAGTACAGTAATAAAATATCTATACATACTGTACAGTCTGTATCACATATAGACGGTTTATTACTGTACAGTCTGTATCAGGTAATACACTGTCTATATGTGATACAGACAGTACGGTAATACACTGTCTCTATGTGATACAGACAGTACGGTAATACACTGTCTATATGTGATACAGACTGTACGGTAATACACTGTCTATATGTGGTACAGACAGTACAGTAATACACTGTCTATATGTGGTACAGACAGTACAGTAATACACTGTCTATATGTGGTACAGACAGTACAGTAATACACTGTCTATATGTGGTACAGACAGTACAGTAATACACTGTCTATACATGATGCAGACAGTACAGTAATAAACCGTCTATACGTCATGCAGACAGTACAGTAATAAATGCAGACAGTACAGTAATAAATGCAGACAGCACAGTAATAAACTGTCTATATGTGATGCAGACAGTACGGTAATAAAATGTCTATACATACTGTACAGTCTGTATCACATATAGACGGTTTATTACTGTACAGTCTGTATCAGGTAATACACTGTCTTTATGTGATACAGACAGTACGGTAATACACTGTCTCTATGTGATAGTACAGTAATACACTGTCTATATGTGATACAGACAGTACGGTAATACACTGTCTCTATGTGATAGTAGAGTAATACACTGTCTATATGTGATACAGACAGTACGATAATACACTGTCTATATGTGATAGTACAGTAATACACTGTCTATATGTGATACAGACTACGGTAATACACTCTATATGTGATACAGACAGTACGGTAATACACTGTCAATATGTGATAGTACAGTAATACACTGTCTATATGTGATACAGACTGTACGGTAATACACTGTCAAATGTGATAGTACAGTAATACACTGTCTATATGTGATACAGACAGTATGTGATACAGACAGTACGGTAATACACTGTCTTTATGTGATACAGACTGTACGGTAATACAGTACAGTAATACACTGTCTATACGTGATGCAGACAGTACAGTAATAAACCGTCTATATGTGATACAGACAGTACGGTAATACACAGTCTTTATGTGATACAGACTGTACGGTAATACAGTACAGTAATACACTGTCTATACGTGATGCAGACAGTAACAGTAATTAAACGCCGTACCTAATATGAGATACAGACCAGTACAGTAAATAAAACCGTCTATTACGTTCATGCACACAGTACAGTAATAAATGCAGCACAGTACAGTACAAGTACTTAAATGCAGACAGCACAGTAATTAAACTGTCTATAATGTTGATGCAGAACAGTTACGGAACAACAAAATGTCTATACATAAACTGTACCAGTCTGGTATCACCATATAGACCGGATTTATTACTGTAACAGTCTGTAATCAGGTAATACACTGTCTATATGTGGATACAGACAGTACGTTAATACACTGTCCCCTCTAATGTGATAGTTACAAGTAATACCACTGTCTATAATTTGAATACAGACAAGTTAACGGAAATAACACCTGTTCTATTATGAGGATAGTACAGTAATACACTGTCCCTATATGTATACAGACTACAAGTAAATACACCCTCTATAATGTGATACAGAACAGTTACGGTAATAAAACACTTGTTCCAAAAATATTGATAAGTAACATTAATACACTGTCTATAAATGTGATACAGACAGTAATCGGTAATTACAACTGTCAATAATGAGATATGTACAGTAATACACTGTCTAAATGAAGGAATACAAGACAGTTACGGGTTTCAATACACTGTTATATAATGTATAGTCACAGTAATACACTGTCAATAAGTTAATACAGACTACAAGAATACACACTATATGCGAAAAATACCAGACTTAACAGTATATGTGGATACAGACTGTAACAGAAAAACACTGTCACTAAGGTGATAGTACATCATACCCCTGTCCTATATGTGAAACAACTGTAACAGTAATACACTGTCAATATGTGATAGTACAGTAATACACTGTCTATATTGTGATACAAGACTGAACATAATTGCACTGTTCTAATAATGAGATACAGACTGTATCAGTAATAACACTGTCTATATGTGATAGTACAGTAATACACTGTCTATATGTGATAACAGACTGGTACAGTAAATACACTGTCCTAATAAGATACAGACAGTAACAGTAATACACTGACTAATATGTGATAGTAACAGTAAATACAACACTGTCATAAATTGTGATACCAGAACTGTACAGAAAACACTGTCTATATGTGATAGTACAGAAATACACTGTCCTATATGTGATAACAGACCTGTACAGTAATACAACTGTCTTAATATTGAAAAGAACAGTAATCCATGACATATTGAATACAGACTGTACAGTAATACACTGGTCAAAATTCAGAAACAGCATACAGGTAATTACAACTGTCCTATGTGATACTTAGACAGTAACAGGTAATAAACACTGTCTATACAAGTGATACAGACAGTACGGTAATACAACTGTCTCTAAGGATATTAGATTAATACACTGTCTAAATATGTGATTACAGTACAGTTACGAATAAAGAACACTGTCTCATAATGAGATAGGAACAGTAATACACCTGTCTACATGTGAATACAACTACGTTAAACACTCTAATATGTGATTACAGACATACGGTAATAACAACTGGTCAATAAGTATAGTACAGGTAATACACTGTCCTATAAGTGAAACACGACTGTACTTAATGACACTGTCACATTGGATAAGTAACAGTAATACACTGTCCTATATGTGATACAGACTGTATGTATACAGACAGGTAACGGTAATACACTGTCCTTTATGTTATACAGACTGTACGGTAATTAACAGTACAGTAATACAACTGTCTATACGTGATGCAGACAGTACATAAGAAACCGCTATAATGTGATTCCACAGTTTACGGTAATACACCAGTCCTTTATGTGATACAGACTTACTAACAGTACAACTGACACAGTAATACAGTAACCGTAAAACACCCTGACTATGAATTGAATGCAGACTAAAAACTACAGGTAAACAAACCACTATAAATGAGATACAGACAGTAACCGTAATACACCGGTCAATACTCATGCACACAGTACAGTAATAAATGCAGACAGTACAGTACAGTAATATAATGCAGACAGCAACAGTAATAAAACTGTCTATAATGTGAATACCAGACCAGTACGGAATTAAAACGGTCTAATACAGACTTACAGTCCTGTAAATCGACATAGAGACGGTTTATTACAGTTACAGTCGTAACAGGTAATACCCGGACTATATGTGTAATACAGACAGTACGTGAATACACTGTCTCTATGTGCGATAGTACATGGTAATGACACTGTCTATTTATGTGAATACAGACCAGTTACGGTAATACAACAGTCTATATGTGATAAGTACAGTAATACACTGTCTAATACGTGATACCTAGACAGTAACAGTAAATAAACCCACTCTATATGTGATACCTGACAGTACGGTAATACACAGTCAATTTATGTGGATAGTAACAGTAATACACTGTCTATCATGTTATAATACAGACTGTACGGTAAATAACACAGTCAATATGGAGAACAGTACATAATACACTGTCTATATGTATACAGACAGTACGGTAATACACTGTATACATGTGACAGTTAACAGTAATACAAAAACCAGTCTATATGTGATACAGACTACAATAATACACTCTATAAAAGAAAGATAAACAAAAAACCCCCCCTGTTACAGTAATAACGTGATACAAGCACTGTACAAGTATACAACTGTCAAATAAATGCAGACAGTACAGTAAAACACTGTCCTATAATGTGAAATTACAGACAGCACAGTAATACAAACTGTCTAATATGTGATAGTACAGTAAATACAGCTGTCTAATAAAATGTAACCAAGACTGACAGTTAATACACTGTCTATATGTGATACAAAGAACTGTACTTAATACAACGTCTTTATTATCTGGATAATACAGTAATACAACTGTCATACATGTGAAATTTACAGACCCTGTACAGTAAATACACTGTCTATTTGTGATAACAGACAGTACAGGTAATACACTGTCCAATAATTGGATGAAAGTAAACAGTAATACATCGTTTCGATATGTGATACCAGACATTGAACAGGTAATAACACTGTCTATATGTGATAGTACAGTAATACACTGTCTAAATATGTATTACAGACGTGTCACAGTAATACACTGTCTATAAATGTGATAAGTACAGTAATACACTGTCTTATACGGGTGAATACCAGACTGTACTCCATAATACACTGTCAATATGTTATACAAGCAGCACGGTAAATAACACTGTCTTTATGTGGATACAGACAGTATCGGTAATTACTACTGTCTATAATGTGAATACAACACGTACGGTAATACCTGTCTCTATGTGATAGCAAGTAATACAAACTGTCTATATGTTTGATACAGACAGTACGGATAATACACTGTCTATAATGTGATAGTACAGTAAATAACACTGTTCTATATGTGATACAGACCTACAATAATAAACACTTTCTATATGTGAATACAGACAGTACGGTAATACACTGTCATATGTGATATACACGGTAATACACTGTCTTTATGGATAACAGACTTACGGTAATACACTGTCAAATGGTGATAGACAGTAATACACCTTCTATATGTGATACAGACAGTATGTGAATAACAGACATTACGGTAAGACACTGTATTTATGTGATAACAGAACTGTACGGTAATACAGTACAGAAATACACTGTCTATACGTGATGCAGAACAGTACAGTAATAAACCGTCTATATTGATAACAGACAGTATACGGTAATACACCAGTCTTAAATGTGATACAGACCTGTAACAGTAAAACTGTACAGTAAATACAGTACATTAATACACTTTCTATACGCGTGATACAGACAGTTACAGTAATACAACCTGTTCTATATGTGATACAGACAGTACAAGTTAATAAACCAGTCAATATCCATGCACACAGTACAGTAATAAATGCAGACCTAGTACAGTACAAGTAATAAAATGCAGACAGCACAGTAATAAACTGTCAATATGTGATCAAGACAGTACGGTAATAAAATGTCTATACAGTACTGTACAGTCTGATCACAATATAGACGGTTTATTACTGACAGTCAGTATCAGGTAATTACACTGTCCTATATGTGATACAGACCTGTACAGGTAATACACTGTCTCTTAGATGAGATAGTTACAGTAAATACACCCTGTCCTTATATGTGATACAGACAGTACAGGTAATAAAACACTGTTCTAATATGTGATAGTTACAGTAAGACACTGTCTTTATTTGATACAGACTGTACAGTAATACACGGCAATATGTGATAGTTTACAGGTAATACACTGTCCTATATGTGATACAGACTGTACAGTTATACACTGTCTATATGTGATAGACAGAATACACGTCTCTGAATGTTATACTTACGTGGTTCAGTAAATACACTGTCTAATATTGCTGGTTGATTAGTACAGTAATACACTTTCCTATAATGTGATACAGACTGGACATAATACACTGTCAATATGTATAGTACAGTAATTCACTGTCTTATGTGATACAGACTGTACGGTAATACACTGTCACTATGAGATTAGTACAGTAATACACTGTCTTATGTGATACGACAGTCGGTATAATACACTGTATATTTGTGATAGTACAGTATACACTGTCTCTTTGTGATACCGACTAGACAAATAATACATCATATGTGATACAGACTGTACAGTATATGTTGATACGACTGTACAGTATCACTGTCAATTTGTGTTAGTACAGTAATACATGTCTATATGTGGATACAGATGTACAGTAATACACTGTCTATATGTGATAGTACAGTAATACACTGTCTATATGTGATACAGACTGTACAGTAATACACTGTCTATATGTGATACAGACTGTACAGTAATACACTGTCTATATGTGTTTAGTTATCAGTAATACACTGTCTATTTGTTGACTACAGACTGTACAAGTCATCACTGTTATATGTGATACAGATGTACAGTTAATACACTGTCAATATGTGATAGTACAGTAAACACTGTCTATATGTGATATCAGACTGTACAGTAAATACCCTGTCTATATTGTAGATAGTACAGTTAATACACTGGTCTATATGTGATACAGACTGTAAACAGTAATACACTGTCTATATGTGATAGAACAGTACTACAAACTTGTCTATATGTGATACTGACTGTACTGTTAAATACACTGCTCAATATGTGATACAGGCGCCCAGTACGGTAATACCATGTCTATGTGATACAGACAGTTACGGTAATTACACTGTCTATATGTGTTACAGACAGTACGGTTAATTACACTGTCTCTATGTGATAGTAGAAGTTATACCTCTGTCTATATATGTTACAGACAGTACGATAAATACACTGTCTATATGTGATGTAAGTTAATACACTGTCTTCTATGTGAGACAGACTTCGGTTATACACTATATATGTATACAGACAGTACGGTAATACAACTGTCAAATGTTGATGTACAGTAATTACAATTGTCTATATGTGTTACCAGACTGTACGGTATACACTGTCAAATGTGATAGTACTGTAAATACACTGTCTAGATGTGATACAGACAGTTTGTGTGATGTTCAGACAAGTACGGAAATACACTGTCTTTAAATGTGATACAGACTGTACGGTATACAGTAACAGTACTACAAATTGTTCTATACGTGATGCAGGCAGTACAGTAAAAACCGTCTATCTGTGAATACAGACGTACGGTAAATAACACAGTCTTTATGTGGAATACCAGGACTGTTACAGTTATACAGTACAGTAATACACTGTTCCTATACGGTGGCATGACAGTATACAGTAAATATAACCGTCTATCTTTTGATACAGGGACAGTTACAAAGTAATAAACTCGTCTATAACGTATGCACACAGGTACCAGTAAATAATGCAGCAGTACATACAGTAATAAATGGCAGACAGCAAACACGTAAATAAACTGTCTATATGTGTGCAGACAGTTACAGTAATAAAATTGTCTATACATATGTACCAGTTGTATCACTTTTAGACGGGTTTATTATTTACAGTCTGTTTCAGGTATTACACTGTCTATATGTGATACAGAACAGTTCGGTAATACACTGTCTCTATGTGGATAGGTACAGTAATACTCTTTGTCTAAATGTGATACAGACTGTTCGGTAATACACTGTCTATATGTGATAGTTTCAGGAATTACACTGTCTTTATTGTGATCAGACTACGTAATACACTCTTATGTGATTTAGACAGTACGGTATTAAATAACACTGTCAATATGTGATAGTTACAGTAAGTACATTGTCTATATGTGATACAGACTGTACGGTAATACACTGTCAATTGAGATAGTATGTAATACCACTGTCATACTGTGATACCAGACAGTACGGTTAATACACTGTATATATGTTGATAGTACAGTAATTACACTTTGTCCAATATGTGATAACAGATACAATAATTACCAACTTATATGTGATACGACTGTACAGTATATGTGATACAGATGTTACAGTAAATTACACTGTTCAATATCGTGATAGTACAGTAATACACTGTCTATATTGTGAATACAGACTGTAACGGTAATACCTGTTATATGTGAATACAGACTGGTTACTCAGTAATACACTGTCTATAATGTGGATACAGACTGTACAGTTTAATACACTGTCAATATGTGATCGTACCAGTAATGACACTGTCTTTTGTGCTTACAGACTGTACAGTAATACCACTGTCTATATGTGATTAGTACAGGTAATTCACTTTCTATTATGTGATACAGGACTGTTCAGTAATCATGTTTATAGGTGATAGTTCAGTAATTTACATGTCTATATGTGATACAGACTGTACGGTAATACACTGTCCAATATGTGTACAGGCCCTGTACGGTCTTACAACTGTTAGGTGATACAGAGACAGTACGGTAATACACGTCTATATGGTGAATAAGACAGTACGGTAATACACTGATCTTTATGTGATACAGAACTGTAACGGTAATCCAGTACAGTAAATACACTGTTCTAATCGTGAGCAAAGACAGCTTACAGTAAAAACCGTTATATTTGAGACAGACAGTCTAATACACCGTCTTTATGTGATACAGACTACGGTACATGTACAGAAATACACTGTTTTACGTATGCAGACGTACATAAATAAACCGTATATGTGATACAGACAGTACGGTAATACACTGTCTTTATGTGATACAGACTGTACGGTAATACAGTACAGTAATACACTGTCTATACGTGATGCAGACAGTACAGTAATAAACCGTCTATACGTCATGCAGACAGTACAGTAATAAATGTAGACAGTACAGTAATAAATGCAGACAGCACAGTAATAAACTGTCTATATGTGATGCAGACAGTACGGTAATAAAATGTCTATACATACTGTACAGTCTGTATCACATATAGACGGTTTATTACTGTAAAGTCTGTATCAGGTAATACACTGTCTATATGTGATACAGACAGTACGGTAATACACTGTCTCTATGTGATAGTACAGTAATACACTGTCTATATGTGATACAGACAGTACGGTAATACACTGTCTCTATGTGATAGTACAGTAATACACTGTCTATATGTGATACAGACTACGGTAATACACTCTATATGTGATACAGACAGTACGGTAATACACTGTCTATATGTGATACAGACTACGGTAATACACTGTATATATGTGATACAGACTGTACAGTAATACACCATCTATATGTGGTAGTACAGTAATACACTGTCTATATGTGATACAGACAGTACGGTAATACACTGTCTCTATGTGATAGTACAGTAATACACTGTCTATATGTGATACAGACAATACGGTAATACACTGTCTATATGTGATAGTACAGTAATACACTGTCTATATGTGATACAGACTGTACGGTAATACACTGTATATATGTGATACAGACTGTACAGTAATACACTATCTATATGTGATAGTACAGTAATACACTGTCTATATGTGATACAGACTACGGTAATACACTGTATATATGTGATACAGACTGTACAGTAATACACCGTCTATATGTGGTAGTACAGTAATACACTGTCAATATGTGATACAGGCAGTACGGTAATACACTGTCTATGTGATGCAGATTGTACGGTAATAATCTGTCCGTAATACAGTGATAAAAACGACACAGTAATAAACCATATATATGTGATACAGTGTAGTAATAAATATGTCTGCATCACATACACGGCGTATTACTGTAGAGTCAGTGTCACATATAGACGGTACAGCAATAAATAATTCAGAGTTGTGCTGTGTACCAACTATTGCTGGACTTCATAGACAAGGGTAAAGTTTAGCAAATTCATAAACATTTTATTTGTGTTTACATGACTGACATCTACAACAGTTACCACACGACTGAGTGCAGCGAGAAACACCACTACCCAGACTGTGGACACTTATGCTAAGTGGGTCAATGAGATTTTATGGCTAAACCATATAGGGCAGATATTAGTTTAGAAAAAAAAGTGATATTTTCTATAAATGACGTGCAAAGTTTATGAAAATTTCAGAGCATTAGCGGAATTAAATTCCGCTAGTGCTTTGAATTTTTTATAAACTTGTGACTTAATTTACAGAATCTATTGCAGATATTCAAAATCAATTTCTGGATATTCTCATATGTGACGTGGCAAAAAATCTCACGGACTAATTGAGGTGCTTGTTAATGTATATGTGAAGAGAAATTCACTATTAAAAGAACACATACATGTTTGCAGTGTGATATTGGCCATTGCAACTTATAGAGTAATTAATATAATTAACCTAGTGCGAGTGATATAATGTCAGTGCTAAGGCCAATGTATGAGGTGTGTACACCTTCCCAGTGTATATTGCATCCGGATATCTCATTGACCAAATACTAACGTGTTATAGATATTTGTGGCTGTGACTGAAGAAATGGGGCTTATGGGTTTTGCGACCAGTGTATATCCAGATCAGCCTATGCATCCGCACAGTCTGATCAGGATCTGAACCGATCGACATTCAAACATCTGTCGTGCTTCTAACAAGCAATATAGATAGTTATCAGGCTACACGAGTGTTATTTAATCAAGAGTGACACTGGTCACACATCCTATAAGTCCCATTTCTCCAGCCACAGCCACACCCACAGCCACAGTTCTGTTCTGCTATGAAACATGTCCACGTTATTACATGCCATACCCAGAGAGTGCTCTCCTTTCACACTTAACACGACATACCCACTGAACAAGAGAATGGTCTCCCTTCGCACTGAACAGTCTGCCTAACATCTGCTACAACAGAGACATGACCGACAACAAACTAAACGTGTATGCAGAATGATCGCCGTTGATATTGTTGCATGTATACTGGCCCATCATGAGCAAATATGCCTTAAAGCATCAACGAGAAAATTATTCCAACAAAATATTGTGTAAATAATGTTTCAAGTTTGCTAAATGTCAAACAAATGAATTTTCGACACTAGCTTATACAATGTTGTGGCAAACGTCAAATACAGTACGGCATTGTAAGGATGGACACACACGTACAACAATTTGAAAATGTACATTTCAGGTGAATTTTATCGTACATTAAACAGCACAGACAAGTACAATGCACTTAGATGGGTTTCAGAACTTGAGAACATCAAAACTTGCTACAGTGTAAAATTAGAAGTACAAAGCAAAAATATTGAAAATCTTTGTACAAAAATTATATCAAAACAATGAGATTGAATATCAATAGATGTTAATATATTTGACGAAGATAACAAAAGTAGTAAGAGTAATGTTGAAGCAAGATAGAAAATAAATCAGAAGATACGAGATAGAATTAGGTAGACCGTGCAGACAAGATGATAGATATGACGGTTATATAAATCAATTATCACACAGAACCATCTACATCCGTTGTTACGTAACAAATTATAAGGCCAGACGGAGGGGCATGAGACATTAGCACCGATGTAAATGCTACGGATATACAGTGTAGCTGGAACAGTAAAGTGATTGATTGATTGATTGGATTCATTGATTGGGGTTTAACATCCATTTGACAGTGAGGTGATATTCAGATGTTATGATGAATGGATAGAATCCACCAGTGCCAGGTGTGCTTGCCACGCCTGTACAGTTTACCCTTACAATGCTGAATTAAATTTTGTCGTCTGCCGATTATATTTTCCATTTTCCTCATGAAAAACATTTGACAACACTTTAGATTCTAAAGTGCTGTCGAACCAGGTTTTCATTGATGAAGAAGATGAAATAATGTAAAACAACAGCAAACAACAATTTTCGTTTCCCGCATTTTAAGGGTTAAACTAGTTGTCACCAACATATAAAATGCTGGTATGAAGACAAGGTGAAGCGAGATAGTACTTGGAAAGATTGATTGCTCATAAAGCATCCTGAATCAAACGGACTACAAGTGATGAAATGTGACGTGTAGCGGGCGTATGAATATTTCATAAATAAAATTCTCAACTGAGTTGCAAAAGGTGATTTTTTTTAAATAATACACTGGCAGTTAAAATCTGACGTTGAACATGTGAGATACAAACAAAAAAGTATGTGGTAGAATGACTCTAGCTGCTTGGGTGTATACAAGTACCAATTTTACACGGAAGCCTGCCAATGTTAATGTGATGTCACCTAGAATACTACAGCAGAACGTATGTTCATTGAATGTAAGAATGTTTTCAGTTATGCGAAGATTCGTACA
Source organism: Conchocele bisecta (assembly GCA_029237695.1). Taxonomy (NCBI): domain Eukaryota; kingdom Metazoa; phylum Mollusca; class Bivalvia; order Lucinida; family Thyasiridae; genus Conchocele; species Conchocele bisecta. Next base: position 31,860,236 of record CM055277.1, read on the forward strand.
AACACAGTCTGCACAGCTAAATGCATGATATTGAGTAAATGCAGTTCCTAAATCACACATACTGTGGGACAATGTGTCTATTGCAGAATTAGTTGTGTCATCATGAGCCTACAGATGAGTTACAGATTTACAATAATCAAACTTTCAAAATACATATATTATCCATGTATAAAATAATATAAATATTTATAATTTTCATAAGCAAAATTATAGTACTGTATCCTAAGATTAAAAACAGGGAAACAGCAGATTATTTGTTACATGTTTGTCCAGCCAACAGGGACACAGCCCTGGTGTACATGGATATGATATGGACCGTCTACACTTAGATATACCGTAATAACCCGAAATATTTGGGCACAATTTATTCTGGGAAAAGCATATATAATTATATTGTTTCTCACAACAAAGAGTATCACACTGTGTCGGGGTTAGTGTGGGGGTACTGGTGTATCACACTGTGATGTGTGTCGGGGTTAGTGTGGGGGTACTGGTGTATCACACTGTGATGTGTGTCGGGGTTAGTGTGGGGGTACTGGTGTATCACACTGTGAGTGTGTCGTCGTAGTGTGGGGGTACTGGTGTATCACACTGTGATGTGTGTCGGGGTTAGTATGGGGGTACTGGTGTATCACACTGTGTCGGGGTTAGTGTGGGGGTACTGGTGTATCACACTGTGTCGGGGTTAGTGTGGGGGTACTGGTGTATCACACTGTGTCGGGGTTAGTGTGGGGGTACTGGTGTATCACACTGTGATGTGTGTCGGGGTTAGTGTGGGGGTACTGGTGTATCGCACTGTGTCGGGGTTAGTGTGGGGGTACTGGTGTATCACACTGTGTCGGGGTTAGTGTGGGGGTACTGGTGTATCACACTGTGATGTGTGTCGGGGTTAGTGTGGGGGTACTGGTGTATCACACTGTGTCGGGGTTAGTGTGGGGGTACTGGTGATCACACATGTGATGTGTGTCGGGGTTAGTGTGGGGGTACTGGTGTATCACACTGTGTCGGGTTAGTGTGGGGGTACTGGTGTATCACACTGTGTCGGGGTTAGTGTGGGGGTACTGGTGTATCACACTGTGTCGGGTTTAGTATGGGGTACTGGTGTATCACACTGTGTCGGGGTTAGTGTGGGGTACTGGTGTATCACATCTGATCGGGGTTAGTATGGGGGTACGGTGTATCACACTGTGTCGGGGTTAGTGTGGGGGTACTGATGTATCACACTGTGTCGGGGTTAGTATGGGGGTACTGGTTTATCACATTGATATTGGATACAATTTGGGAAACCCCTATTTTTCCAAAACAAATGGTGTCTGAATATTTAGGGTTATATATTACGGTGCACCAACCTGTACATAATCCATATTATGTGGCTGTATATGCAACTTGTCTGTTTATATCAAATGTATGTACATGCACAGGTCAATATAGGTACATGTAAAATATGTACATTTGATATCCTGTATATGTCCATATGATAAACAGCTACCAAGTTTGGTATACCCGCACATGTACTTCTACTATGCACATACTGTACCTGTATAAAACAAATACAAATGAATGTACATATAAAATAGTTACATATGCACATATAAAATACCTGTACAAAATACCTGTACATATAAAATCACAACAATGATATACATCAGGCAATACGTAAAATGGCATCATTAAAATTGTGGATTTTCTCTAAAAACCTCAAAACTATACAAAATATAGTGTGAAACAAACAGAAATGATCAACAATAAATAACAACATGCATATAAGCATCTATATTGTCATGTTCATGAGACAATATATGTTTTCTTGCAGGCAACCAATACAGAAAATAAATATTGTTGAAGGAACCAGCCAGATAATTTGCTTGATCATTGTGGCTGTAACGGGAGAAATGGAACTTTGCGTGTAATTGTGAACATGCCTCCATTCTGATAGTGCTTAAAACTATTTTTTTATTTTTTTACAAATTGTATTTAGCTATAATTTCAACAACACTATTTTCACAACAGACTGCAGTGTTATTATAATTTTTTAATTGTGTCCAAATATTTTGGGAATATTTTGAAACTGTATATGTAGGTTGCCCAAAGAAAACACAAACAGTACCATGAACCTAAAACTCTCTTTACATTTGGCAATCTTGGGTAATGTTGCATTAACTTCAAAAATTAGCAACAACATTTCGGTTATCTAATTACCTCGTAATTATTTTTACCAAATTTTCAATGTCAAATACAAACATATTAATTTTATTGTTGTAAGTGAAAATATATAATGATCTCAACCCATGACATTTGCTTAAGTTTCCACTTGTCCAGATTGGACAACTAGTACATTCCTATAGTGTTTAATGTTTATGCCGCACTGTCTATTCAGTTTACCAGTTGTCCGGATTGAAAATTCACTCACTAATACGAGCAGACGAGGGAATTTGTCAAGGCCTGTATCTTAAAGTTATAAATATGAACCTAACTTGAATTTACTAATTTATTATGAAATGCTGAAGTACATCCTTTGCATTCAATCTGAATATATGTGGCTGTGACTGGAGAAAAGTGGCTTATGGGTTTTTTGACCTGTGTAGGTCCAGATCAGCCTGTACATCCGCACAGTCTGATCAGGATCTGCACTGCTCGCCATTCCATCAATGACACACCCGTCATGATTCTAATTATAGATCGTTATCAGGCTACGGGTGTGTGCTATTTGATCAGGACCGACACTGGTCACAAAGCCCATAAGCCCCATTTCTCCAGTCACAGCCACATATGATGATGCATGCACTACTGATATATAAATAATTCAACAATAGAAGTGGTCAGAGGAAGATTCCGAAACCAAACCAAAATGTAGGATATATTCAAGTCAATTAACGGTCATATTATACACAAATAGTAACAAACTGAATATAAATTAACGAAAATCATATATATCCTCACTTGAAAGCTACGTTACACAACATAAACAATATGAATAGTAGACATGAGTTATATCGTGCCCGACGACACCGGACAAGACACATCACGACAGTCAGCAGTGTGATGGGAATATGACGAGATGAATAAAGTATTGCCGTAAGTATTCATGTGTTGAATGATGAAAGTAAAATAAAAAAGTAACGTTAATATGAAACAATGTATAAATGCCCAAAGAAAAATGAAAATAGTCGCATCAATCAACATACTGGCATTAAAGATAAAGACAGACTTCGAGTTAAACAAGATATGCCAGTATACAGATGAACAAGTCACGTAGTTCTATTTGGAAATATTTGTAAGCAAACAGAAGGAAGCAGATATAAATGCTATAATAGAACAACATGAATAGATTCTTAGTTTCCATATTCCAAAAAATCACAAATTTCTTTTATCTATTAGAAGTATTTTGTTTTGTAAAATACTATTTGAGGAAATATGCATCATTTTCTCATTTCACCATATATATGCTGCAGCATAAATTGGCCTGCTTTACAGCATGGGCAAATATTGGAGATTGAGACTGCCTGGCATAGCGCCATCTAGTTGGATCTTACAGTTATACTCTGGCAGAAAGGACACTTCAATGAGTGTTAACTTATAATACAGGACACAAACATAGCCCTCTGCCCTCGTTTCAGTCTCAAAATTCCAGTACAGTCTCACTGCAATATGCTGGTTGCAGAATGTGTGTCATGTTTGTTCATGAAAAACTAGCAACTAAAGATATATACAAAACTTTCCAATATATCTCATAGTTTGAAATCACACTTCTTAGTTGAGTTGTGAGATAAATATACACCTGGTTGTATTGCTATGGCCAAGTAGACTATTGTGGCTTCTTATACATGAAACACACGAGTGGTTAGAGTTGTAACAGTAACGCAATGAAGCTGAAATCTGACTGGAGAAATGGGACTTATATATTTTGAAACCAGTTTAGATCCAGATCAGCCTGTGCATCCACAGTCTGATCAGGATCTGCACTGTTCGCCATTCCATCAATAAATCAATATAGATCGTTATCAGGAGTGTGCCATTTGATTGGGAGCTAGACTGGTAACAAATCCCATAAGCCCATTTCTCCAGTCACAGGCACAAATACGCTGCTTGTGGGAACCCATCCAGCAATGTTTGGAATATTCCATGGAATAACTTTTCTTTTTGATTTCACAAATGAATCTATACACAGCGACTGATGTATTTCAATATGAAATAACAACTCTTGTGCATTTCCGCTTTGGAGAAACAATATACGATTTACTGAAATTAACAACCATTTAAAGGACTATATGATTATCTGGTAAGTGAAAATTCCCATTTTATTACTGAGAGGTCATAGAGGTCAAATGAATGATAAGGTAAAGGTCAACTGGAACCATGGAAACAATTTTGAGATGAAGGAATAAATGTATCACTAAGAATCTGATGGTTAATCAAATGAGTATTGTGAAGGTCGCATAAACTAGTTACTATAAATGCATTGTTCTGGGCTACATCGGGTTATGATATGACCTTGACATAGTGACAAAGGTCATGAAAATGTGTCCATGTGATAAAAACAGGGAGCACATCATTTTCATTGCTTATGTTGTGAATTTGACTGGTTTATTAGATAACGGATGTGAAATGATATTGGCACATATAACAGTCTCTATGCAGACTGGTTTCGATCAGCGTCAAGTCTGCCTGCACACAAAATGGCCACCGAATACACGCTCAGAATAACATACACACAAACACTGGAGTAAGTGTGGCACTAGTCCTCGGCAGATTTGGTTTTGTTGTTTTCGTGATCGCGCAGTTTTCTGTAGAAGCTCTGTACATATGTGAAAACACACTTCCAGTCGGGCTTCTTCATTTTCACCATGTCCTCCACGTCCAGTAAAGGTGCGATGTCTGCGTATTTCCTGAAAAATATGTGTGGTTACGATTCGATGATCTCATTAATGATTTAACCATAATGAATATTTTGTCATATGCTTTGTCACCTATATGAAGCTTACAAGTTTGATCACGATTTGTCTGCATGTATGAGGCGATGATGTTGATACATGTCTCAACAAGACCTTATTTTGACAAGACAATAAAATGTTCAGTTAAGGCATGTTTGAAAAAAAACTAGCTTTTTCTTAAGAAATAAGACAAATGTGGCTGAAACTGGAGAAATTGAGTTTATGGGTTTTGCAACCAGTGTAGAACAGAATAGCACTGTCCGCCATTCCATCAATGACACAGCCATCATGCTTCTAGCAAGCAATATAGATTGTCATCAGGCTACAGGGGCATGACATTTTATCAGGAGCTACATTGGTCACAAATCCCATAAGTCACAGCAACAATTGTGAACAGATAGAAAACAACATGTTTTCCACTTTTTAAGGACCTGGCGATTCACTAAACTTTGTAATACTAAAATGTTCGTAAGTGCAATTTTAATCGTCTACAAATTTAAAGTAATGAATTTACATTTATTGAGCATAGGCAGCCTATGCCCAATAAATGTAAATCCAATAATTGTTTACAATAACACATTGTTAATGTTACAGACTATCATAATTTTGCACTTACGAAAATTTTAGTCATACACAGTTTAGTGAAACGGCCCCCTGTATCATATTTAGTTGGATACAACAAGACAGTTTGCTTCCGCCCCTTTACACCATTGTGATTGGGGCCCATTGGCCAGTATCTGCTTATAGAAATGACACAATGTATGTGGATTACACCATTGTGATTGTGATTCATTGGCCACTATCTGCTTATAGCAATGACACAATGTATGTGGATTACACCATTGTGATTGGGGTCCATTGGCCACTATCTGCTTATAGCAATAACACAATGTATCTGGATTACACCATTATGATTGGGGTCCATTGGCCAGTATCTGCTTATAGCAATAACACAATGTATGTGGATTACACCATTGTGATTGTGATTCATTGGCCACTATCTGCTTATAGCAATGACACAATGTATGTGGATTACACCTTGTGATTGTCCTTGCCAATGTAGCAATACAAGATTGGATTCCATTGTGATGGGGCCCATTGGCCAGTATCTGCTTATAGCAATGACACAATGTATGTGGATTACACCATTGTGATTGGGGCCCATTGGCCAGTATCTGCGTATAGCAATGACACAATGTATGTGGATTACACCATTGTGATTGGGGCCCTTGGCCAATGCTGCAAGACAATGTATGATTTCACCATTGTGATTGGGGTCCATTGGCCAGTATCTGCGCATAGCAATGACACAATGTATGTGGATTACACCATTGTGATTGTGGGCCATTGGCCAGTATCTGCTTATAGCAATGACATAATGTATATGGCCATTTGACACATGGTATCTGGGGTCATACACATTGGGATGGGGGTACAATATAGGCAATTACACATGGGGCCTTACGTATAAGCTAGGTGACACATGTATGTGGATTACACCATTTGTGATTGGGGTCATTGGCCAGTATGATGTGTATTAGCATTTGGGAATGGGACACAATGTATGTGGATTACACCCATTGTGATTGGGGTTCATTGGCCATATTCTGTTATAGCAATGACACAATGTATGTGGATTACACCATTGTGATTGGGGTCCATTGGGCAAGTATCTGCTTATAGCAATGACACAAGTGTAGGTGGATTCACACATCGTGATTGGGCGGTCCATTGGCCTTAGGGGATCTGCTTTATAGTCAATGACACAATGTATGTGGATGGTTACACCATTGTGCATGTCCATTGGCCACTATCGGCTTATAGCTATGAACACTATAGGCGTTATAGCAATGACACAATGTATGTGGATTACACCACTGTGATTGGGGTCCATTGGCCAGTATCTGCTTATAGCAATGACACAATGTATGTGGATTACACCACTGTGGTTGATTGTGGTTCCAATTAGGGTATCCCTTTTAGGGGCCATGGGACTCAATGTATGTTGGTTTACCACCACTGGTGATTGGGGCCCATTGGCCACTGTTGAGGATTACCACCACTTGTGTGGGGCAATTGGCAATGTATGGGATTTACCACCACTGGTTGGAATGGGGCCCATTGGCCACTATCTGCTTATAGCAATGACACAATCTGCTTATAGCAATGGCACAATGTATGTCGATTGTGGTATATCCAAATATATATTATACACTGAAGTTCTAGTGGAACCATGACTGGATCATGGTACATCAAAAAAGGTTGTTTTTTTAATGCTACTAGACAGCTGTATGTGCCAATATGGGGGAATATGTTCACTACATGTTACTTATTGTTGTTGTATATTGCTGCAGGCAATACCTTGGAACAAATGGTTATAGTGTAATAGAGGTGTCAAATGTGTGTTTGTTACAAATTACAGACAACTCACTCTGCAGTGTCGAAAGCGAGTTCGAAGTTTGCGCGTCGGTGTTTCGAGTCAAGTTTTTTGAAGTCAAAGGAGTCTGGGTAGAAATGGTGGATGAGAGCGCAGAAGGCGAGTCCGTCATTCCATGACGTCGAGAAGTTTGTGATCTCAATTGTCTACAACGGCAAATTAAAATAGAATCAGTCAAGTTATGTAGTGTTACCATACATGGGTCATATATTATTGTTGTGTACACTTTAAGTAACGGTTTACTAAATTATCACAATTGCCCGTGTACATTAAACATAATTCTGACTTGACATGAAAATTTGCAACTTACATATAAAAATTAATTGCTACATGTACATGAATTAAGCTAAGTTGCTTCTTAAACTACAAGCAATTGATTTATGTAACGTTTATAGAACATAATGAGTTTATCAAATTTATTAACATGATAAAAATGCAACTGATTATTAAATTATACTTATTTAAAACAATTACTACATTTAGTTTGTAAATAACGGAAACAAATCTGTTTTTCTTGCCAACAATTACATACATGTCAATGTGAGATTTTTTTTAATGTCACATTATGGTAGACAAATATAATTTACATGAACACAATTGTATCAACTTATATTATCTACTCATAATATGTGGAATACTCATAAAATATACAAGCTTTATTTATATGAGGAATAAACCTACCATATGTATGTTTTCTTGTGCTATTTTTCTCATTTCTACTCGAAAATATATGGTGTGACCACTCATTTGAACCGTCTCAATGAGACGGTTCAAATGGTGGTAAAAATATATACTTTCAAGCAGAATTTAAAAAAATATATATTCCATGAGCCAAAAATATGGTACTTGGCAGCAGACATACAACAGCTATCGTAGAAACCATCAAACACAATCCCATCACCCGTCTAGTGCAGTAACACGGTGCTGTGCAATAATTACCCACAATTCCCTGTTGATGTTGGCAGATCAGTTAAATGCTTGCTACATGCACTATTAGCGGAGATATGAGCAGACATAGCTGAAATTCTCCACAATATTATGTATGTAGCTTTATTTGGGTCGAGATCATTTTTGTAAGATTCTAAATAGTTTGCTCGAGTCTAACAAGTATCTTGCTAACTTGAATGTGTGTTCTAAATTTCTCAGGTGATGGAATCAATTAAGAACTGAATTGAAAATTGAATGCGAGAGTAACATGTTTTTTTTTTTATAATGTAGCAGGTGTATAAATTATTGAACTGAAGCTGTAACATGCATAGACAGAGAAGTTTAATTACAAGTTCAACCTGTTCGGTCTGAAATGAGAACAAAACCCCCTTGTAAAGATGTTTATGGGGGACTTGATATTGGGAAATTGTTTTTCGCATTAGAGACTTATATGAGACACGCCATTTGATTTTGTACCTTCGGACATCTGCATAATTTCATGAAATACGTCTACAAAAATTTACAATATTTTCCGTAAATGTCGTCAAAAGTACATGCGGTTTAATGAACATATTTAATGAAATTAGGCAGATGTCGTAAGGTACAAAATCACATGGCGTGTCTCATATGTTAGCACCGTATTGGGGCATAGTCACCCGGGCATTAAACCTGTACATGTACAAGCATACAAACAGCAATCAAGTACAAGAACCGCGAGTTAGTAGTTACGTAAGCCAAGCAGTATAGATAGAAAGTGAAGTGAATGGGTATAACGTCCCATCAACAGTTAAGGTCATATAGATACAGGACCACAGTTTAAAGTCTCATCTGACAGACCAGTGGGATGGAAATAATATGAAAGTAGTTTTGATGCCGAAGGTGAGGTTTGAACCCACAACCTCCAGATTGGAAGTCAAGTGTTCCACGCATAGACCGCAACCCATCCCTCAGTATAGATAGAAACAGGCTTGTCAAACAATATTGCCATTCTAGATGCAATACAATGCTATATATAATACATGTCATTAGTTTTGGCCAATTTTATTACAAAGTTTTTAAAAAGTTGCTATTGTATTCAATTAGGCTATAATGACTGAAGACTATTTACCAGTACCAGTTTTACTTAACCCTCACTATGCACGAGACGAAAATTGTCGTCTGATGTTCATTTTTGCCTTAATTCTGAACAAAAAACCTGTTTTGACAGCACATGAGAATTCTCATGCGCTGCAAGAACAGGTTTTTATCAAGAAATATTGATAATAAAACATTTCCATCAGACGACAAAATTTAATTCAGCGTAGTAAGTGTTAAATGATACATCGAAATTCATAAACAAAGATATAAATGTTGATCCAAATGATTGAACTGATTGACATAAGTTTGAAAGATTTAGTGAGAATTTATTGTATCTAAATCACAGTAAAGTACGTCTAGCAGTTCATGTTCTTTGTAAATAAAATGTCCTATTTGAAAGTATTGTGTCAATATTGTTTAATTAACTCTTTGCATGCTAGCGGTGAAAATAGCAGCAAATTAGGGAGTATTTTTCTTATTTCTTTCTGTAAATATGTCTTGGAATTTCATTAGAATTGCTTCCCATGGACTCAATTCTAATGAAACTCCAAGACAGGGAAAATAGAAAGGAAATATATTGATTTTTGTCTGCTATTTTGAACTATTTATAGCCCGCAAGTTTCCCAGCATGCAAAGGGTTAATTACGGTAGCCACCACAGAATAGTAGTAAGTGTTAGATAGAAACAGCCAAGGCACCAGTCTGAAACGTTAGATAGATATTAGGGGTTAGTTACGGGTTGGAGACAAAGCAGACATGTAGATGGTAGGTACGGAGACAAGTCAGTATGTATCATGGTGGCAAATGTAGGCCATGTGACCTGGCAAGTTAGGCCTGCTCTATCATTGTGACGTACTCCAGTGCAGGCCTTGATGAATTCTTGACTTTCTACTCGATTGAAATTAAACTACCTGTAATCCAATCCTTAATATTAATGATGCGTTATTCCTTCAAATTAGCACCCTTCCAGATATAACAAGAAACGAGGCAAAGCCACGAAGCCCAGGTTTTTTCCAAGCATAGACACTTGGATAACATAATTATACCCACTTTTTGTAGATTAGATGGCCGTGGCCTGCATGTCGCGCCTTGGGGCGAGGCATGGACACTAAAAAAATAGATATAGTAGATGGAAAAACTTTTAACCAAAAAACTTTAACCGGACACATGGACGAACGGACGGACGTATGCCAAAATGCCGACGATATCGCGCTTTCCGCAAGCAGGTGTGACAATGATGATAAACACCCATGTGAAGTATCAAGGTATTGGGTGAAGCAGTTGCAGAGATATAGTACACGAAAAAACAAAAAACTTTAACAAAAAAATTCAAAGTAATTTGAACTTGACATAGGGCACAGGATCGCGCTTTCCGCAAACAGGTGCGACAATGATGATAAACACCCATGTGAAGTATCAAGGTATTGGGTGAAGCAGTTGCAGAGATATAGTACACGAAAAAACTTTAACAAAAAAATTCAAAGTAATATGAGCTTGACATTGGGCACAGGGGCCGCACGGTTGGGGGTTAGAATGAAAATATGGATGATGATAAACACCCATGTGAAGTTTCAAGGTAATGGGCGAAGCAGTTGCAGAGATATAGTATAGCGAAAAAGTTTTAACCAAAAAACTTTAACCAGACGTACGTTAAAAAGTTAACGTTGAAAATGGCTAAGTCAATTACGTAGAAATAATAGGTGAAGGTAAAAAAATGGTCACATGTTGGATAGTTGTATGTGGTAGGTACCCCTTGGTTATGAAGCTGTGAAAGTTTGGTGGTCCTAGGTGGTACAGTACCAAAGAAATGGACTTAAACACGAAAACTTAACATTGTAAACGCGAAAACTTAACATTGAAAATGGCTAAGTTGACTGCGCGGAAAAAAGGTAACATGTTGGATAGTGATATGTGGTGGGTACCCCTTGATTATGAAGCTGTGAAAGTTTGGTGGTCCTAGGTGGTACAGTACCAAAGAAATGGACTTAAACACGAAAACTTAACATTGTAAACGCGAAAACTTAACATTGAAAATGGCTAAGTCGACTACGCGGAAAAAATGGGTCAAGTCAAAAAAAAAGTAACATGTTGGATAGTGATATGTGGTGGGCACCCCTTGATTATGAAGCTGTGAAAGTTTGGTGGTCCTAGGTGGTACAGTAACAAAGAAATGGACTCAAACACGAAAACTTAACATTGATTGTGGACGCCGCCGCCCGCCCGCCCGCCCGCCCGCCCGCCGCCCGGCTTTCGCCAATCCAATAGCCTGGATTTTTTTACAAAAAACCTGGCTAAAAATCACTCGCCAATACGAGCGATGCATGGATTTTAAAAGACTGCAGTGATGACTGATGGAAAGATTGATTGAAGTGGGGCTAAATAGCTAGAGTGATGTACATGTACAATATGCACATGACTCACGGTGTCTTATAATGTCATTATTATGCCTTGTCCGAATCAGATGGTAAATAATGCGCAACATAATTATGGCATGTCTCTGTACATACAGACAGAATCATGTTACACAATAACCAGCACATCAAACCATTACATTAACAATATTTACATATTGCCCAATTTTTCTTGCTTCACATTGAAAGTATATACTGTGACCACACATTTGACAAGTCGGTTCAAATGTGTTGTCACCACATATTCTGATTAGAAATAAATAAAATATTTATTATTTTCTAAAATCAAAAATATTTATCCCACAATGTAACGGTTTAATGACCACAATGATAGTAAACATGAAATATACGTCACATGATCTGTGTCAACAAACCAAATGTCAGAATACCGGTAAATATGTTTGAGAAATGTCAATATTCTGTAGGTAATGTCCAAAATATCAAGACAAATCAAACATAACTAATTTGAAGATAGGTATGACAATTCTATCGATTGACTGATTGACTGAATGTTATATATAGATAGGAGAATATACAATTTCAGCACTGGCATTATAATATCATTCCAGCAATGGAACAACAACATCCTGATCTGACGCCAGGTTCCCACATTATATCAAGGCTCTCGGCCACAGCTCTGTATCTTGAAAAAGGTGTACCCTCCCATCCTCCCAATGTGAAGAAAAAATTAATCAATTTGGATAAATTTATATCGTGTTTGATGACACAGATCAGTCTACTGGACAAACAGAACACACACCCATTCCACAACAAGCTACATGTACAAAATGGCTGTCATCTGTACCACTATTAATCTTTTATCAATATACAATGTAGTTCCAATTATGACAGGTTATAAGATATTACATTAGACAAATACACTTCCAGTTTATACAAAAAACAACTTGAATAAAAATAACTATGTCCCGATACAATTAATGCTTAGTCAGACAATCAGACAAAAAATTAGTTGACTGACACTACTGAAAACAACATGTTCACATATCACATAATTATCTTCACTTGAACATTAAGAAATTGTTGAAATATACACCAAAATTCAGAATAAATCTGCTTCATATGTCAACAGATGACAGCCATAAAAACAAAGCATGAAACACACAGGGATGCTTGGAATTCCTCATCACCATGCTGCTATAAATATCAGCCAATCAGGTAGCACTCCATGCAGGTCACATGACCAAGCGACATGCTGTATCACATGACGCCGGCAGGTCACATGAGAGGTTACGTACTTCGATGTATTCGCGGGTCATTGCCTTCGTCCACTCGAGCAGCATGGTTTTGATGGCGCTTGGACTGCGGGTCAGTCCGCCTCCACCACCAGACGCGCCCAAAAAGCTTCAGTAGAAAACAACAGCCGTGTAACATGGACAGTTATAGAACGTAATTGGTAGCCCAATCCTATATTACAGAGAAATCTACACTAAACAAAACATCTTTGCAACTTGTCAACAACATAAAGAAAAATAAAAGGTAAAAAAAAATGTTTTATTATATGAACTTTCAAGATTGATTAAACCCTTTTCACAGACATATTAATGTAATAGTTCTATGTTATACTACACTGTAAAATGATTTCTCATTATCCAATGTTGAAAAGTTGCAATCATGATACATATGATAAAATAAATATGTTCCCACAACAGGATCCATGGGCAGTGGTAATGTGTAAACTGATTTCTGAAAGAAAGTTAATTAGATCATCAATCTGCCAATACACCGACGACTAAATAAAAGAAAATAGTTCATAATTAAAGATATACATGTACATTACAAAAATTGTTAGTAAACATAGGAAATTACAGATATAAATGTAATCTAATGTGAATTACAAATAATATGACGAGCAAGGAATTAGTTATGGTTAAAATATCAGTAGTACATTATTAATAAAGATGTAAATATATGAAACTAAATATAAACTACACAATATTAGTAAGGTAACTACGGTAATGTTTACAATATTGAGTGGACTGGTGGTTTGGTTACAAATTGGAGGGAGGGGTGGAAGGAGGGTGGACAGGACATGGGATAGGTCGGTGTAAACTTTTCACTTGTAAACATCTTAAATTGGATTTTCCATGCAATTGTTTCGACTATTTGGAAGCAAACAATACGATAAATAATGAAGTAAATTACGTTATCTGCTGGGTTTTTTTTGTTGTTTTTTTTTCTTACTAAAAACAATTTTTGTGCTGGCAACCATGCTTTTGTTGAGAAATAAGACAATTTTGAAATCATTTCTCCGGTTACTATCGTGAACGTGTCTTGTAATTTGTGTGGGCTTCATGGTATTAACCCTTACTACGCTGAATTAAATGTTGTCGTCTGCTGGAAATGTTTTATTTTCAATATTTCTTGACAAAAACCTGGTTTTGACAGCACATGAGAATCGTCTCCAGTGGAGACGATTCTCATGTGCTGTCAAAACCATTTTTTTGTTAAGAATTAAAGCAAAAATGAAAAACAGCAGACGGCAATTTTCATCAACAGCGTAGGAAGGGTTAATGTACCGGTATACATTTCTCTCCATTCGTTGACCATCTAGGTGTAGACACTCCAGCTGACAACTAAAGCTAGCAATACCACAACAAATAGCTATGGTAACCAAAAAACTAACCATGGTGGAGCCACTCTGTATGTTCCTATCGTAACCATGATAGAGCCACTCTGTTCCTATGGTAATCATGGTAGAGCCACACTATATGTTCCTATGGTGATATATAGTGCTGCATGCGGTATGCAACTCATTTAATAATACTAGTATATGTTAATGGGTTAAATTCCAGTTATCATATATATATGTAGACTCATTTTGATTGGCATAATAATGTTATAATAGAAATAGTGTTTTCATAAATGTGTACTTTGCATCCAGGTCCCTCATTGTAGGAGCTTTAATTCTTGAATTATCACATGAAAGTGCAAAATAATAATGATAGTTTCTTACAAATGAACACCTGCAATTTAAGTGGAGGGTTAGAGGATTAATTGATCGAGGTGTTGTGCCAGCTATATGTGGTTATGTCATTATAGGAGGTTGTGAAAACAGGAAGACAGATTACAAATTGTGGTGAGACTGTGCAGGTATAACGCATTATTACTATTGCACTATCTTAGTTATCCCACCCATCCGGTTAATGTAATATGGTTAGTGCATTCAGAAAATGTTTTAACTTTACAGTATCAGCCCGTCTTTGGTATTGCTTCTCTTGTCACATCACCAATTTTCGCTGATTTTGATTTAGAAAAAAAATACAATCTTTTCGGTAAATAACGTAGAAAGTTGACACAAAGTTCAGAGGTCATGCGGAATTCATTTACAGAGAATATGACTGATTTTCTAACTAGTTGACGCAAAGTTCAGAGGTCATGTGGAATTCCACATGAGTTTAGCATGCTACCATTTACAGATTATATAATGAAATGAAATTGATATTGACGATAATCGGCAAGTTAATAAGGAAGATTATACCAGATCCGGGCTCGTATTGTGTCAAATGTGAAACTGAAATAAGACAAAAGTGTATTAATGATTATATAAGTGAGAGCTGTACTACATCGATCTACGCAGCAGATAAACGTATACACATGTGTCGGCGACGTTGCCACGACTACAGTAAGCGGTGGGCGTGTCCGTTGTATACCTCGCTATACTCGGCCGTATTCTGCTTGCAGAAGTGAAGGATGTCCTGCTTTATGTTGACGATATTCCGCTTCATCGCCGTCGCAGCCTTCTTGGCTAGCGTGTATGTGATTAACGGACTGGTGGGAAATCACAACAAAATATGGTCATACAATCATCATGGCAAAAGTGATCAATGTGCTCTTTAGGGCCACACACGTTACAAACGATGAATGATTAAAATGTGATACAACACATGTAATTGAATTGTAATAACAGTCAGGCATGTACAGGTCCACTGGCACTGGCTGAGTAATATGTATTTAACAGGCAGGGCCCGGTTGCTCAATTTGATTTTGATTTATTGGTGTATAATGGCCTAGCAACAGCTAAGGTCATTTAAGGCCGGGCCAATGGGTTGAATCTCGTATTTAACCTGCTGCAATGGGCTGAAAATCCCAAAATCAGAATATTTACATTGAAATAAATATATATATTCAACCCTTATATTAGAATAACCTGACTTGGTGCCAGGGCTATATAACACCAAAGTCACTTGGCCCCTACCCCTAAAAGTAATAGTATTACTCTTATAAGGGGTATAACCAGATTCAACTCTCACATACAAGAAAACCAAAGACGTACCTGAATGTCAAACCAGATCTCGGGTCGGGATTCCAGTAAGGATGAATCAGGATCATTAAATTACCTACTGCATGCTCCCAACCAACCACCACAGCCTGGTTGCTCAAAACCTCTGTATGTTTAATGGACTGTTAAGTCCTTAACAGTGTTAAGATCTAACAGTCCGTTAAGCTAACAGAGGTTTTGAGCAACCGTGCCCATGTAACCAGCTCTGCATTGATCAAATACATGCTGACGATAACAAAATGCTACATTAAACATTGTCACAGTCATGCTGGACTTAAAACTACCTTCGCCGACATTCCTACATCACTTGATATCACTGGTGATGTCAGTATAATGGTGCAATGTTGACCAAGTCTTCATTCCTTTCAGTATTACACTTGAGCATTTCAAAGTATAAATGTTACATGATCACAGTATACTAAGCTAGTGTCATTGTATTATCAATGTTATCGGTGAGCCTAGGTATGCCTACCTGTCTCCTAACATTGCATGATAAACTTGATATCAACACACTGGCCTAGGTTTTAATGCTTCACGACACTGAATGACAATATGCACATTATATAATATATATAGACAGAACTTTATACTTACTTGGATTTGCCACCTGCTGGTGCGTTCTTTTTGTCCATTTCCTTGAACTTGTTGGCAGGTTTGACTGAAAAATGTTTTGAACACCTTTAGCTAATAATAATGATATGGACAAACGGGTTTAACATACTCCCATTATGGATGACATGACATGTTGAAACCTCTGATGGCAGGAAGAAGATACATTTATCGTGAAACAAAAAAGTTGAATATATGATCTGATTATGTGGTAGCACTGTGTAATTCTCAGTAGAAGAAATGGTGCATGGAATTGAACTTGAAATACCGAGCACCGTAATAACACTAGCTATCTGGACACAATTTACTGTAAAATTCACCTGAAATTAGAATAACATGACCTGGTGCCAGGTCCTCATCACATCATAGTCATTTAGCCCCACTCCCCAAAAGAAATACAATTAGTACTAATGTTACTACTTTTATAATGGGTATAAATGGATTCAACTCTCAAGTAACAGAAGCCAGAAATGTACCCGAGGGCCAAACCAGGGATATCGGGATTCTGGTAAGGATGAAATCCATTGTTAAATTTACCCTTCACATTCTCCCAACCAACCGCCCACTGTGCAGCATGTAATGACTTGATGTAATTGAAGATAGATTATAAAATAAGTATGTGCACCATAGTAATGTAGAATGTGGAATACATTTTGTATATTGCAGAATATAAATGATTTAACCCTTTCATCCCTAAGTAACTGGAATGGATATTGATAAGTTAATTTGTCAGTCAATTCAATCATCACAAAAGGACTTTCAGACTAGTCCATTTATAACAAGAGCTGTAGGGAGAACAGCATAGCTCGAATACGAGGGTTGTCGATGTACACATAGCTTGACAAAGAAGGTGGCCGCGGCCCGCATAAAAACCTTAACCAAGGTTGACTAAAAACCTTAACCAAGGGAAATTAACTAAGTAATTCAAGGTTAAACGTAGGTCAATGTCAGATATAGGTCAGGGGTTATTGATGCACATCACTAGGAGATGAAGTTTTCCAAGTATGGTTGCTGTAGGCCCAGGAGTATTCCATATACAAGCTTGACTAAAAACCTTAACCAAGGGGAAATAACTAAGTAATCCAAGGGTAAAAGTAGGTCAAGGTCAAATATAGGTCAGGGAGTATTGATGTACATGTACATCACTAGGAGATGAAGTTGTCCAAGTATGGTTGCTGTAGGCACAGGAGTATTCCATATACAAGCTTGACTATAAACCTTAATCAAGTTTGATGAGTACAAACCTTAACCAAGGGGAAATAACTAATTAATTCAAAGTTAAATGTAGGTCAAGGTAAACTATAGGTCAGGGGTTATTGATGTACATCCCTATGAGAAAAAGTTATCCAAGTATGGTGTCTGTATGCACAATAGTATTCCATCTACAAGCTTGACTAAAAACCTTAACCAAGGTTGACTAAAAACCTTAACCAAGGGGAATTAAGTAAGTAATTCAAGAGGAAATGTAGGTCAAGGTCAAATATAGATCAGGAGTTATTGATGTACATCCCTATGAGAAAAGGTTGTCCAAGTATGGTGTCTGTATGCACAATAGTATTCCATGTACAAGCTTGACTAAAAACCTTAACCAAGGTTGACTAAAAACCTTAACCAAGGGGAATTAACTCAGTAATTCAAGGTTAAATGTAGGTCAAGGTCAACTATAGGTCAGGGGTTGTTGATGTACATCACTAGGAGATGAAGTTGTCCAAGTATGGTGGGTGTAGCATGAGTATTGCATATACAAGCTTGACTAAAAACCTTAACCAAGGTGACGCCGACGCCGGGAGCTCCAACTATTCTTCGAATAATCAAGCTAAAAACGGGGTGTTTCTTGTTCACCTGGATCTGCACTGTTTGCATAAACCGCTATATCGGGCTTTCGGGTTCAAAGGGTTTCAAACAACACAATGGTGTTGTTAGTGGTGTAGTGCATACATAAATAGCTGGTCATGCAGTTGGTATCACTATCTGATGCTACAGAATTATAACGTACATGTAAATGGCGGCAATTAGTAATACTCTTTTAATTTGGAGGTTACAGAAGGAACAGCTAAATAAGGCTTGCATAAAGCAAAACAAAATATATAACATAGTACTTGGTAAATAAAAATCTATTAAAATTGGAAAATGATAGATTTTGTCATGTTCCTGTGAAATGTATAGTGTAACATGTATTTTGTAATAGAGACAAAAATCACTAAATTGCAAAATGCAAATGCAGATTTTGATTTGGGTAAAACATATATACATTTGTTTAACCTGTTAAGTCTTTAACATGGCAGAATGATTGATTAGAGTAATTGATTAAATAGAGTTTCAAAACATCAAAATTATAGAATGGGAATCCATGGCGATATACAGATGGGCACATTATATGAAGACATAAGCAAATAATGATGTGTGTAATTGAATGGCTGTGCATGCTAACATAATTGTTGTATTATACAGTGAAACCACTCTACACTGGACACACTGGGAGGTTCCAGTTCCCAGGGTGTCTTGTTTAGAGAGGTTCTGCTGTAAATCAGGCTTATGACCATTCTGAAATGCATTGATGTGCTTTGCAATCATGAACATATATTAACAGCTGAGATAAATGATCTAGAAATCTATCAAAAATAAGATCACAGAAGCTGTATTGGTGTCCGGTTTAGAGTGGTTCCACTATATATTGGTTAAGATTTCTTCTGGTGATGCATTGGTAGTTAGGATGACTTTTACACAATACACATATATGCATACATAGCTACAGGTGAAATAATAACATGCAAATATTACAACATGCAAGAACTAAAAGTTAAGCTAACATGGTAATGTTATAACTGTAGACGGAAGCTATTAAAACATATCAACCAACATGTGGGAACATACACATCCTGTTTACAAAATAGAGAGCAAGATAGCCTTCATGTTTACAAACAGTGTAGTCCCTGCATAGACGTGCCGTGGACACAATCAACAACGGCTTCTGTAAGACTGTGCAGACTTATCAAGGGTGTTATGTTATCACATGTGTTGGTTTAAACATGGTGCAGTCTGTGTTATATAGTCACTAGAAATGTTGGTGGTGGCCGTATGGCACAAGTGTAAAATAATAACTATCTATAACATGCACTCAGACACAAATGCTACCGAAATCTCAAATACGTTGTCAAAATTGATGTTTCAAGTTTGACAGCAATCTGTGAATAAACTAGCTTTCAGATTAATATAATTATTAAAAAAAGTATGTATGTATAATTTGTATGAAACTAATGAAACTAAAGAAACTAAACTTGTACATAATGACTACTTCATAGTCGTTTCTCATCTGGCAATTGCTGCTTTTAAGCAATTCATTTAGATATGCGACCAGTGTAGATCCAGATCAGCCTGTGCATTCGCACAGTCTCATCAGGATCTGCACACTTCTAATACCATGAATCATACAATTGGCTCTGGAGAGTTTGGTACCATTTTGTCTCTATATATGGACTACACAAAGTGCGATATACACGGGTTAGGAGGCGAAGATAATGATGTCTACCTCCCCACGATTCCGTTTTCTCAGATTTATGGGTAACGCCGTCAGTACTGCTCCATGATTCCGTTTTCACGTTAATAACGCCGCTAACTCCCGAACCCGTCGCATTAATCAATTGCTGTGTTAAGTGGTGTGCTGTTTGTTCTAGGGACGTGAAAAAGAAACGTGACTTTGTGAATACAGAATGATGGTGTAGCAATTTACAGACCATTAATAAATAAACCTTTAATATTGGCAGCGAACGAAGATCTCAAATTGCCGTTAACAACTTTCATATACTATTTCCCAGACCATCTAGTTGACAAGATGAAAGGGAGAGAACTGTGTACCTTTGTACATACATCAGCTGACTTCGTGTCTCCAAGAGCCAACATGACTGCTAGCACTGTGACGGTCAATACTAAATTTTAATAATTGAATTGGCAAATGTTATTTCTACTCAATTGCCAAATGTGTTGTCTGTCCCTCTATAATGATTGTTTGAATAAACATATGTACCTGTTAAACAGCAAATGGTCAAACAGAAGCACAAACAATATATCGGGATGAGTAAACACCTGTTCAGGATGCATTCAAAACTAAACTCATCAAGTTGGGAACTGAACTGGGCATTTGCTTATCAAACGTTCTGAGCATATTCTCAAACTTTGAACTCTTAATTTAGGCAGTTTAATTGGCTGAAACTGAGATCAGCCTCGACCAATAAACTTGCTAATTTTGAGTATGAGATTTCAGTGCACGTTCAGGAAGTTTCATAATCAGCGTCCCAGGTATATCTCTAATACTTGTAGAAACAGTCCACCTGAACAGTATACAGCCAACTAGCAGGTAACATTCACACAGCCATGCATGCAAACTGGTTGCCTAGTAACCATACAAAATAAATCATCTAGTTATTATTAAATGTCGAGCAAAACAAAAATAACATGAACTTGCAGTTTTTATAGAAACAAAACATGGCTACACAAACTTATATGTGGCTGTGACTGGAGAAATGGGGCTTATACATTTTGTGACCAATGTAGATCCAGATCAGCCGATGCATCCGCACAGTCTGATCTGTATCTGCATTGTTTGTCATTCCATCAATAAAACCTGTCATGCTTCTAATGAGCGATATAGATCATTATCAGGCTACATGAGTGTGCTATTTGATCTGGATCTGGTTACAAAGCCCATACGCTTCATGTCTCCAGTCACAGCCACATAATTATGATGTGATACGATACACATACAACATTACAAGATGGAATGTACAAGAATATGACGTAAATATGACAATATGAGGTCAGTGCTGGGAACATGAAGTGAAGTGATTTTAAAATAAAATGTGATTTTCACCGTTGAAATTTAACAGATACTGATTGATTGCCAGTGAAATTTCATTTCACAAATGATAACTTATACTCTCGTACTCCTATGGTTTGGCAGCCATCTCGGATACATAAAAGACAATTTAAACTGTGCAATAAGGAAAACAGGGTTTAGGCGATGCATGACTTTAAGGTAAGACAATTCAGGATGCAATCACAAGTTTGTCATCTGCACACACGTGCAGTGGTCAGACCCTGTGTCGGTCATCGTCTTACCATCTCCCTCCCGGTCCCCACCACCTTGACATCGCGGTCTCACTTTCAAAATATGCAAATATTCAATATAATTAGCTCCTGATCAAATAACATACTCCAGTAGACTGATAATGATATATACTGCCAGTTAGAAGCATGTCACGAGTTTCAGTGATGTAGTAGCGAACAGTGCAGATCCTGATCAGAATCTACGGATGCGCATGCTGATCTGGAACTACACTGGTCACAAACCCATAAGCCCAATTTCGCCAGTCACAGTTGCAAATAATCATTATAATCAACAAAAACTTGTTTACTGACAACTTGTTGAGAGCTGACGAACTGTTGAAACTTTTTTTCAAATTTCCACCAAAGCGTAAATTACCATATAATAAGATTTTCACTATGTGAAATACGATTTTCATTATGCACATTACTTTTGCATTATGAGAACAAGATTGGGGACTTATTCTACAGAATAAACAAGACAAGACTGCCAGAGATGGCTTTGTCCATAAGTTGATATGTCTGATATCATTGGCAATCAATTTACAAGTGATGAGAGGTGATGAAATAACGGCATACATATACGAGGGACACAACACAAGATGAAGAAGATAATGAGATACGAGAGGTTCACAGATGATAAAACGTTGCCCAAACCTGAACTAAACTCAGACGCGAACATGTCTATTGGTTTATAATGACAATATAATCATTATTAATGCATTTCATGCTTTGGGTTTGCCATTTGGCTGATGGAATAATATACATAAAATTATTTCTGCATGGAAGTGTATGTTGTGACCACTCATTAGAATTGTCTCGTCGAGACCGTTCCACAGCATATATATTGAGAGGAAACAATAAAAATAAAGAAAACCAATTTTGAAATGTTGACATTTTTACACCCCTAGGGGGTATTGTGTATGTAATTGGAAACCAATTAACAAGCCTACGTCTGAGTTTATGGTTTGGTAAATGTTTCCCCGATGTCCGCAGCGAGGCGACGTACCTGCAGGTTTGCCATACGACGTCCCGCCCACACCTCCTGTCCTTTGGACAGACTCCACCTTCCGTGTGGTCACAGTGGTTTTCCCATCTACAATGGAATTGATTGATTGATTGGTTGGTTGGTTGATTGATTGATTGATTGATTGATTGATTGATTGATTGATTGATTGATTGATTGATTGAATGGTTGGTTGGCTGACTAACTGTTTGGTTGGTTGACTGGTTGAATGATTAATTGAATGGTCTGTCAGTTGTTGATTGATTGGTTGGTGTTTAACATTCAATAAATGGCATGGTCATATACAGACAGAAATGAACTTGTATTTGGTAGAAGTATACGTTCAACACTGAACATTAGAATACCCTTCCAGCACTCAAAACACATAGATTCTCTTTATTACACCAAATCACATGGCACCAAGTGTAAATCCCAGTAAGATTCACTTTTATATGAATCCAGGTAAGAAAAGATTTACCATGGAGATACGTACGTCCTCATGTTAAGTTCTGGAGTCCGTTTCTTTAAACTTTGTACGATAAAAATGTTCATACAAAGATTTCTATGAAATTGCTTCTAACATTAATGTGTCTCTAATGCTACCATTTTGTAACTATGGGTCATGTCATTAAATGTAGCACATTCATGAAAGATTTTCCAAAATCGGCTGTCAGAACAAATGTTAATGTGCATTTCAATTTTGCACTTACAAACTTCTTTTTTGTACAAAGTTTAATGAAACGGGCCCCTGGAGTATACGAGGAGGTACCAGACAATGGCAGCGCACTATGGGAACAGCACTTGTGAGTCTCCATGAATGACTTACATCCCTGGTTCCACTGAGGACACTTCCAAACTGAACTTTATAAAAAGTACAATACGACAAGCATTCTTGAATTTCGTAGATTTAAATTGAATGCAATGGTGGATGAGAATTATCTGTTCCATTATCCAGCCACCATTCATGGTCTGTCCTTGCTACTTAGGAGAAAGTGGCAAGTCTATAGGTCACACCCACCTTTCGATGTTGCGGTCCTGACACTAGAGGACTGGACTTGCTACTATAGGTCACACCCACCTTTCGATGTCTCAGTCCTGACAGACGAGGTGGCGGACACGTCCTCCTTGCGGGCCATGCGATCAAACGCCTCGAGCCGCCGCTGCTTCTCCTCGTCGGCGGCCTTCATCTTCTCTTTGAGATGTTTCTCCGCGACCTCCAGGTGTTTTGACTCCGTCTGGTGGGCTGCCTGTGTCTTGAAGGCTTCCAGCTTCTTCTGCTTCTCCTGGTCCGCCTCCCTGTGTCGCTTCCGGATCAAGTCCTCTGTGTCCTTCTCACGCTCCTGCCGCTTGTTCTCCCATTCCTCTGTAACGGCAAACAGACAGGCTCCGTTATTGCTCACCATATAGTACTGCAAACACAGACAGGCTCCGTTATTGCTCACACTATACTACTGACACTACACTCTAATGCCACACAGGACTATCTCCAATATAATACTAGGTAACAATACTAGGTACAAGCCAAGTATGTGTTTCAAGCTTAGATTGCTCAGTCAATCAGAAGTTTTGATTTTAAGTGTCAATTTGATTATGTTGTGGAAACAGTCTAAAGACTCAATTTAACATTATAACTGATTGGCTTGACTAAGAATTAGTTACTACTGAAATATTGTAAGCCAATTAAATTCATGTAAGAATTTAATCAAACATGATATATAATACCAATAGAGATTCAGAAAAAAAGTGTTCTATAAACAAAGTTAAAATTTAACAAAATGAGTTGGTATAATTTTAATCACAATTTTATTTTTAATTTTGCCAGCGATTATTTGAGAAATATTTTGCTCAATAAAATTCTGTTACAATTTTATTGTTAATTTTGCCAGCTTTTATTTGTGCAATATTTTTCTCAATAAAAATCCGATTTTAAAACACACAATATCCTTCGCATGGACCGTTATCACTCAGAAAATATAATATAAAGTATCCGTTACGTTACGAATGATCAACTGCCAGGTTGTGAATGCTCACCAAGATTACCCAGGATGCAACATTACCCAAGATGCAACATCACCCAGGATCCCATTTCCTGTAATTTCGGAACCAACAGTTGATGCCAACAAACTTTCACACCTTCATCCTTTTTTGCTGAAGAGTCGTTAAGCTTCACGTAATTAATGACTTTCCCGGGAGAAGCATGGAGGAATTTTAATTACAAACTCTGAAAGTGTTTACATAGAAAATACAAACTCATTTTTTTGTAAATGTTATCTGTTATGATACAACCATTAATCTGTATTTTAAAATTAACTGCCGTCTAATGAAGATCTCAACAAAGTTTCAGTCGGTAAGAGATTGTACAGCGTTGGTAGTCAAGAACTACACAGCCTTGTAGACAAAATGGCCGTCTACCGTACTAACGACAGGATGTCACCCTCAGCATTTAAAAACATAATATGGTGCATCTTGATCACAATTGTGTATCTACTGTCGGACATATTGGGGTACCATGTAATTGTTGGAAATAGCAGCCATAATTCAGTGACAGCATTGTGAACAGGATTGACCCTGATGAGACTGTGCAGATGCACAGGTACCTTTTGTCAGGTGTGAATGAATGTAGCAATATCTACAGATGGAGAGCTGTGAGATACACCGTATCAAATTGCACCAATGTTTTGCACAGCACACTTGAACTGATTTGCACACTTGTGCACCAGAGAATGTTCATAACATGGAATTTCTGCAGTCTCTCAAAACAAACAAGTTTCTTGTCTGAGAAATGCATTGCATTAACAGTGTAAACCGTGTTCAGCATCTATAGCCGGTGCAGCCTTGACATGGTACACATCTGGTTAAAGATTAATTTGCATGCTAGCGGTGAAATATAATGGTCAACAAATTGAGTATTTTTCTTTTCTTATTTCTCTCTGTAAATACGTCTTTGAATTTCATTAGAATTTGTGATATTACAGGGAGAAATAAAAGAAAATATACTGAATTTTCGTTTACCCTTTCAACCCTAACTAACTGGAATGGACTGTGCCATGTTAAATTCTGACTTCTGATTTTCAGATTAGTCCATTTATGAAAACATTTATTTTATTAGAAAAATATGAAAATGATCATACTTGCAAAAAGTGCAGATCCTGATGAGCCGGCTCATCTGTATCTACACTGTTGCAAACATCACTACAGAGGTCGATCTGTAGTGTTGAAACGGTTAAGTTCTAATACAGATGGATGATTGAATCGAAGTTTTCAAAGAAATTGCAAATTTAAACTTGAATTTGATAATAAAAATTAACATGTATTAGCGAGTCATAACCATGGAAACCACAATAATTTACTTACTCTCATGAATCTCACGAAGTTCTTTTATCCTTGCTCGAATCTTCTTTCTTGTCTCAAAGTTGTCTGAGTTGCTGAGCTGTACAAATAGAATATATAGTCATCATACAGGTGTCTACAGGTGGTATACACGAGTCATACAGGGGTCATACAAGGGTCATACAGGGGTTGTACAGGTATCATACTGGGGTCATACATGTGTCATAGAGATGTCATATAGGTGTATTAAATATGTCATACAGGTGTCGTACAAGTGTCATATAGGGGTCATACAGGTGTCCTATAGGGGTCATACAGGTCATGCAGGTGTCATACAGGGGTCATACGGGGTCATACAGTTCAGAGTTGCTGAGCTGAACACATTGAATTAAAATAACTTTCGACAATACATTTTTCGAGAATTTATCAGGGATTAAACTTGTAACAATGGGAGAATGCCCCGGCAATGCACTGAGCAACAAAACAGGCCGATTGTTTACAATTTGGAATAACTTTGTTTACAGTAGCCATGGGAGAGGACTGAGTCATTCATTTACAGTAGCCAGAGGAGAGGACTGCGGCAGTACTTACAGTAGCCAGGGGAGAGGACTGAGTCATTCACTTACAGTAGCCAGGGGAGAGGACTGTGGCAGTACTTACAGTAGCCAGGGGAGGGGACTGCGGCAGTACTTACAGTAGCCAGGGGAGAGGACTGCGGCAGTACTTACAGTAGCCAGGGGAGAGGACTGCGGCAGTACTTACAGCAGCTAGGGGAGAGGACTGGGGCAGTACTTACAGTATCCAGAGGAGGGGACTGCAGCAGTACTTACAGTAGGCAGGGGAAGGGACTACAGCAGTACTTACAGTAGCCAGGGGAGAGGACTGCGACAGTACTTACAGTAGCCAGGGGAGGGGACTGTGACAGTACTTACAGTAGCCAGGGGAGAGGACTGTCGCAGTACTTACAGCAGTCAGGGGAGAGGGCTGTGGCAGTACTTACAGTAGCCAGGGGAGAGGACTGCAGCATTACTTACAGTAGCCAGGGGAGAGGACTGGCAGTACATACAGCAGCTAGGGGAGAGGACTGCGGCAGTACTTACAGCAGCTAGGGGAGAGGACTGCGGCAGTACTTACAGTAGCCAGGGGAGAGGACTGCAGCAGTACTTACAGTAGCCAGGGGAGAGGACTGTGGCAGTACATACAGCAGCTAGGGGAGAGGATTGCGGCAGTACTTACAGTAGCCAGGGGAGAGGACTGCGGCAGTACTTACAGTAGGCAGGGGAAGGGACTACAGCATACTACAGTAGCAGGAAGAGGACTGCGACAGTACTTACAGTAGCCAGAGGACTGCGGCAGTACTTCAGTAGCCAGACAGGACTTGCAGCAGTACTACAGTACCAGGGGAGAGGACTGCGGCAGTACATTACAGCAGCTAGGGGAGAGACAGTACAGTACTAAGCAGCAGGGGAGAGGACTGCAGCAGTACGTATACCATAGCCAGAGGACTGTGGCATACATACAGCAGCAGGGGAGAGGACTGAGGCAGTACTTATACAGTAGCCAGGGGAGAGGACTGTGGCAGTACATACAGCAGCTAGGGGAGAGGACTGCGGCAGTACTTACAGCAGCTAGGGCAGAGGACTGCGGCAGTACTTACAGCAGCTAGGGGAGAGGACTGTGGCAGTACTTACAGTAGCCAGGTGAGAGGACTGCGGCAGTACTTACAACAGCTAGGGGAGAGGACTGCGGCAGTACTTACCAACTTGTGGAGCTCCTCCTCGTTGGTGACTGTGGAGTAGTCCATGTTGTCTGCTGGAGTCTCGGTCGGGTCCCAGAACTTGGAGATTTTAGGGGTTGGCCCCGAATCTGATTGCTTGTCTTCGCCCTGGCAACGAATGAGCAACAGGTGAATGTTTGTCTAGAAACAGATGTGACTGGAGAAATGGGGCTTATGGGATTTGTGACCAGTGTAGCTCCTGATAAAATAGCACACTCCTATAGCCTGGTAACGACCTATATTGCATGATAGGAGAATGACGGGTGTTTCATTGATGGAATGGTGAATAGTGAAGATCCTGATCAGACTGCGGATGCACAGGCTGATCTGGATCTACACTGGTCGCAAAACCGATAAGCCCCATACCTTCAGTCACAGCCACATATATCATCTGTAGAGGTCATAGTAAATGCCTTGAACCAAGCACACCACATGATCAGTGTTAGTAAATTGAGTAGATCCAGAGCCGGCGTGTACAGATCCGTGTATGCAGGATCGACCATGTTAATATTTTTCAAATATTTCTATAAAATTACACCTTTTTTGATTAGTGGAATTCCGACAGTCTGAAAATTAACTGGAGAACATCTGTGCCAGAAAAATAAATCGAGTGTGATGAGAGTTGATTATTTTTTACATTTTATGATATTTTCGATAAATAATGTTGAAAGTTGCCTTCAGTTCAGATGAATCTACCATATATTCATATTACACCGAGAAATCCTCAGTTGGTTCATCAATCGGTTTCAATGCCATTTATGTCTGACGATAATGTCTGTTCATGATTGCAAAGCTTATGATTATGTACTGGACGACTTATATCCTTGAAATACAATGGGACCCTCTAAACCAGTTGGTATGGAGACCTGCCAGGGTGTCTGGCTTAGAGATGTTCCAACTGTCCATGTATATTGTATGTAAGACATACCTGAAACATTTTTATAAGTTTTGCGACACTTTTTCGTCGATAACCATTTCCCATAATACTTAGCATCATCCTTTGTTTATTTACTATTCAAATGAAATGAAAAATGCAAATATGTGTATAATGAACGAAAAATGATGCAAGTGTCATTCATTTGTATAAATCCATTTGTGTTTTCTTTCGTATCATCTTTCATTTCTAGTCATCACTGTTCATAAATAACCTCCAACTATCGAAACTATATTTGCAAAATATTCAAGTTTATCTTGCAGAATACATTTATACTCTCATGGTTTTCACTTTGTCGTTATATACCACCTATCCTGGCAAATTGATACAAATTCAAACACTGATTATGAGAATTTTAGTGTCCAGTTATAGGATATCAGTTTATGGTCACTTATGGTCACTACAAAGGAAACAACAATTTTACATATGTCACAGCAGGGTATGGTACTCCCACCATTTATTATTATAATTTTACAATTTTCCAATTTGATTCAGAATTGGTTGAATAACAACCTGACCTTTACGAGGTCACGTTATCCAATTGATTCTAAATTAAACTGTGCCATAACAAATGTACAAAAATTTAATTTTATTAATGAAACAATCAAAATATATTATCACTAACGATAAAAATTGTAATCAACTCAATTGCTGGATTGCATAAAAATATGTTGGAGATAAAAGAAATCTATACGGATAACAACAAATATGACTATCAGGTCAAATATAACTTTTTTTTTCAAGTACAAAAATGTGCAACATGATATGTTAGTAAGCGATATGATGATGCATTTCTTTTTATTATTTCCTCAGGCTGGCTCAATTTCATCAAATTATTGCAATATAATACAGGTGTCCTTTTGATGCCTATTGTAAAAATACTCTAAAACAAGCAATAAAAAGAAGGTAAAATGTTTGAGGTCATATATGACTATTTGACCTCAAATATTTTATCTTCTATATATTGCTTGTTTTAGTGTATGATTAAACTTCATATTGTGCGGCGACAAATTCTAATTTGTACCTTGCTTATTGCAGGGTCATATAAATGTACCCGTTATACGACCCTGCTCATTACTAGGTACCTACATGTGTTGATGTCTTCCCCGTACAGGAGCGAGATGGACAAACACATGCGAGTTAGACACAACTTCAAAATCACTGTCTAAACAGATAGAAATCAATTTGTGGTCTAATTCCCGAGGCTGAGAGCAACATTTTCCTGTACAATAGACAGTGTGGTTTAATGTACTGGCCATGTTTTGCTGTTTAATTACCCGCCCCTCCCCAGATGGGGAGGATATTGATAGGTGCCTTACAAGCCACAATAGTGGAAATATAGTTTAAAGAATCTTATCAAAATATGACTCATGAAATATGCACGGAGATTTTTTTGTAAATGCCACAAATTAAATTGGCATGTTAATTGTATAAGTGCGAGCATAAACAGGCCGAGTGTTTGTTTGATGTAGCGGCATCACACTGGTACCCAGCATGCCATACCTGAGCCAGGAACCAGGGAAATTGTGAGAAATGTGGAAATGGGGCTTATGGAATTTGTGGCCAGTCTAATTCCCGATCCATTACACCACCGTCTGTGGTTATCTTGCCAATATTTGTAAATGTGTTTATTACAATAAATACTTGATTATGTGTTTGAACGTAAGCAGCTTGATTGCTAGTTGATGCTGCCAATAGATGTTCAGAAACATTGACGTCTTGGCAAGATTAATGCATGTATAGCGTACCTGATCTATACCTTTTTTGTTTGGAAAAATGATGGGTGTTTCAATGACTGAATGGCGAACAGTGGAGACCCTGATCAGATAGTACAGGTGTGTAGGCTGGTCCGGGTGTACACTGGTCACAAATTACGGTAGGCCCCATTTAGTTGGTCACAATAAATGGAATTAAATGCATACCGGTACTTGTGTTTTACTAATGGTCTCAAGTAGTGCCCCGTAGGTAGAAGCAGTATATACTTGACATTATTGGGCTGTCTTAACCCTTTCAACACCACAGGCCTGTATAGTGGTATTGGCAAACAGTGCATGTACATCCAGATGAGTCGGCTCATTACGATCTGCACTTTTTGCAAGAAATTTTCATATTTTTGTGAACACACCCTTTTCATAAATAGACTAGTCTGAAAATATTGTGACCATTGGATTAGTTGCAAAACTAACATATTAAATTCCATTCCAGTTACTTAGAGGTGAAAGGGTTAAATGTTCATTCTGCAACCCAATGAAATTTATAGAGAATATTGTCAATTTGAAAACGGGGCAAACCTGCATGTAGCCGTTACGTGCAGGCTCTGGATGTGCAGGCTCTGTATGTGCAGTCTATTATGTCTAGACTCTTTACCCAAAGTCCAGGGGACTGAGAAACATTTAACACTACCGGTATATACTGAATCAAACTGTGGTTGTGTAGTCAGAGAGCCAGTATAATCATGTAGTCAGAGAGCCAGTATAATCATGGAAGCCAGTATAATCATGTAGTAGAGCCATATAATCATGTAGTCAGAGCCAGTATAATCAGTAGTTCAGAGAGCCAGTATAATCATGAGCAGTGTAGAGAGCCACTGTACAGAGCCAGATCAGTAGTAGAGACAGTGTCTGTTCCATCTCCTCTTGCCAGGAAAAGAATTACCGGTAGCAGCTAATGTGTGAGAAAACTGACACCTTTGTATTCACAAACAGCACAATTCCATCCCCGACTGTACATGGTGGTGTAATATACACATCAGGACACTCACCCTTCTTCATTGCAATCCGTATAGACCCTGACCACAATGAATTGCAGTCTGATCATGGTCTACACTGGTTGCAGATAAAGGATAGGTTGTGTATTCCGTACGCACAATTAAGTGCCTGGAAAATATATCCTACTACCCAACTTTACACATTCCATAGTCATTGTATTGCCAATATTCATAATGATGGTATAAAAATGAATATAATTCATTGTCTGTTAATTAAGTTTGTTTCAGCATCAAATTTATACACTTTCCTGTCAATAGAGTGCCAGTTTTCGGAATAGATCTCGTGCTAACGTTATAGTGTATTTCCATATGTTTTTTGCAGGCCTTTCACATAGATTTTTACAAATTTTGATATTTTTATAGCAAAGGCCCCAGATGGTAAATTATTTGTTCATCAGGATGTTATTCGAGTTATATTTTCTGGATAAAATTTGAATGTGTCAGTGGAGTTATCCCCCTTATTCCACAGTCCCTTCAATTTCATATTACATTGTCTAAGTTAATTGTTTCTTATTGCTATTGTAAAATATAAGTTATGACCACAACATAAAAAAACTTATACATCACCGGTCACAAAATTAATGTTTTGAAGTAGAAGTCAACAGATATACAGGGACCGGAGAGCCCATTCCACACACAGGTGAAACATTCAGACCTAGGACCCCAAGAATGTTCCATTTAATAATCTCACCCCACCAACCACCAATACACTTATATAGACTATAAATCTTAAGATTGGCCATTTTCAGAGTTCTAGGTTAGAGTGTTTCACCTGTAATCCAACATACTGTAGCCTGCATCCATCCAACCACAGGCCAATGG
This sequence comes from Conchocele bisecta, assembly GCA_029237695.1. NCBI lineage: Eukaryota > Metazoa > Mollusca > Bivalvia > Lucinida > Thyasiridae > Conchocele > Conchocele bisecta. Next base: position 31,892,663 of record CM055277.1, read on the forward strand.
CCTAGACACTTCCTGGTCACAGTACAACAGAACAACAGCCAGTCACCTTATTAATTACACCAGCCTGTGTTTATTAATTAACCCCAGCTGACTCTGCTAATTGCCACCAGCTGGTACCGGGCCTGGTTCCATTCAGACAGTGGTAATATTGCCCTATTTCTTGTCATCACCAGAGCTCATGGAAAATGAAGCAAAATTATAAATATTTTCTTCATTTCTCATCTAAAGTATATATTGTGACCCCCATTTCAACTGACTCATCGAGACGGTTCAAATGAGAGGTCACAACATATACTTTTATTGAGAAATAAGAGAAATAGGAAATAAAAAGTTTAAATATTTACATACGACCCCAAAAAAGTTCCATCTGAATGTAATGGGTGAATATTCATCACAGTACTGGTCCAGTGGAACTTCTCTACACCAGGACACCCAGAAAACAAATTTGGCTTAATTTTGATTGGGTTTCGTTGTCATAGAATTGATATTGGAAACACACACACATTGTTTAGCACCAGGTATTTGAAGTTTGTTCCTAGGGCTTAGGAAAATGCCTATATAGCATATTCTGCAACATATAGCTTGTTTTGTCTTGATGGTTTGGCTGTGATTTGCCTTGGTGTTTCTCCCATGATTTACTTCCCCTTTATTATGAAGTTGTGATCACTTTCAGCCGGAAACGTTCAGAAAAAACTGCAGGTTAAAAAGTGGATTATAATCATCAACATGAAGTCTCTCTGCAAAACCGTTTTTGATGAAGACATTTAGTGCTCTTGTTTTGTGGTGGGTTTTTTCTTGGTTTGTTTTTTATTTGTTTGCAATCAGTTGGTAACAAGAAGACCAATGCACCTGTTAATTGGAACATGAACTGTTTCCAATAGTTGCAGCTGCACATGATCACCTGGAAGTTAGATAACTCTGCAAAAACTACATTATTATAATCACAATCATTACATTAATTGCTTTGTCTGTGTTCTTCTTTTTTATTAATTTCTCTACAATTTATTGGGATGAATGCATCACATAAGCCAATGAGCATCAAGCATGCATGTTGCATGGAGAAATTAGGAAAATATCAAGAAAATAGACATATCTGGACCAACAAGATTGATATGATTTTAACAATCTTAGACTTTCCCAGATAAACATGATACTGAGGCTGGGGGAAACCAGGTATTTTGTGGAAGTGATACACTATGCATGGAAACACTGGCAGCAATGGCACTGGTAACCACTGTAGACAGATGTGCAGTCTGATTATGGTCTACACTGTTTGCCATACATTAAGTCTCTCAGATGAGACTTTAAACCAAGGTCCCGTCTCCATATAGCCTTGGCTGTTGCTGAGATGTTAAATACATTCACATTTGTTGGTTTGTCATAAATAAACAAGGTTAGCAACCTTATGACAGGCAATGTAAATGTTGAAAAATCAGTGTATTAGAACCATGTATAGAACAGGAGTGTATAAGCTGATCAGGATCTACACTGGTGGTGGTGGCCAATTGGTGGTTGTCTTGTGAGCCGGCTGATACCCTGGCTTTGATATACAGGTAGATAGTGATGCTGCTGCCACAAATATAACAACTAGACTGATACAGCAACCACGGCCAAGCAGATAAAATATATGTTTCATATTTGTAATACATGTAACAAAGACCAAACAAATAACGTTTTTTATCAAGTTTTACAAAGGTCTTGAGGTTTTGATCATTATATTTGTGGCATATTTTTATGAAAATATGATTTTTCCCCTATTTCTCAAAGAAAGTCTATGTTGTGATCACTGATTATGCACCCGGTATTTTATAACTAACCAGCCATTACGAGACATTGAAAATTAACTTCAATTTAAGTCTAGCCCTCTGTCTGACCATTCATCTGCCCGTGTTATCTTCAGTCCAGATGAAAGTACATGTGCACATAGTATAACACACATATTCAAGTAAACCAGAAACCGTTACATATGACAGGTTGCAGAACATTTGTATCTCTGACACAGTGTACATGAAACGGGAGTGAAGCAAGTTGGCACGATGTACATACAAGTAGGTGTCGGGGGAACATTCCTGGAACGAGGCACGAAATGTCAGTCACTTCTGTACCACGAGATGTCATTTATGTCAAAACAATGGGCCGGCTAGATCACAGTTCTGATTCGCTCATATCTCAGGTAATTATGCGAGGTGAAAATTTGGCATCGGCAAACACTGTAGATGCAGGTCAGTGTTTCTACATGAGGAGTTGAATAATTTTAATAATAAATTACGGTATATTCACATTTTCATATTCACATTTATGTTTGATACTCTTGTGTGCAAGTGATTAATAAAGAATCAATGTCTGCCATTGAACATGTTAGCATAATTTACATTACCATCAGCACCCGAGACTTGCAGCCAGTTTGATTTTAAATCAAAGACATTTGTTATCTGTGAAAACTATAACAATATGAGACGTATGAAGGCATGTAAAGTTTTGCCGAGTACAATGTATTCCCCACGTTGGACGACGGAGTAGCTGGCAGACAGACAGCTCACTAACTACACAGCGGTATTCCCGGAATCTGCTTGACGAACTGTGTGGGTAGTAAGTTACGTAATTACGTGGATATTGCTAGTAAACCTACTGTTTTATGCCCAATATGCAACAAACTGTACCAAGAGAATGTGATTGGGACATAAAACTTGTCTCTGGGACCCAGTTAGTCGCCCAATTCACATGAATGGATCATGATGAATGGCCGTCACCAGCGAATGACCACCAGGTGTGGGTAACATGCTAAAGCTGACGTCCTGATCTGGTGCCAGACTTTCCTTTCCAAATGATAATTAAAATTGACAAAATACATTTAGTAACATTTTACAACACACAGATTGTTCAAGGATCTACTTCAAGGTAAAAGTTTTATACAGGCTACGCTCATTTACTCAAAGTCGCTTACGTCGAAATCACCGGTTACGTCGAATTACTAGCTCGGTCCCGTTTAAAATCCTATTATTTTCCATATAACTAAGTTCGGTTAAGTCAAATTTCGATAACTCAAAGTTTCCGTTTATTCAAAGGTATATTTAGGTCCCGAAAACTTAAATCTACTGTATTTCACACTCGTTAACTCGAAATGTCAATTTGCGGAGGTAAGTAGAAGTTTGTCACTTGCAGTTTACTTGATCAAAGTCGGGTATTCAGACCGTAGTTAAAGGTGTTTGCGTTGACACTGATTAAACAGGCCTCCCGAAATGACCTTCGGTGATCATTAAGTGGTGAGCAATAAATGGCAACTATTTTAATTGGACTGGCATTAAATGCTTTTACTCGGACGTTAATTAAAGTGAACACAAGTTGCGCGATTAGAAATGAGTGAAATATTTCACACTCGATCGTGTGTATATATCTCCCAAATGTGACAGCATCAGTATAGGGACGAAACATTGAATGGGCGAGTTTTATGTTCTAAACATTATTAGTTCGCACAATCAAGTCTGGTCAGAAATAATCATTTATAATAGTGTTACAAATCAGTATTTCTTGTTGTTTTGTGTTGTTTCCGTGTATAATTTATTAAAATAATTCATAAAATATGATGTTCTTGTTATTATTTATTTCATTGGTGAACTGAATATGTACATATCGCTACATGCACATGTCACATGTGCCACATCCGGGTTATCTATTAATTACACACAGACATGCATATGTGTATTTGTAAACAAACCGAAAGTGTTTAAATATGATTTGTCTTATAAACAGCATTTAACATGTATCCATGTACATTTAATTGCTAAAATAAATCATATTTACTACTCAAGGCTACATCAGCAAGTAATCATTTGGTTCTAACTGTCAATAAAATAGTTTGTTGTCCGACATGTTGCGTACTACGGATACGTCAAACTACGGTTAACTCAAAGTATTTTTTTATCTCCCTTCGAATTCGAGTAAGTGAGTGTGGCCTGTATACATGTATATACCATACAATATTTATACTAATAATAGCCCCTCTCCAATAGTGGCATCGCTTAAATACATGTCATTTATATTCTGTAAAATTATCTGATTTTAAATACAAACATACATGTAGTAATACATGTAGTATCAGAAGAAACTAGAAAATGTGTTCATAGAACACGGATGCCCCACATATCGCTTTGATAATAAATGAGGGCAAATTTACCCGAGCGTTAAAGTTTCGTGACGGACGGACGGACGGACGGACGGACGGACGACGAACTTACATTTCGGACCTTAGGGGCTACTTGCTATATAAAAGATCAAAGGAAATACCCCGTAAGACACAATAGGCTTACGGGGTACGGAATAAGTTCCATTGTCTTCTATTGTCTTAGGCCACGCCCCCTACCCCATAAGTACCCTAATGTGTGCCCGGACGGACGGCGGACGGACGGACGGACGGACGTTCTTACATTAGGGTACTTATGTGGCTTATCACATGTTAAATATTAGCCACATAAAATGATTCTTAGCCACATAAAACGATTTTTTAGGTGGCTAATTATAACCAACCCTATCCTTTAACAGGTCCATAACCCTGTGGGGCTAGCCACATAAGTACCCTAATGTGTGCCCGGACGGACGGACGGGACGGACAGGACGGATGGGCGGATGGGACGGACGGGACGGGACGGACGGGACGGACGGACAAGGGTAACACTAAATGCCCCCTCCACTATCGTGGTGGGGCATAAAAATGTGTAATATTTACCATGATCTAGTCATGATACAACAATTATTGGTAACTACCTTTGCTGTATAATGCTGTAACATTACGACATAATTTGCTGGAATAAAAATCTCTTGAGTTACCCAGTTACCACCTGTCACATTTTCCCCCATTCTTATCTGGGGTTTTTACCTTACAGGCAAGATCCTTATCTTAGAATGGGCAAAAATTGATGCTAGAAATACTGGAACTCCAGAACTACAGCATTACCAATCATGTTAGCTCTACACTCTCCTTTGTCAAGTGTTGGAATTCTCGATGTGCACCAGAGTTACAAGTTAAATAGCAAAGGAAATACATTCAAGAATTTGTTTTACAAAATCAACATAATGGTGTATCTTTCGATTAACCATATATAATCAAACCCATACCTTCATGTACAGGTTAATATTTTAGTCAAGAAATGAAATCCATTTTTAACCATGTGCATGCCAAACAAATAATGTTACTTTGAACATGAAGATTCAAGGAACCAGCTTGTGAAAATCTGGATAATAAAAATCTATTTTATTGATACGAGACAAGCCCTGTGATTTTGTACCGAAGAACATGTGTGATTTTTCATGAAAAATATTTACAGAAACTGATATTTTCTGTAAATGATGTCAGAAATAGACCAATAGGCTGTGAACATTTACGAAAAAATATCGCAAATTTTTTAAATATGTATAATGAGAAATTGCACATCTTCTTGGGTACAAAATCACATGGCTTGTCTCATATTTGCTTTACAGAATAACCCTTTGTTGATTGCTATCAGATGTATACATCTGAGAAACCTAATTACAAGTACCATAGTATCACCAGGAGGCATCGATGTTTATAGATCTTTATATTGCCAGGTGCTGAATGCCATGATGAACATACAGCAGCACACATACAGAGGTAAATTCATGATGTGGAACTCATGACTACATTGCTCTATAGTCGCCTCCCACAGCTCAGTTCCCGGGGTGGATCTGTAGCCGATTTCACCAACATTCCAAAGTATACTTTTCTAGCAAAGTATACTTTGAGGGAGTAATCATTTATTTTCCCCAAAATGCATTATTTTATATAGAACTAACCACTGCATATATGTGATGATTAAAAGTATGCAGAATTATTATACTGAATTGATTCCATTATCACAGCCAAAATGGCTGTGATAATGTAATAAATTCAGTATAATAAAAATTAATAAATTTATCCTTAAATTGAAAATTTCTCCCTCAAAGTATACTTTGCTAGAAAAGTATACTTTGCAATGTTGGTAAAATAGGCTACAGGAGTGTTGTGGCGAATCCCATCATGCAACTTTCATACAATATCCACCCAGATTCCTTCTTTTCTATTTCTTTCAGGCTTCAAATCAAGTTTGCAGGCAGGACTATGCTATATTGGCATGTACAAGATATACAAAATACGAAAACCCTACAGACTATAACGTCTCGACCCTATACTGACACTACGGACCTACAGACTATACCGACCCTACTGACTATACGACTACAGACTACCGACCCTACAGACTATACGACACTATACGACCTACAGACGTATACCGACACATACCCGACCCTTACAGACTATACTGACAGCTATACCTACCCAAACAATACCGACCCTACAGACTATACCGACACATACCGACCTACAAGACCTATAACGACACTATACGACCTACAGACTATACCGACACTATACCGACCCTACATACACCGACACTACCGACCCTACTAACCGACACTTATACCGACCCTACAGACTATAAGACCCTACAAAACTAATACTGACCCTACAGACTATATACTGACACTATTACCGACCCTACAGATCTATACCGACACTTTATAACCGACCCTACAGACTATACCGACCCTACAGACTATAATACCGACCCTACAGGACTTATACCGACCCCTACCGACTATACCGACCCTACAGACTATAACGACCCACTAATAATAATACGATACCGACCCTAACAGACAATTACCGACCACTATAACCGAACCCTGACCCTACAGACTATACCCTGACCCCCTACAGACTATACTGACACTATACCGACCCTACAGACTATACTGCACTACCGCAGACCTATACCGACACAATACCGACCCTACAGGGACTATACGACACTACCTACGGACCCCTACAGACTAAACCGATCCTTACAGGACTATAACCGACCACCCTATACAGCCCTACAGACTAACCGACCCTTACAGACTAACGACCTACATACTATACTGACACTATACCCGACTACAGACAATACCGACACTATACCGACCCTACAGACTAAAATGACCCTATTCATGACCTACTATACCGACAACTATAACCGACCCCTACTGCCACAATAACCGACCCTACAGACCTATACCTGACACTACCAGACCCTATACAGACTACCAGGGACTAATACCGACACCCAATTACCGACTAGACTATACTGACACAATACCGACCCTACAGACAATACCGACAATATTACCGACCCTACAGACTATATCTAGACTATTACCGACACTATACCCGACCCTACAGACTATAACCGACCTAGACTATACTGACACTATAACCACCCTACCAGACATAATGACCCTAACAGAATTATAACTGACACATACCGACCCACATACGATACTGCACTATACAAGGACCACAGACTATACCAGACTATACTGGACCCACAGGGGACTATAAACCGACCCTACAGACTATAACCCTGACATACGACTACCGACCTACTGACTATACGACCCTACAGACTATACGACTTATACCAGACTACAGACTAACCGACACTATACCGACCCTACAAGACATTACGAGCTAACTGCCCCTACAGATTAACACACCTGACGTATACCGACCCACTGGTACGACCCCTACTGACTATACCGACCCACAGACATACTGACTATACCGACCCTACAGACTATACGACTACCGACTACGACTTACTGACACTATACCGACTACAGACTATAACCGACACTATACCGACACTACCGAACCCTACAGACTATAACGACCCTACAGACTATACTGACACTATACCGACCCTACAGACTATACCGACACTATACCGACCCTACAGACTATACGACCCTACAGACTACCGACTATACAGACCCTAGAGACTATACCACAAATTATCCGACCTACAGAATAAAACACACGGCAATTTTGGCAAATTGAACAAGATGGTTTGGCTGCGAAATAAGCTATATATTAACATTCATTACAGAGCTTACCCGGATACCTGTTAATGTACAGCAAAAACGATAACTTGTTTTTGCCATGATTGCATCTATGTGTTTTTTGGCGCGACGTTTCGATGCACATACCACGATTAATCCAAAATGCAGCTAAACATTTGTGTATCACAAGGAAAGAAGGACAATTAATTTAGCACCACTGAAAACCCAAATCATCCGGCCCATCTGCAATGTTTGCCGGCTTGTCAACAGAGAATTCCAGATGCTTTTAATATACCGCTTAAATTTTCTCAATATTTATTTTCCAATTTGCTAATTATTACTAAGTGAAAGTATATATTGTGACCACTCTTTGAGATGGTTCAAACGGTGGTCGCACATATACTTTCAATGGGTAATGATATAAAAGTATTCAGAATATTCCATCCACCAGTTAACTAGTGTATAAGCAATGAGTCATGTATGATACAGGTGTCATTACTTGATCAGGTACTACACTGGTTCACCCGACAACCCAATGAGCCCCATTCTGTCCTGCTCTGCATTCTGCTGCATTAATTGCATACTGCAGTATACCTGAAAATGTCATTAATGGAGTCTGTGAGCTCCATGCAGCTTGCACACACAGAATTATGGCCCCACCCGGTGATTGTATAATCACACACACACATTTATAAAGGTGACTCAGAGGATGGCTCAGATGTTAATATGGGTTTTAGGGTTTACGGACTGCAAACGAATTACATCAAGCAAATGAACCATTTTATTTTATCAAATTCCAAGGAGTATGTGCTATATTGAATAACTAGTAAACATGTTCACAGTGATACAAGTGGAGATAATTTTGTGATGGGTTTCCGATATACTCATAACACACTGTGTGAAACATAATGTTCATTGGCTGTGTATTTTGTTTGTTTGTTTGTTTATTGGTGTTTAACGGCCTATCAACAGCTATGGTCATGTAAGGCCGGCCAAAATCAGAACGGAATATATACATCGAGAAAAAATATATTCAGCCCTGAAATTAGAGTAACCTGATCTGGTGCCAGGTCCATACCACACCAGTCATTTGGCCCCTTCCCCTAAAATAGGATTACGAATAATCGTAATACTCACATAAGGCCAGTTTTTTTTTATTTGTTGGTTTACAGAATTTTTTTCCGCGAGATCGGGTCGGTCGGTCGGTCGGTCGGAAAAAAATAAAAATAAAAAAAAGTTTTTTCAATTTTTTTATTCTTTTTGGCACAGGGTTGGGTCGGTCGAACGCGGATGCCACCAGCGGCATATTGAAGAAACTGACAAACGGGTGAACCAAAAGTGTTAAGTCAAAGGGTGAAGGTCATATGTAGTATGGCAAGGCAGGTGTAGCATACATGCAAATGAATGAAGTATGGAAATATTGAAGCAGTTAAGCAACTTATGTAGATGCTATGGCCAGTTTGAGAAACTGTGACAAACTGGTTAACCGAAATTGCTAAGTCCTTTCAGCAGCCCTGTGAAGGTCAAAAGGTCAAGGTAATATAAAGTATGACAAGGCAGGTATAGCACACATACCAATGAATGATGTGTTGAAATATTGAAGAACTTGAGCAACTTATGTAGAAGATATGGCCGGTTTGAGAAACTGTTACGAAGTGGTTAACCGAACGTGTGACGGACAGACGGATGGTCCGAACACCATAAAAATCACCTTTTTAAGGCACATGGTTGGTCGGTTCACCTTTTTAAGGCTCATGGTTGGGTCGGTTTGTGGTCGGTAAAAAACAAAAAGGCCAGTGATTGTGATAGAGTGAAACTTGTGTTAACCGGCATCGTCTCGGACCAAGAGTTTGTCGGTTAACGTAGGGAGTCGGTTCAGCAAGTTTCTTTACATTCTACATAGCAACTCAGTTTCATATTCACATACTGTTGAATGTTGATCACTGTGAATGGGTTGCGTAATGCGTACATATTAATACCGTATCTGGTATAATTTTAAATACAAGACAACGAAGCGGCGATATAGTTGAAACGAATATCAGTGGGGGTGGCACGAGTGTGGATTTGTGGCAGGGTGGTAGAGGACCCTAGGAAGAACGCATACATGAAATATGAAGCACATCGGAGCAAGAAAACAGAAAATATAGGCCATTTACCCGAGCGTTAAGGTTTTGAATTTTTGCATTCAATCTGAAATGGAGATATATCAAATCATATTGGAGATATATCAAATCATATCGAATCGTCCATTCGCAGGTTGTTGTTGTTGTCGCTGCTGCTAAGATCCGGTTTCCGCCACTTACTTTTCTCGGCACAGCAAAAAATCGGAAATTAAATTTTTTATTTTTTTCCACATTGTCAAAAAATCGGGTCGGCGGATCTGTAAACCAACTAATAAAAAAAAACTGGTCTAAGGTGTATAACCAGATTCAACTGTCACATACAAAATGCCAATGATGTATGTGAGGGCCACACCAGGTCTCCAGTCGGGATTCCAGCAAGGATGAACCCTGATCGTTAAATTACCCATCACATACTCTCACTGCCACCCAGTAATTGGCTGTGTAATGATCATAGTACATGTGTAAGTATTTAGATACAAGATTAATTGGTCAAAAGGTACTTTCAATAACACATAAACTAGCATTTAAAATTCTGGTTACTTACGGAAAACAAGCATTTGTTGAAAATAGAACCCTTCAATGACATTTCTTGAACCAAATTATTTGTGTTAATAGTTAATTTTCACATAGAAGAAAGAAAGTTGAACAGTAATAGCAAATAAATGAAATAAATAATATAATAGTATCTTAAAGCACATGGCTAACAGGATAAAATGTATTTAAACATTTGATAATTAGTATTACAATTTTTATGAACTCCACTATAATTAAGGTGTTGCAGAAAACTGCAACAGGACCCAAAATATGCACCAAGTGTTATTTTACACTAGCCTATGAACACAGGAGAAAACATATATTGTTGTTAATTAGCAACCACAGCAAGAAAATGTGTCCTGTCGGCACACAAATGCCCCTGGTGGCAGATTGGAGAAACACTGGCAAACTTCTGAACCGAAACTAAACCAAGGTGAAGGTCAAATGGTCAATCATATTCAGGGCCAAATGGGTGTGTGGAATTTGTGGACATGCATAATACATGGACATGAAAATATTGAAGTAATTCTTCAAGGGATAGAAAAGTCACAACAGATTGGAGAAATTCTGGCCAACTTCTTAACCGGACCTGAGGACACACATGGATGGACACATGGACGGACGCACACACAGACGGACACACAGACAGACACAGTCCAAACACTACTGCAAAGTGGATATTTCTCTGGTTTAAAATTTCCGCAGAAATGTTGGAAAAATATTACGCATGTGCAATGTACCAGACAATATTTACATATTTTACTGTTTCTATCGATTCAGTAAGATTAGATCTACACATGTGTAATAAAAACTGCAGTGTTTTATCCTTAAAACTGTCATTCTAATGGGCATTAATAGATGTTAATTTCCTTTTGGTGAGATTAGCTGAAGAGAAATACAGCATTTATTCTTCCTTTTTCTTCTATGTCCAATAATAGTAATGAATGTGCCAGTGTGACCATTGTAAATCCACGTCATCCACAGTGATCTATGGAGCCAAAATGTTGTAAGTGCTAGCTCCGAAGAAATTCCATTTATCATTAATGGAATCGAGTGAACAGTTATTTAAACAAGAATATTTAGGGGTTAGGGCCTCATTGCTCCATCTAAGCTGGTCGAGTAAGTCAGCAAGAAAGGAGATCTGCCGTGTTTGCCAATGCAGTCAGTCTAAGTATTTGGAATGCTTTCAATGTCGTAATTGTTTCCCCAGATGTGAACTATTTTTTATGCATCATCCTGCCTTACGTTGGTTGGTACAAGTAGTTGAGGCATTGCATGGTTGCCGCGTGGTTAATGATATAAATTCCACATCCCACAACGTGCCAGGGAGCAACACATTGTTATTAGCCGATCTATTTATAGATCGGCTAATATATTGGTTATCCATCGGTTTGTGAAAAAGTTTGTAACCACCCTTTTCTCCTACAAAAATGGGCGTAATTTCATAAAAAAATTACAAAATTTACGATATTTTCCTGGAATGACACCGAAGGTTGTCGAAATTTTCAGAGCAAATGCGGAATTCTATTCCGCATTTGCTTTGAGAATTTCATCAACTTTCAGCATATTTATGAAATTGCGCACCTGTTTGTAGGTACAAAATCACATGGTGCGTCTCGATTATCATGATTATACAGACAGTATATCTGCATTGGCAATATATACATGTACATTGAAGTTCACATACAGTACTTGCACACCAAATTAATCACCTTTTTACACGCTCGTTTTTCTTAAATTCTGGCATCTTTCTACAGTCTGGGCAATAGGTATATATATAAGATTCCGGCACCTCGTGTTAATTTATGGCACCCGGTGTTTTTATAAACTTGAATGTATAAGGTTTCCAAAAATTCCAGGTGCCATTTTTTTAAACCAAGTTCAAGGTCATTTCAAGGTCATTGAACTTTATGCTTGACGGAAGTCGAAAATTGCCAATATATGAGCCAATAGGTAGGTCATGGTCCTTAACTTGGAAATTGGTGTAAGTTGTTCAAAAACAGATGGATATATTAAAGAATTTACGTAAACTACACTAATATGCAGTATATTATTATCATATTTTCAAGATGCCCGCCAAGAATCGGGTATTTATGATATTTCAGTTGACTTGCTACATATTTGTGTAATGCTAAGCGCCTTCACCTATATTCAAAGGGTAATTCTTTCAACTGGAATAATATTTCAGTTAATATAATCCATTGTCAGAAAACACAAAATGGCCTCCTAGTAAATGGCAAATCCATAGTAATTGACTAAATATAACTGGGAGAATTTGGTTGGGGAGGAAATCAACACTTCTCTCACTTTTCCCTGAGATTCTGTAACTACTAAAATGTGGACATATATTGAACCCAGATTTGATCGGCTAATAACATCATGCTCTGCATGACTTTTCATTTACATATTTGTCGACTGAAGTATTTAATAAATTGTATTACTCGCCACAATAGCATGCATTAATTGTATTACTCGCCACAATAACATACATTAATTGTATTACTCACCACAATAGCATACATTAATTGTATTACTCGCCACAATAGCATGCATTAATTGTATTACTCACCACAATAGCATGCATTAATTGTATTACTCACCACAATAGCATGCATTAATTGTATTACTTCACCACATAGCATCACCACAATGCAGGCATCAGACAATTGCATGCTTAATTGTATTACTCACCACAATAGCATGCATTAATTGTATTACTCAGCACACAATAGATGCATTAATTGTATACTCGCCACTATTAAGCTAATGCATTAATTGTATTACTCCCCACAATAGTACTCACCACAATAGCATGCATTAATTGTATTACTCGCCACAATAGCATGCATTAATTGTATTACTCACCACAATAGCATGCATTAATTGTTATACAATCGCAATAGCCAATACATGCATTAATTGTATTACTCGCCACAATACTGCATTAATTGATTACTCCCACAATAGCATGCATTAATTGTATTACTCACCATCTATTACGCCATAGCATGCATTAATTGTATTACTCGCCACAATAGCATGCATTAATTGTATTACTCGCCACAATAGCATGCATTAATTGTATTACTCGCCACAATAGCATGCATTAATTGTATTACTCACCACAATAGCATGCATTAATTGTATTACTCACCACAATAGCATGCATTAATTGTATTACTCGCCACAATAGCATGACTTAATTGGATTACTCGCCACAATAGCATGACTTAATTGGATTACTCGCCACAATATGCATGATTAATTGGCTTATTGGATTACTTCGCCACAATAGCAGCTTTAATGGATTACTCGCATAGCAATGCTTTAATGGATTACTGCCACAATAGCATGCATTAATTGTATTACTCGCCACAATAGCATGCATTAATTGGTCTTTGCAAGAGAACAGCCAACAAACTTGTATTTTTCTTATTTCTCTCTGTAAAAATGTCTTGGAATTTCATTAGGATTGCATCCTCCAAGCATATTCATGATATTTACAGGGGCAATAAAAGAAAATGTAATTAATTGTTGTCTGCTATTTTTGGACTATTTATAGCCCACAAGTTTCCCAGCATGCAAAGCTGTAATGATTTCACTCATTCACATAGTGATATCACTCAGTTTTATAGGAGATATCACTCAGTGATAAAAGTGATATCACTCAGTTTTATAGGAGATATCACTCAGTGATAAAAGTGGTATTACAGTTTTATAGGAGATATCACTCAGTGATAAAAGTGGTATCACAGTTTTAAAGGAAATATCACTCGGTGATAAAAGTGATATCACTCAGTTTTATAGGAGATATCAGTTTTATAGGAGATATCACTCAGTATAAAAAAGTGTAACATAGGAGGAATATCACTCAGTGATAAAAGTGGTATCAACAGATTTTATATAGATATCACTCGGTGATAAAAGTGATATTCACTCAAAAGTGTTTATAGGAGGATAATCACTCAGTGATAAAGGTGGTATTTACAGTTTTATAGAGATAAATCAACTCATTGATTAAAAGTGGTACCAAATTTTTTATAGAGATATCACTCAGTTATAAAAGCAAATTTTTTTGGTTTATTCACAGTTTATATTTGAAAGGATATCACTCCGAATGATTAAATTTTGTTTGTTTATTAGTAATTTAATGCCTATTTAACTGCTAAGGTCAATGTTAAGGCCGGGCAAACGGTTCAATCCTGGGCTGCATTGGGGGGAAAATCCCAAGAATCAGAACGGAATATTTACACATCGAGAACAAATATATACAGCCCAGAAATTAGAATAACCTGAACCTGGTTAGCCAGGTAAGTGATAAAAGTGGTATCACAGTTTAATAGGAGATATCACACAGTAGATAAAAGTGGTATCAACAACAGTTTTAAAGGAACAAATTATCACTCGGAGTATAAAAGTGATATCACTCAGTTTTTTATAGGAGATATCACTCAGTGATAAAAGTGGTATTACAGTTTTATTTTTTAGGAAAGGAATAATCACTCAGTGATAAAAGTGGGTAACAAATTTTTATAGGAGGAATATCACTCAGTTATAAAGAAAAGTGGTATCACAGTTTATACTGAGAAATATCACTCAGTGAAATTTAAAATTTGGTTGTATTTATTAGTATTTAATGGCCTATTTTTAAAAAAACAGCTAAGGGTATCATGTTAATGGCCGGGCAAACAGGGTTTCAATCCTGCTGCATTGGGGGGAAAATCCCAAGAAATCAGAAACGAATATTTACAATCGAGAACAAATATATTCAGCCCTGAAAATTAGAATTAAACCTGACCTGGTTGCCAGTTAGTGGATAAAAGTGGTATCAACAAAAAGTTTATAGGAGATATCACTCAGTGATACCAGTGGTTATTTCAATCAACAGGTTTATAGGAAATATCACTCATATGAATAAAGGTGTATCACAGTTTATACGCAGTGATAAAAGTGGTATCACAGTTATATAGGAGATATCACTTTCAGTAAAAAAGTGTATCAACAGTTTTATAGGAGATATCACTCGTGTTAAAAGTGGTATTACAGTTTTATAGGAGAAATTCACTCCAAAGGTGGATAAAGGTGGGTAACACAGTTTTAATAGAGATATAACTTTTCAGTGTTAAAGCGTTATCACAGCTTATATGAGTATCACTCAGTGACAAAAGTGGTATCACAGTTTAGGAGATATCACTCAGTGATAAAGTGTATGGACAGTTTTATAGGAGAATCACAGTTTATTAAAGCGTATCACAGCTTATAGGAGATATCACTCAGTGACAAAGGTGGTATCACAGTTTATAGGAGATATCACTCAGTGATAAAAGTGATATCACACATTTATAGGTGATATCACATGCTTGCAAAAGTGTTTTAATGCATAATTTGTCAGCAGATGGCCCAAGCATGATATCACACATTATTATAGGTTACATCACTTATATATATATATATATATATATATATATATATGTTTATGCATTGGTGATATCTCACATTTATACTGATATCGCTCATGTCAGTGATAAAGTCATGCATATAGGTGATATCAGTGTTTTGTTCATTATAAACTTTATTTATTTTATGATTACAAACAAGCGCAAGAGTACATATACAAATGCTTTCATTGGCGCAGATGAAGGCTTAAGGGTGGTCATTAAATGGGAAGAAACCGGTACCCGGTGGAAACCCACTTCTCCGATCTGGCGACCACCGTACCATCTCACTTACTGCCCCAGTTGAGGATCGAACCCCCGACCGCATTGGTGAGAAGCGAGCTTGTTACCAATTGCACTACAAATGTACATTAGTGGTCCTGTTTCTAACAAACATCACAACGCAGTATCATGTGGGCCGGCCACTCTGCTTACAAACCACAAGTCTGCTTGCACAATGTTAGATAATAATTAAGCACACCCATATGGCATGATAAGGATTGAGCTAATTTGTGAAATAACTATTGTTTATATAGTAACTAATACATATAACAGTTATTTTAGCTGAATTTGTGTAAATCACTGGTAATACACATTTTCTTTTTTGTCAGAATATATCGAAGATATAAATATAAATCGATATACAGTACACCTTCTCTAAACACTCACTCAACAAGGCGATTGCCGTCGAGTGTCTCACCCATGAAGGTCAAGGTCACCTGAATGTGAGGAAGTGATTGATTAAGGTTGGTAAAGATCCGACAAGCACATCAGGAGATACGCAAGATTTAGACGCATTTCCAAAATCGTTGACAATGCCTATGCCGGAATTGTGACCACCATGTCTCACTTTCCACTAACGCGTTACAGACAAAACTTATCATCAAGTATCGTGAAAATATTCTAAGCAGTATACAACTTATACTCTGTATAAAGATTGTGTGATGGACGGACACACAGACAAGTACAAACATGATACTCAATTGTCTGGTCAAATAAAATGGTGGGGGCATAAAGATCGGAAACCAACAAAGCTCACCTGTTGGCAGCAAGGACACATCTATAGGTGGGGCGCTTAGAAAGTGAGTACACTGTAGGTGGGGCGCTTAGAAAGTGGGTACACTATAGGTGGGTGGTGGGGCGCTTGTAAAGTGGGTACACTATAGGTGGGTGGTGGGGGCGCTTAGAAAGTGGGTACACTATAGGTGGGTGGTGGGGCGCTTATAAAGTGGGTACACTATAGGTGGGTGGTGGGGCGCTTAGAAAGTGGGTACACTATAGGCGGGTGGTGGGGCGCTTAGAAAGTGGGTACACTATAGGTGGGTGGTGGGGCGCTTATAAAGTGGGTACACTATAGGTGGGTGGTGGGGTGCTTAGAAAGTGGGTACACTATAGGTGGGGCGGTTAGAAAGTGGTTACACTACAGGTGGGGTGGTTAGAAAGTGGGTACACTATAGGTGGAGCAGTTAGAATGTGGGTACACTATAGGTGGGGCGGTTAGAAAGTGGGTGGGGTGGGGTGGGGTGGGGTGGGGTGGGGTGGGGTGGGGTGGTTAGAATGGAGTGGTTAGAATGGGGTGGTTAGAATGGCATCATATGCATATCATTTCATTATGGGTACACTAAGTAAACAAAAATTATAAGATATTTATCACATATTCTGTGTCAATGTACTTCAAGTCTATGACCTTGAAGTTGGACAACTGTTTTAAGTGTCAATGACCTTGACCTTACATTATGTCTTTCACTCTCTGTTGTCTACAGAAAAATGTCAATGCCGTTATGAGGAATCATGAAAGACAAACATAAAGAACTGATAATGCATCAATGATGGACAGTGTGATCACTTTCTGTTACCATGACAATCCCCGGTTACTATGACAATACATGTAACTATGAACAAAGTTGGTAGTTTTAGAACAGTGTACCCATGGATAGCTATGTATAACATGGAACAGCATCAGCAGAACAAACAAGAATTCAGGAGAATATCATTTTACCGCGGTGTCTGGAATATTTATTACCCACATTTCCATGGAAATGGAACTACCAGAAACTAGGTATATCATTAATCATCGGGAACTTCAGGGTCATAAGGTCAAAAGTTGTCTACCTGGCTACTCCCCACCTGAGGCTGTAACATTTATGGTAACCTGATCTAGACTACTGTCATAAAACATCAAAACATGCCAGTGAGCTCGGCCAGAATCCCACCTAACTTTACTGATTAATACATGGTGATCTCAAAATATCAAAATTTACCTGTGTTAAAGGTCAAGTGTCCAGTCTGGGTGGTTCAGTAAGATTCCGGGATAATGCACATCACTGAAGACACAGTAACCACAGAGACGATTGTTGTCCCGCGCGTGTACAGAACATGCGGCTACAATAACGTACACAATCCAACACCCGACCAGACGCACTGTGATAAGTGCCAAGGTTTGGAGGTGAGCTATAAATAGCAACAGCAGCTTCAGAATCACAGGTGTACAGTACGCAGCAAAGGTTGGTGCCCTTTAATGTGCTACACAAATGGAACATAATGGCAGTATACACTTTATTTGATGTACTTTAGAGGATCATGGATGAACAAACACATATTGTATGTAATTCAACCTTGTATAACATTGCTTATAACACAAATAATATTTTTCTCACACTTTCTAATTCCTCTTTCCACAAGTATTTTCCGAATTAATACCTATTAAGTTCCAATCTATGTGTCATACAACGATGAACAGTGTTTTTAATACAATGATGCCAATGTCTGACCTATATGTAATGTGAACAGAATATTACAGCAACAATCAAGTCGAGCCGGGATCTTCACTCAACAACATGGAAGACTAATTGAGGGCGCCAAATGTCAACCTGATTTGTGGCTGTGACTGGAGGAATGGGGCTTAAGGCTTTTGTAACCAGTGTAGAACTAGATCAGCCTGTGCATACGCATAGTCTGATCAGGATCTGCAGTTCACCATTCCAGAAATGAAGCACCCGGCGTGCTTCTAACAAGCAATATAGATCGTTATCTGGCTACAGGAGTGTGCTATTTGATCAGGTGCTACACTGGTCACAAGTCCCATAAGCACCATTTCTCCAGTCACAGCCAGAGTTCACGATGAAAAGAGTGAATTATATCCACCACCAATGTCTGTCTGGAGCTGTACCACCCAATTATTTGTTGCATGATATACCGGTACATTATGTATACAAAAGTTCTTGTTAGAAAAGGTAAGTGGAGTATAATAATGTTTTAGATCATCCACAACTTGTAATTACACTGTGGTAACATGTTGTTATGTGCAACATTGAACCAAACTCAGTAATTAACTCTATTATGTGAACACGAGATTGGAGAAACACACCGAATGTGTCATTGTGTGGATAACATTTAGGAAAATGCACTGTATCAATCTGGTTATGACTTTTTCAGATTTTGCACAGGATTACGATCAGGTAAATTTGTATCATAGACTAAACATTTGGAAATAAGGCAGATGTAATAACTTCATTTCGGTTGCACGGTCTATGATGAACACAAGAGTACATTTGAACAATGTTGTAAACGCAGCAATCCTGACCTCTACTGAACAGGACAATACATCTGGACACAGCCTGTATGTACAGCAAGGTTTATACAAGGTAGAGAAACCAGGAAGCAGCAACTGTTGGTTATCTCTGTACCGATCACATATACTACCTCACTGGCCAGGTCAGGGATACACAGCAAAAGTCAACATTGTACACCCTGGTCTACATGTACATCCGATCGTGGTCTACATTGTCTACCTTCGCCGGAGTAGATGGGATATGTGTGTTCTATGTATAAATTAGTGTATAGTCCGACTATGCTGCTATATGTATGCCACTATATGTGGCTGAGTGGAGAAATGGCACTATAACATTTACGACCAGTGTAGATCCAGCTCTTCAGCTCGGTCTACACTGTGGCCGTTCAGTCCGTGAAGTAGCCACACTGCCACTAGATTCCAACCCTACTGAGTGAAGGTGCTGGAGGACTGAAGTCTACAATTGTTGTAAATTTAGTAAGATATCTTCTCTATGATGGTCAGCCAGAAAGTGACCAGTACCGATAGGTGGCAAGTTCAGATACAGCAGCTTCTCAAATGGCTGGGCTCGGAAACAGGAATTCCTCAGCAAGCCTCAGAATTCCTACAAGTTTCCTAGCCTTGCCTGATAAAACTTGATATCAAGAAAGAAGCCATGCTGGTCAATTATTTCATTGTGAAATCATTGCAACACACGTTTATGGAGTAAACCTATGACCAACTTCTCCAGAATACAATAAATGAACCATCTGTACAAAATCAGCAACAAAAACCAAACACTTGAGAAAAGATAGCAAAACCCAGCAATTCATGAGTTCAAGAACCTACTGCAGAGAAGATCTGGCTTGATATACTGGGGAGCTGCAGCACAGGTATAATGTCAAAGGTGAAGATAGAATCTACAGTATGCTGCCTGCAGGATGAGGCACATATCAATGGCTTCCCATCCTCAAATCCTGTTTGGCTGTGTAACTCCTGCCACATCGAATTTTCGGCTGTCTAAATCGCCCTGTTTCCCAACTCCCACTACATAAGCGCACACACAAAGTGTTTTTTCAATCATGAACCGACATTATCATCAGAGATAAATGGCAGTGAAAACCCATCAACATGTAACACACTGAGGTGTTTTGTATGTCTAGTTTACATTTAGAGTGGATGGAACCCGACTGTTTACCAATATATAACCCATTACTTGCTGAGGCTACATAAGCTTTTGTATAAAAATAAAATAATTCTCCTTGTTATGCACACAAGCGTATGTTGTCACCACTCATTGGAACCGTTTCATCGAGACTGTTTAAATGAGTGGTGACAAGGTATACTTTTGAGTAGAAATAATAAAAATAATAAAATGATTTCAATTTGTTCATACCCGGTGTAGCGGTCAGAAATCCCCCCCGCCCGAAATCCCCCCGGGGGGGAGTTTGGGCTAGCCGGCCCGAAATCCCCCCGGGGGGATTTCCAACTAGTCAACTTTCCCCCCACCAGTCAGAAATCCCCCCCCCATTTTTTTTCAAACAATGACAGGTTAAATGCTAAATTAGCAACTACCATGAGATTGAAGTATTTGAAGAATGTATCGCGGCTATATGTAGATAAAATATCAGTTTGAGGGTGGGGGGGAGTTTGGGCCGGCCCGAAATCCCCCCCCCCCCTCATATTTTTTTTTCAACAATGACAGGTTGAATGCTGAATTAGCAAGTTAAAATTAGCAACTAACATGCTACCGAAGTTTTTGAAGTATGTTTGATGGCTGTATATAGATAAAATTTCAGTTTGATGGGGGGGGGGGGGGTGGGGGGGGGAGAGTTTGGGCCGGCCCGAAATCCACCCCCCCATTTTTCCCCTTTTTTTTTTTCAACAATGACAGGTTAAATGCTGAATTAGCAGATTAAAATTAACATGATACTGAAGTATTTGAATTAAGTATGATTGATATATATATATAAAATATCAGTTTGAGGGGGGGGGGGGGATTTCGGGCCGGCCTAAAGTCCCCCCCCTCACGAAATTTATATATATATATCAATCATACTTCAGTATCCTGTTAGTTGCTAATTTCAACCTGCAAATTCAGCATTTAACCTGTCAATGTTGAAACAAAAATATGGGGGGGGGGGATTTCGGGCCGGCCCAAAGTCCCCCCCCCACACATGAAACTCATATTTATATATATATATCTGTCATACATACATCAAATACTTCAATCACATGTTAGTTGCTGATGTAGCGATTAACCTGCTAATTCAGCATTATTTAACCAGTCATTGTTGAAAAAAAATATGGGGGGGGGGATTTGGTATTTCGGGCCGGCCTAAACTCCCCCCCCCTCAAACTGATATTTATCTATATATATAAATCCATCATACCTACTTCAAATAATTCAATATCATGTTAGTTGCTAATTTCAACCTGCTTAATTCAGCATTATTTAACCTGTCCGCGATGTGAAAAAAAAATAATGGGGGGGGGGGGGGGGGGGGGGGGGGGAGGGGGGGGGGGGGGGGGGGGGGGGGGGGGGGGGGGGGGGGGGGGGGGGGGGGGGATTTCGGGCCGGCCCAAAGTCCCCCCCCCCCCCACATGAAACTCATATTTATATATATATATCTGTCATACATACATCAAATACTTCAATCACATGTTAGTTGCTAATGTATCGATTAACCTGCTAATTCAGCATTATTTAACCAGTCAGCGTTGAAAAAAAATATGGGGGGGATTTCGGGCCGGCCCAAACTCCCCCCCCCCCCCCACCGAAAATGGAAAATTATTTCTAATTTTAGTTTTTATTATTCATACTCACCTGAATGGTTGCAAACTGATAGGTTGCTATGAAATCGTCCTAATAATAAAAATCTGCCTACTCTAATCACTCAAATAACCCACCATAGACCATTCCGCTCTACCCACAGCCAACTGGCTAGTCCGCTATTTAGACTCCTCCTATTATAGTTAGGTATACAGCTTCAAAAGTAAATCATTTCCATATGGAAATGACACTGCTAGATAAAAATAGCCTGAAGTATACTAAGTAGGGAGAAGATAAAACCATCAAGCGGGGACGGGAGGAGGGTCTACCTTACCATTCAGGTGAGTATGAATAATAAAAACTAAAATTAGAAATAATTTTCCATTTTTATGTCTTCAAACTAACCTGAATGGTTGCAAGAATTCGTAGTGATGGTGGGAGGTATTCTCACTACTCATACTCGACCGGAATGGTAAGGCAGATTAAAAACCCTCAAAACAGACAAAAATATTTGGTCTAGGTACACACTTGGGTGTTACCTATATAGTAATAACATGGTCTCACCCTAGAATCATAGGGGAGCCCAAAGCGGGCGGCCCCCTTTTTCTACGTAGTAGAGAGAGGTGGATAAAGACAAGCAACACCACGCTAGTCTTGTAGACTGACTCGTAGACTCCAACCTGCTATACTTGGTAAAAAAACGCCGGAGAATACTCAAAGTATAGCTGCTGCTACCAGACGAAGCTCTGGCGAATGTAGTCGCCCGACACTTCACACGCAATAACTCAACTGAGATAAACTCAAAGTCTATACATAGTCACATGACGACACATGACTCGTACATATCGAGAACACAGTATAAACGCCCTAAGCACTAAGGTCATCCTAACAAGCAAGTGCTGAGGAGTTAAACTGGCCTAAAGCCAGATCAAAACCTATACCAGGGTTTTGACACTAACTTTTGGCCCAGGGATTCCGCAGCATGGACATCCCTATTGTTACATAATGTTGAATGGGATTTTCTTGAAAATGCAGTGATTCCTCCTACAAAACAGGGATCCTCGGGATCTCGGGACACTGCGAGTGTCGACCAACTGTATACCTATAACCCCATGTATAGTAGACAAAGAGAATAGAATCATTAACCCGGAAATGAACACTATCCTTTTGCAACAAACACTGCTACAAACTAGAAAGGTAGCCTCGCCCTAATTGAAACATGTACAAAACAATGCCTCCTGGACCAGCGTGATGAACCGTAAGAACCATAGATCACCACAGATCCCCGTTCATCAACAAAGGCAAGTGGAGTTCATCGAGAGGAGAGTCACACTTACAAACCCCCAGGATTCCACTGGGACTGTAAAAACAAAAAACCGAATAATCGGGTAATCAGAAAAAATCGCAGACTATCGCGAACAGGTAGATCCAAACAGCCTCCTAAACTTGATGCTACCGGCTGATAAACCCACAACTGCACCCGCTGCTACTAACGGACCCAGTTCTTAAACATCTCCCTGAGATGTCAACCCCATGTCGGTCACATGAGGAACATGGAGAGAAAAGGGGGGGGGGTTACTTTCCGGAACACCACATATGTATTCCGGAACAAAAATCTGTACTCATATATGCATAAAATAAGTTAAAAATAGCCTTGGCCCAAGTTTCGGCTACCATGAGCACCCGAATATCTACAATAACACTGATTGCAAGACGCAAAAACATCACCGCGCTGTGACGGACCATTCTGGGCATGTCTCGCTGAATATCATCAGATGAAAACAGAAGTGTTGTCCTTATTCTTCCGATAAAACAATCCCCAAATAAGTTGGCTGCGCACTTAGATCAGACATTATACGAATTACGTGATGAATAAATCAATATCTCTGAGCGCTGGAATATCAAACGGTAATCGCCTAGACGAGAATGATAACGGGTAAATAAATAAAACAATAGGATTATTGGCAGAATTTTATTTAAACGAAATAATAATATCCAGATATACCCGCGCCGATCAAAAATCGTACTTAATAGTAATCCGTAACTACCGTCTATCTAACGTATTTCCCGGAATAAATACGGAAAAATCGTAACAGTTGGCAGTTACGCATCTCCTGCCAGTGCAGAGAGCGATCATAGAAGAAGTTGAGGACTACATGCACCTCGTGCATTTATTTATGGCCTAAACAACTCAGCTGCAGAACCACTTACTGCAGAATAAACTCAAGTAAAGGCCCTATCTATCCAACGGAAGACAAAGGATTGCGATACCTCCCGTGTGCTTAAAATTGATAATAAAAAACTTACGGTCGGACCGGATGTCCTAATTCTTCCGAACCTAATGCTTCAACGCACGGACTGGACAGAAAGTGGTGATCCACTGTCGTGGACAGGCGTGACGGGAGGGAGGCCGAACCACAACTGATTCCAGATCATGTGAGAAGGGATAAAGTATCTGAGGGAGAAAACTCGGTCATAGGAGAAACTGCTGATGTGCAAACAGCAGTGTGCTTCCATCTAACACAATAAACATTTTGAAAAACCCAATCGCTTCAGAAATGATGGAGTAACAACAGCATGTATTATATACAGTCGATACGCGTTATGTCGACATTGCCTACATCGATATACCTGCTTATGTCGATATACGCTAGTGGTCCCGGCCGAACTGCTATATAACTCATACATTACATACCTGATATATCGATATCGGAAATGTCGACATTTCGTTATATCGATGTGGAAAACAAGTCCCGATGGTATAATAAATACACATTATACTGTAATGTCGATATGCAATATGAACAGCGGGCGTCGTAAAGTCTGGTCAAACTTAATTGGCACAGGTAAGTTTTTCACACATACAAAGTGATCAAAACATGCCGCCGGTAACCGTGTTACAATCGCGGAATACCGTCAAAGCCGACCACGTAAGCCGTGGTCAACCAATTAACGACAGTGTGACGTGAAATCACAAAAATACTCTTGTTAATAGCCAATTATATGCCTGACATGAATCGATCCGTAAATGCCATAATCATTAACGGACGCTTGTTATAATAATTACAATTGAGTGAAATACATGCGATCTTATAAACACGAACATTTGGTATCTCAAATCACTTCCTTAGCAATGTCCAACATGCAGTACATGGGTCCGAAGTTATACTGGAACGAGTAAATTGAAAAATCCGAATCGGTACGTGGGCGCAAACAGTGGAAAAAATAAAACCGACGTTTGAGCCTTGCCGCAACAAAACCACAAATGGATACCCCCATCCGGACAAGATAGCACTGGACACCAACGGATGCAGAAGCCATTCCGTCAGAACCGGAGATGACCGCAGAAACCAATAAACACCTGTCCGTGCAGAACAGAATCCGCCGCTGTCAACCCCCGGAACACTGCCAAAAGCTAAAACATGTTGATGTGTCCCTGAGTTTCCTGCACTGACCACCAACACACCGATGTAGGGGCTCCAATGAACCCCCAGCCTTCTCACGAAGCGTCTGTGGACAGAAAGCGAGTAGGAGGAGGTAACACTATGGGAAATCCCTGTAGGAACCAGACCTCCACTGCCCACCATCTGATACAACGTAGGAAGATGGTGATCCTAAGCAGAGACCGATCCAAAGGATCGGGGTGCGGCCTCCATAGCCCTAGTAAGTAATACTGGAGGTCGCAAACATAACCTTCCCCTATTCTGCACCCCGAAAGTCCAGGAGTGCAGAAATTTCCTAGCTGACAGAGAACCTGTGACCAGTACCCGGACACTAAAACAAGATGCCACGCACCCTGTCCAAAGGTACTATGATGACTGATAGATCGGTCAATAAGCTCATTCCCATCTAAGAAAAATCCTGTGTGGAAACCAACTACGACTACTCTAGATCTAAAAGACACAAAAATCGGAAACAACTAAAACTTCCGAAAGCATCTGCGGAAGGGCACGTGGAAGTACGAGACCGCAGATCTATGGAAACAACCCAGTCTACCGGGCAAATGGCGCTCCCGACCACGTCCCGAACTTCTTCTATAGCACTATACTTCAAGAGAGAGACTCTACTTAACCCTTGAAAATACCCCCGTCAGGGGAAACGACCCCACAGGAGGTAGACAAGAAGGAGCAGCAGAAGGGACCATCGGTACCGTAGCTGCCCTTTGGCCGTTCGATCGCACAATTATCAGAGGTCAAAAGAGCGAACGAAGCAAAACTAAGGCCGTTCAAGAAAAATCGCCGACAGAAGCACAGCGTCCCAGAGACGATGAATCATACTGACTCAAACATAAATCGAAAGTTGGCATAGCCACAATCGACTTAACAGCCTACACCCATGCCTTCGCAAACGCGAACCAGGACCAGGAGCCGAAGATATCCCAAACGCTGCGGCGTCCTTGTCCAGAAACGGAGATCTCAAAACCATATCACATAGAGGGGCATGTAGAACTTAGACCCCAGAGTGGCGATCAAAGTTTTGGGCACTAGGAACCCGCAGTGGCCAAATCCTACCTAAAGCTCCCCAATGTACGTAACAAGAAGCCCTACTGTAGGAGAGAAATTAAACCACGACAACTCCGGCAATTCCACCACCACCGAATCAGCCTCACAACAGCCATCCGAGGAAGTACCCATATGGGAGGCTCCACTGGCAAAACCACCAGCTGTGAAAGAGCCGACAAACCCACTAAGTACTAGGACTTAGACAGGAACTCCAGAATCTTAGCCAACTGAACCATCATAACTGTATCGTGTGTCGAGTCCTGAATATAGACTGGGAATTCGAACTCATATACACTCAAATAAGGAGCAGGCCAGACAAATACGGAGCCAAAGCACCACGGCGTCCAATACCACCTCGACCGTCTCCTCCGAGAACGGAAGAGCTAGATCTCGAGGAGCCGGATACCAAAACAAAATATGTACACAGGATACGAACCCACGAACACCCCGGTCAGAAATGGTTGCTACCCCGGTGCCCGGTACCCGGTGCCTGCCCGGTGCCCGGTGCCCGGTGCCCGGTGCCCGGTGCCCGGTGCCCGTAACACAAAACCGGCACCTCTCCTGCGAGAGTTAGGGTACGTTGTGACCGGGTGAATGTGATCAACACCTGCCGCAGCAACCCTAGACTGGCAGTCATCTACCACATACGTGGAATCTGATTCAACAGAACTGTACTGTATCGATCCAAATAGTATATGTACTGCCCAAGCTAGTACTACATGTAGAAACCCTCGAAGAACTAACCCCATCCTGACCTACGACGAGATCGACTCCTCGACTTACGTGAACACGTAGAACGAAGACCAACCGAAGACAAGAACGTCTTCCTACGGAAGCAGCAGGCTGTCCAGGGAGAGTCTGGTGCCCGGTGCCCGGTGTTAAACCGGTGCCGGTAGCTGCCCGGTGCCCGGTGGCTGCCCGGTGCCCCGGTGCCCGGTTCGGTGACCGGTGCCCGGTTCGATGCCCGGTGCCCGGTGCCCGGTGCCCGGCCCGGTGACCGGTGCCCGGTGACATAATCCGGTGCCCGGTGCCCGGTGCCCGGTGACATAATGCCCGGTGCCCTGACATAACCGGTGCCCGGTGCCCGGTCCCGTTCCCGGTGACATAACCGGTGCCCGGTGCCCGGTGCCCGGTGACATAACCGGTGCCCGGTGCCCGGTGCCCGGTGACATAACCGGGTGTCCCGTGCGGTGCCCGGTGCCCGGTGCCCGGTGCCCGGTGCCCGGTGACATAACCGGTGCCCGGTGCCCGGTGCCCGGTGACATAACCGGTGCCCGGTGCCCGGTGCCCGGTGCCCGGTGCCCGGTGCTATAACCGGTGCCCGGTGCCCTGCCCGGTCCCGGTGATATAACCGGTGCCCGGTGCCCGGTGATATAACCGGTGCCCGGTGCCCGGTGCCCGGTGACCGGTGCCCGGTGCCCGGTGACCGGTGCCCGGTGCCCGGTGCCCGGTGCCCGGTGACCGGTGCCCGGTGCCCGGTGCCCGGTGCCCGGTGACCCGGTGCCCGGTGCCCGGTGCCCGGTGCCCGGTGCCCGGTACCCGGTGCCCGGTACCGGGCGCCTCTACTGAGAGAGGCTGGGTCAGCTTCAACCGGGTGATATATTATCAAGAACCGGCCGAACCGCCCTTGTGATAGGTATAGCTCTATGGGAACCGGGTGATATGAGATCAGTACCGGACCCAGCAGCCCAGTATCCCCTGCATGGATCACCGGCCTATCACCTGAGCAAAGTTTCGAAGTCAGAGAACCTGACCGAACTTTCTCAACGGAACCAGATCCCCCCGATGGGGGATCCCATCTGGCACACCCTCCGAAGCCTTACCAACCTCGGAAGGCCCCACCGCTCCCAAGAGCTGGAAAGCGGCCACAGACTACTTAGAACGTGAGATATGGGTCCTACGATACCCATCCTTACCCCACGTCGTATCCGTCCAACGGACAGACAACTCACATGGCCTCTCCTTGCAACACCCGCCACAGGCATAAGCACCTGTCCTTATGGGTGTCCCACGGAGAAGTCATGTGCCCACAAGCAGAGCGTAAATGCGGCATGCTAACCGGTATTGTAATACAAAACCCGATAGAATACCCCGCAATACGCTACAAAAAATGTGTCACGGGAACGAACCCACTAAGGGACGAACCCGTTAGGGTACGAAAAAACGTACACGCGAACCGCGAAAATACGTGACACAGAATAAAAGACAGTGAAAAACCCCAAAAAACGCAATGGAGAATAATCACGCAACGCGAATGAGTGATAGTAATATGTACTGAACAATATCAAATGACAAATAAGGTACAATACACGGCAGAAATTCAAAATTCGAACGAAATTATGGGAGATACAAAATATACCTGCACCCTGTATAGCGTCCTAAAAATAATAGGAGGAGTCTAAATAGCGGACTAGCCAGTTGGCTGTGGGTAGAGCGGAATGGTCTATGGTGGGTTATTTGAGTGATTAGAGTAGGCAGATTTTTATTATTAGGACGATTTCATAGCAACCTATCAGTTTGCAACCATTCAGGTTAGTTTGAAGACATAAAAACTGATATTTTTTCTATATCTAGCCGCCATTCTTACTTCAAATACTTCAATCTCATATTAGTTGCTAATTTAGCATTTAACCTACCATTGTTTGAAAAAATATGGGGGGGGGGGGGGATTTCTGAACTGGCGGCGGGGGGGGGGGGGGGGGAAAAGTTGACTAGTTGGAAATCTCCCCCGGGGGGGTTCCCCGGGGGGATTTCGGACCGGCCCAGAATCCCCCCCGGGGGATTTCTGACTGGGGGGGAAAGTGGCCTGCTACACCGGTATACCGTGGTAAGTGTGTTCAACATGAAATGGAATAAAAGATGAATCTGGCAACCCTTGTACTGACCAGTCTGGTTTATCCTGGCAGGAAGTAATTAAGGCTGCTCTTCCTCTTATTAAATGACTAATCTCAGTTATATGTTGGTGATAGAATCCCAGATATGTGGTCTAAGTGGCCCACCACCACAAAATGGCGCTTAACTAACTGTGGACCAGAGGATTTTTATTTTCATCCCTTCATTGGAAAATCTAATATACTGTGGTAGTCAAACATATCAGGACAGAAATATGATAAATGTTCCAAGTTCAGACAGCACATGGAAAGTGTTCATCAAAATAAAAACAACTGATGGTAATTCTTAATAATTATATAGTTTTTATCTATCTCTTTATACTGCTGCACACCCTCACGGGTAATTTCGAGCAGATATATATTTCATATATACATGTACATACAATTCAAATACAATCGAGGTTCCCGGTAATTAGCCGGTACCCATTTACAGCTGGGTGGACTGAATCATTGTGGATAAAGTCTCTTGATCAAGGACACAACGCACGCCTCCGGTGAGGCTCGAACCCACGACCGTAAGATCAGCAGTCCAATGCCTCAGACTGCTCGACCACGCGCTTTATGTCAATAAAACTGTTATTAAATTACTGGTTAGGGTTACCCAAATTAATTTGTACATTTAAAGTAGCTGATTTGATTTTGTGTACTTGATGAAGATTATATAAAGCGACACATTGTAATTTCTGTGTTGGACATTTAAATGTCATTTTATCGTAATAAAACGGTTAAGAAAAAAAAGTATTGCACAAGGTATATATTTATTGGGATAAATACAACAGATTTGTTACTATGAGAATGTAATACCACCAGTTTTTGTTTATTATATCTACATTAATGTACACAAAAAACAAGAATTGACATCGGAAAGATCAGAAAAAATAAAGATTACCCCAGTCCAATGTGATTAAATTCCAATTCACATTCCCTGCCTTCAAGAGGAACCAGGACTTATGGGTAATGTAGTGCAGCAGACGTAAAGCTTTATAATAGTGTTCTTTATTTCTCTACTGGAACAAGAGTGGAGATGATTTTCCAGTGTTGTCAAAACATGATTTGTGAAATAAAACACAATTGTAAAGCAGCAGCCGGCACTATTTGTTTGCCACTAGCTACATGTGTTCAATGATGTGATGTGTTCAATGATGTGATGTGTTCAATGATGTGATGTGAGCGGCCATATTGCCTGTGGAGCGACTGGGAAATGTATCAGGGTAGCAGCAGGGTACCCATAACCAGCAGATGTGGAGAATAGGCTGATATTGAATAATTGTGCCTAGTTGTCACACACGGCACATTAGTTAGTGATCCATAACTGGCTTTAATATTGTAAAATTGGAAAAGATGAGTCAGAATTTGAAATCAGCAAAAAAATCAGAAAATCGACATGTTAATAATTATAACTGAAAACAACATTTTTGTTCACCCAATTGTAACCTATATCTGGATACTGGTACTTCAAATGACTTGTCACACAGGCTTATAATGAGGATAGATAATTGACCTCTGGCCTTCGGGTGGACTCGTAAAATACAAGTACGACTATGGTCATATAGGGACGGGACTTCG
This sequence comes from Conchocele bisecta, assembly GCA_029237695.1. Taxonomy (NCBI): domain Eukaryota; kingdom Metazoa; phylum Mollusca; class Bivalvia; order Lucinida; family Thyasiridae; genus Conchocele; species Conchocele bisecta. The sequence continues at coordinate 31,923,972 of CM055277.1, forward strand.
GTTTCAAGTCTCATCCGAAAGACTAGTGGGACGGAAATACTAAGAAAGCTGTTTTTTCATGCCTGTGGCAGGAATTGAACTTACAACCCGAGGTATTGAAGTCCAGTGTAGTAACCTACTGGCCACACAACCCATGCACAAAAGAGAGGACAATAGAACAACAACAGAATGGCGAAATTGTATCAACAACAGGGAGAAACATGAGAGGGATTGTTTTGTTTCCATCTAGAGAGGACCAACTTTGTATCCAGCAAGTGAGGACCAACTTTATATCCAGCAAGTGAGGGACAAATTTGTATCCGACAAGAGAGGAAAAACTTTGTATCCAACTAGAGAGACTAAGGCTAAATTAGTATCGGATCCTGCAGGAGAGGATGGTAACACATCTACTTGATACAATCTGTCTGTTACCTCCACTACCTGGGTAGATTACACAACAGTTGTTTCACCTCATCCTTATCTTCCCAATCAGGCTCGGATAACTCTCCCCTACCGTAGCTGCCACAGTAAACACCAGGCTCGGATAACTCTCCCCTACCGTAGCTGCCACAGCAAACACCAGCCTTGGATAACTCTCCCCTACCGTAGCTGCCATAGTAAACACCAGGCTCGGATAACTCTCCCCTACCGTAGTTGCCACAGTAAACACCAGGGTTGGATAACTCTCCCCTACCGTAGCTGCCACAGTAAACACCAGGCTCAGATAACTCTCCCCTACCATAGCTGCCACAGTAAACACCAGGGTTGGATAACTCTCCCCTACCGTAGTTGCCACAGTAAACACCAGGCTCGGATAACTCTACCCTACCATAGCTGCCACAGTAAACACCAGGCTTGGATAACTCTCCCCTACCGTAGTTGCCACAGTAAACACCAGGCTTGGATAATTCTCCCCTACCATAGCTGCAACAGTAAACACCAGGCTCGGATAACTCTCCCCTACCATAGCTGCCACAGTAAACACCAGGCTTGGATAACTCTCCCCTACCGTAGTTGCCACAGTAAACACCAGGCTTGGATAATTCTCCCCTACCATAGCTGCCACAGTAAACACCAGGCTCGGATAACTCTCCCCTACCATAGCTGCCACAGTAAACACCAGGCTTGGATAACTCTCCCCTACCGTAGTTGCCACAGTAAACACCAGGCTTGGATAATTCTCCCCTACTGTAGTTGCCACAGTAAACACCAGGCTTGGATAACTCTACCCTACCATAGCTGCCACAGTAAACACCAAGCTTGGATAACTCTCCCCTACCATAGCTGCCACAGTAAACACCAGGCTTGGATAACTCTCCCCTACCGTAGTTGCCACAGTAAACACCACGCTTGGATAATTCTCCCCTACCATAGCTGCCACAGTAAACACCAGGCTTGGATAATTCTCCCCTACCATAGTTGCCACAGTAAACACCAGGCTCGGATAACTCTCCCCTACCATAGCTGCCACAGTAAACACCAGGCTCGGATACTCAATCCCCTACCGTAGTTGCACAGATAAACACCAGGTTTGGATAACTCTCCCCATACCGTAGCTGCCATCAGTAAACCACCAGGGCTTGGATTAACACTCCACTTACTGTAGTTGCCACAGTAAACACCAGGCTTGGATAATAACTCATCCACTTAACAGTAGTTGCCACAGTAAACACCAGGCTCGGATAAACTATCCACTACCGTAGCTGCCACAGTAAACAAAAACCCAAGGCTGGGATAACTCTCCCCTACCATAGCTGCCAACAGTAACAAACACCAGGCTTGGATAACTCTCCCCATTTACTGTAGTTGCCACAGTAAAACACCAGGCTTGGATAACTTCTCCCACTACTGTAGTTGCCCACCAGTAAAACACCATGGCTCGGATAACTAAAATTTCCACAACCAGTAGCCTGCCACAGTAAACACCCAGGTCAGGGAAACACACCCCTACCATAGCTGCCACAGTAAACACCAGGCTCAGATAACTCTCCCCTACCATAGCTGCCACAGTAAATAGAGGATCTTACAGAACATTTAAATAGTGGATCCTCTCATCGACACCCTGGTAAGACGCTAACTGTGCCCTAGCAGCCAGGTAAACATCAGATGGAGGTCCCTAACTATCCCCTACCGTAGCTGCCACAGTAAACATATATGGCATGGTACCAAACAAGCATGTTTTTCAGAGCTGGCAAACAAAGATACAAAAAAGCAAGGACGAGGACACAAACTGCACGTCAATCCAGCCGAGGTAGACAATCAGTTCATATTTGTTTGGTTGTTGGGGTTTAACAGCCTATCAACAGCTAAGGTAATTTAAGGCTGGGTCAATGGGTTTAGTACTAAATCCCATGTATTACCTGTACAAATGGGGGGAAAATATCAAAATCAGAACTGAATATTTGCAATAAAACTAGATGGCCGCGGCCTGCATGTCGCGCCTTGTGGCGAGGCATGGACACTAAAAAAAAAGATATAGTATAACGAAAAACTTAACCTTAACCAAAAAAAATGACCAAAAACGTTAACCAAAAAACTTAACCAAAAACTTTAACCAAAAAACTTAACCAAAAACTTCAAAGTAATTTGACCTTGACATTGGGCACAAGGGCCACACGGGAGTGGGGTAGAATGAAAATACAGATGATGATAAACACCCATGTGAAGTTTCAAGGTAATGTGCAAAGCAGTTGCAAAGCTATAGTATAACGAAAAACTTTAACCAAAAAACTTAACCAAAAAACTTAACCAAAAACTTTAACCAAAAAACTTAACCAAAAACTTCAAAGTAATTTGACCTTGACATTGGGCACAGGGGCCGCACGGGAGGGGGGTAGAATGAAAATATAGATGATGATAAACACCCATGTGAAGTTTCAAGGTAATGGGCAAAGTAGTTGCAGAGATATGGTATAACGAAAAAAATAAAAACTTTAACCAAAAAACTTAACCAAAAAACTTAACCAAAAAACTTAACCAAAAACTTTAACCAAAGAACTCAACCAAAAACTTTAACCAAAAAACTTAACCAAACAACTTAACCAAAAACTTTAACCGGACACACGTACGTACGTACGTATGTACGTACGCCAAAGTGCCGACTATATCGCGCTTTCCGCAAGCGGGCGTGACAAAAACTATATATTCAGCCCTGAAATCAGAATAATCCTGATCTGATGCCAGGTCCTCAACACACCAGAATCACTTGGCCCCCTCCCACAAGCAGTAGGAACAGTACTAATCTTACTACTTTTATAATGGGCAATAACCCAATTCAACAGGTAACAAAAGAACCAAAGACAAAAATGTACCTGAGGGCCAAACCACATAAATCATGATTCCTACAAGGAGGAACCCATTGTCCACCCACGGACAACAGTTTAACACAGATTAGGGATGGACACATATGTGTGGGATGGACACACATGTGTGGGATGGACATGGGATGGACACACATGTGTGAGGTGGACACACATCACAGACATAACAGATGCATACATGAACTGACTGACAGACAGGCACACAGTGAGATGTAATTGTGATCTTTATTTCACCCTCTCTGTGCCGCCATGTATACAGTATGGTATTTAAATGGTTATCTGTGACATTTGGAAGTCAAACGACATCACACATTATCTTCACGTGTTGGTGATGTAATGTTGGAAATGGCATGAAATAAATATTAATAAACATCGCTTGATTGGTTCCTTGTAACAGTGTAGCATGAAGAAAATCAATGGTGATAGATTTCAACGGAAAGCAATTATAGATGTGGAACATGGCTAATCAATTAATGTTAGAAGATTAAAACGCCACAGCATGTTATACAACTGCCACAAAACAATTCTGCCATGCATCCGATATGCTGATTTATTCAGTACATCCAGGACATGTAGAGATATACTAGCCCTTTCAAACCTACAGACTGCTTTCCCAATGTTTGCAATGAAATGTCTCATCAGGATCTGCACGGTTTGTGGATATTTTTGTGGATATCACCACTTTTCTGACTAGTGGAAAAGTTCAAAAGTCTACATGGAAATGTCCATACCAGTTATTTAGGGGTTAAAGGGATAATATAATTATATTACTAACAGAAATCAGTTGATGTTAGGTGTTTTGAGATAAATCATGATCTCCCCATGACAAGTTTTCACCAAGAAAATTTCAATAATTCAGGGGCATTAAGTCTGCATCAATCCAATGAGAACAAAACAAAACTAAATCATAAAGTATTTAACATTGTCAGCATAAGACGGCCATCTATACATGTCAATAGGACAGCAGTCTCCAAATAAAATAGAGGGTCTTACATAGTGATGATTATGATATTTAATTAAACAAGCTTACTGATTTCTTAAGACGCGGGACATATACTTGCATAATGATAGCATCAAACATTGACCATTGAAGTTCTCCTGATCATCTATTATTATACGAGTGTATTATTATGTTTCATACACTGTTATTACACTGAAACAGACCATTTATGTGACAAAATCTATTATGTCCTTGTTCAAAACAACAATATGTTTATTATCATATTAGTAAGCATAAATGTAAAGGATGCATAAATATAAGGTTGAGTTGTTACATTACATGGCAAGGTAACTTGATTTCAACTATCGCGATCTATTCCGCCATAGCTCTTGTAGAAGATTATTAATGAAATAGAAATCCCATCATTCAGTTACCATGGCAACACATTCCTAACTGTTCGGCAACTTGGAAACGCAAACTCGAAGACTTGTAAGTAATTTTGCGCTCTGTTGCAGAATGGATACAATATGATGCTGTGTTGGGAAATGCTCCTGATAAGTCGGCAGTTATCTGCCTTGATTTCGTAACAAACGATACAGGTTGTACTTCTTTACAATTCTCCCAATTAGAAAATTCTGAAGAACACTATATATTTGTGTTATTTATGAAAGAATTAAGAAAAGAAATAAAGATTTATTCCACGAAATATAAGCTTATCTGGTATATGAATCTGCAGAGAATATGTAAGTAATTGTATTTTGGTTTCCTTGTCTATTAAGCAGCAACAAACAGTGGTGTGCATTGCAGTTTGTCAGTTACTGAGGTTTACCTATACCGGCCGCGATCAGACTATACCTGGTTTATGGTATTTGTTACCAGTGTAGGCCCAGACCAGCCTGCACTTCCGTGCAGTCTGATCAGGGTCTACACTGTTCCCAGTTAAGAGTGTCCCAGTCATTATCATCCAGTGAACAGTGAGGAGTGCTATCGGGCAGTGTGAGTGTACTGGATGATAAGGAGTTACACTGGTCGGATGAGAACCACGACTGGATTTGTTAGGGAGGGTGTGGGAAGATATGGCCATTAGACAACAAAAACAGTCCAGCAGTGGGATATTAGATTTCCACAAGTCTTATAAGCTACAGGGAAATGCTCACACAGAGGGAATTAGACAGTAAATTTTCTAATTTGTCTAAATTATCGGGTTGGTCCACAGCCTCCATCCCCACCCCCAGGCAGTCAAGACATTAATATGTAAATAACGGCTCATTTGGCAACTGGTTCCAACATTGATTGTACCAAAATATTTTCAACTACTACGATCATTTACAGAATAAATATTCTGTGATCAGGTTTCAAACTTTGAACATGTTGGCATTTTAGTGTCCGACATGAAAACCGCCCACCTGACCAATCGCACCACACAACCTTGGCGGAGTGATACACAAACTAATGAACACAGCAACAGTGGAATTCCACCACCAGATGAGAGGTAACATTAATTGAAGACTGCTACGTTTAACAGGCTGAATCATCGACTATAAACACCAAGTTGAATCGCGAGACAGCGCACCTCACTGGGAGGCCACAGGCAAGCTGTGGTAAATTATAGGTGTGATCGACACCAACTAGACTTCAACCAATTTACAACATCGCTGGTAATTACACGTCTCTGGTCGGTTTAATTGGCCGTTAACAATGAGATTCCACAACGCTACCCGAGGTGAAACTTGTATAAAAACTTGCCTCGTGCCTGAGTGAGGGAAGGATAGTGGTGATGGCCAACAATGTTGTCCCTGATTAAACTCGCAGACAGATGAGGTGAACATGTGATCATACTGTCCACTCAATGTCACAGACCAGGACAGGTGATGATAAAACATTCTGACCATATACAGTCAAACCTGTGAATAAAGGCCAGGCATGGGAAGAGAACAATCTGGCCTTTGTTCACAGGTGGCCTCTGTTCACAGGTTCATTTATGTAGTAATTGAATAATTGGGAAAACAAAAGTGTGGCTGCTATAGACAGGTAATTGCTATAGGGAGGTGGTCTTTAGCTAAGGTTCAACTGTACTCCATTCTTAGTAAAACAAGAAACGAGGCAAAGCCACGAAGGCCAGGTTTTTTCCAAGCATAGACACTTGGATAACATAATTATACCCACTTTTTGTAGACTAGATGGCCGTGGCCTGCATGTCGTGCCTTGGGGTGAGGCATGGACACTAAAAAAAGAGATATAGTAGATGGAAAAACTTTAACCAAAAAACGTTAACCGGACACACACACGTAAGGACGGTCGGGCGGATGGACGGCCCGACGGACGGTTGGACGGACATATGCCAAAATGCCGACTATATCGCGCTTTCCGCAAGCGGGCGCGACAATGATGATAAACACCCATGTGAAGTATCAAGGCAATGGGTGAAGCAGTTGCAGAGATATAGTACACAAAAAAACTTTAACAAAACAATTCAAAGTAATTTGACCTTGACATTGGGCACAGGGGCTGCACGGTTGTGGGGTAGAATGAAAATATGGATGATGATAAACACCCATGTGAAGTTTCAAGGTAATGGGCGAAGCAGTTGCAGAGATATAGTATAACAAAAAACTTTAACCAAAAAACTTTAACCAGACGTACGTTAAAAAGTTAACGTTGAAAAAGTCAATTACGTAGATATAATAGGTCAAGGTAAAAATAATGGTCACATGTTGGATAGTTGTATGTGGTGGGCACCCCTTGGTTATGAAGCTGTGAAAGAAATGGACTTAAACACGAAAATTTAACATTGTAAATGCGAAAAGTTAACATTGAAAATGGCTAAGTCGACAGCGCTGAAAAAAATGGGTCAAGTTAAAAAAAAGGTAACATGTTGGATAATGATATGTGGTGGGCACCCCTTGGTTATGAAGCTGTGAAAATGTGTTGGTCCTATGTGGTACAGTACCAAAGAAATGGACTTAAACACGAAAACTTAACATTGCAAACGCGAAATGTTAACATTCAAAATGGCTAAGTCGACTGCGCGGAAAAAATGGGTCAAGTTAAAAAAAAGGTAACATGTTGGATAGTGATATGTGATGGGTACCCCTTGGTTATGAAGCTGTGAAAGTTTGTTGGTCCTATGTGGTACAGTAACAAATAAATAGACTCAAACACGAAAACATAACATTGATTGTGGACGCCGCCCACCCGCCCGCCCGGCTTTCGCCAATCCAATAGCCTGGATTTTTTTTCCAAAAAAGAAACCTGGCTAAAAATCAAGAAGTTTGATTGGCCATGGCTGAGCCGTAATCAGTCTCGACAAAACAAACTGCATGATTTTGAGTGCAAATTTGGTAAAGTGCTCAAAATGTTTGAAAAGCACATGCCCGGAAACAAGCGGAACAAGCATCTCTAAACGTACAACCGTAATACAGTCGAACCTGTGCTAAAAGTCACCTCCGAATAGCAATTACCTGTCTATATTAGCTACGATTTTACGAAGTTATTCAATTGCTACATAAATGAACCTGTGAACAAAGACCACCTGTGAACAAAGCCATATTTTTCTCTTCCCATGGCTGGCCTTTATTCACAGGTTTGACTGTACTGCAGATTCTGTCCCAAGGTCTACACAAACAGGCACCATGTTACAGTTATCTCCATGTGTAGATCTGTAGATCATGTCGTTACTGAGACTTATATACATTGAACGTTTACCCATATGTTCCAATATCGAACGAGACAAAATGTGGCAAGTTTTACGGGCTCCTGATAAGCAAAGGTCTACGATAGACTAATATTGTCACTGTGGCCACTGTGATCACTTCTCATATCTCACAAGGGTAATGTGTGACACACGCCTGCTATTAAAGCACTTTTCAACATTATTCTAATAATCTCAGTAAAACTACTTTTTTATCATTTCTCTTAAAAAGTATATGTTGTGACCATTCATTTGAACCATCTCGATGAGACAGTTTAAATGATGGTCACAACATAATTATACATCTGAGGAGAAATAAAACTGATATTTTGATCAGCAAAATGGTGTATTTACAGAATATCCTGGGTGAATGTGGAGGAATAATTAAGTAGTTGTAGTTTGAAGCTTATCTGAAACTATTTTCAGCTGACAGAGAACGCAATCCGTGCACAGAAACCTGCTCCCAAGTACCATAACAGGTGTCCATCCAGAAAATATGGCTTACTGCCGATATTTGCCAAAAATAATTAACCACCTCCACAATAGATAGAAAATTTATTTTTAGTGAGCAATGCAGAATAGGATTTAACATTACTATGACATAATTTTGCTATTTTTTGTTCTAAATAATTTAAATAAATGTATGATGGATTGATTGATATATTTATAATTGATGTTTAGCTACGGAATTAATTGATTAGTTTATTATAACACAACAGTATGTAAATGCCAACAGGACCCATGAATATTATAAAATTATGTACTCAGAACTGAGTGTGTACTCAAATCTTGCATGGCAAATAAAACTGGTTGAGTTTAAATTATTACCCTGGGAGATCTCCATGGTGTCTGGTTTAGAGGTGTTCCACTGTAAATTAGATATATGACTATAGCAATATATGTGCTTTGCTTTGCGAACTTGAACAGGCATTATCATCAGAGATAGATGGCAAAGAAACACATAACATTGAGGGTACAGATCCTGCTTGCATGTCCGGTTGTCGAGAGGTTATACTGTATATGGGAATATGATTCAGCCGAGTCTACATGTAACAGCCTGCATTATAAAACACCAATAAATCTCCGCTGGTTGTCGGCAAAGCAGGCCAAGTGATAAAAAATCTAAATACAGATGGCAGGAGAAATGATATTCTGTTTTTGTGGGATAGATCGTTTTCTCCATGTGAATACTGTCAGACAGTTTTTTCAGGTTAAGTGCAGAAATATCTGCTTTCATCTTCAGAAATGAATCTATGTTGACTAGTGAACGGTGCCAAGTCATTCACCGGTAACTAAATCCAGAAAACAAAATATACTACACTACTTCAAATGTTAATGGGATCGGTAGATGTATGTGCATTTGACATGTCATGAAAACACGAAGCCATTGTCACAGTACAATGTAGGTCCAGATCAGTAGTCTTATCTCCTTTATTGCAACACATTTTTTTTGCCAATATTGATTAAAAAACAACAAATTTTGTGTAAATTATACTGAAATTTACAAAATTCAATTTCAATGCATGTCTATTGAAGTAAATATTTATGCAAACTGTTGCAGTAAGGAAGGTATATATTTAGCCTGATGTTGTAAGGATATAGGGTAGTCTCTGGCACACTTGTCATTGTGTATTAGATATCCGAAATAGCAGGGGAGATAACTGACCTGAGAGAGTTGCGGAGTGAGGTCCAGAGTGACGCCCTCCTTCTGTATGATGGGAGTTTTGAAGCTCTGACTTCTGTGTACCCCGTACGGTGGCCTGTCTCCCACCATGGCCCGCATGCTGTACGCCCGACTCACGCCCACACCCTTGTTGACGGTTGGCGGTGTGGACTCCTTCATGAACGGCGTCGTCGAACCGGGACTCGACTGGAACATCTTGGCCCTCTCTGACACCGACGTCGGCTTAAGTTTGTCTTTACTGCGACTCGAGTCTAATGTATTTGTGGAATCGTTTAACGCGGTCACAGACTTCTTGTCAAACAGTCTGGCACTTTGACTGCGACTGAGTGGAACGTCCTTGCGAACACTAGTGGGGGGTTCGGTTTCCGTGACCTTGGACACCACACCCACGGTATTGGACACAGTCGGAATTTCGTTTTTCTCCTTGGATGAAGGAGCCACCACTGGTTTCTGCTCGGTGTCCGCCAAGGGGCTTTTAGCAGCTCCAACCTTCCTAAGTTTCATTTGAAGCCATTCAGGCTTTCCACTTCCGGCCACTCTGACACTCTGAGTGCGACGAACACCGCTGTCAAATCTCGGTGGCTTACCATGGTCAGACTTGGTATCTACATTTGAACACAGGTTATTAAACACTGAAAGTGCCTTTTCTTTAGTGAAAACTTTGGGAGTAGCTGCTTCAGTTTTAGCAGTTGTAATATCTGGCTTTACTGGAGACTTTGTAACCCATTGTGGCTCCATTTTATGAATCCTCAGTTTATCTTTGTGATCACTGACAACTTGAATCTCACTGTTTGGCATTTTTGTTGAGTCTAGCATGAGGTTTAAATTCTTCACAGTGTTCGAATCTAAGGTAATATCATTTCTGTTAATGTCTAGTAGATATTCTTTGGACTTGCTGTCAGAATCAGGTTTCACGGCATACACACTGGATGTAATCTGACTTAGGTTTGAATCGGAATTTGTTTTACCGTGCAATTTACCCTGCTCAGAGAGTGAATGTTTAGCATTTGCCTCATCTAACCTCTTCTTTGGGAATGATTGTAAACTTTCAGTCCTCAACAGTGACTTGTTTGGTGTAGTACCAGTGCTACCATCACGTTTTATAGACTCCAGACTTGCCTTGCGCACCAGCATCACTTTAGAAGCGTTTGATTTGGACGCCTGGTGTTGGTCATTGTCAACCTTTGGTATGAATCGTTTTGGAAACTCCTTCTTTGGTGTCACATTGTCTTTCTTTTCTTCGGTTGTCTTCACATTACCAGTTTCAGGCTGTGACCGGATCTTTGATGCTTCTGGAAACAATGAAGTCAGTGACTGCAATCATCAGACAAGGGCATCATGCATGGTGACATAATACTGATACTAGTATATTGGGACTCTTTATATTTTTATATAGTTCTGACTATGAGTAGTCATTTTTATAAATACAGTGGAACCTTTCCCAACTGGACACACAGGGAGGTCCCCAGGGTGTCTGGTTTACCCCAGGGTGTCTGGTTTAGACATGTCTACTGTAATTTATAAATATAGTGTAATCTCTCTAAACCAGACACCGTGGGAGATCCCCAGGGTGTCTGGTTTAGACATGTCTACTGTAATTTATAAATATAGTGGAACCTTTCTAAACCAGACACCCTGGGAGGTCCCCAGGGTGTCTGGTTTAGACAGGTCCACTGTAATCCAGGTTTATCAGTGAGTGTGATAATGTGTCTGCTTTGCCGCTTTGAACATAGTCATTATGTATACATTACAGTAACTTCGCTATCCCCGACACGAGTGGTCCACTGTCATTCAGGTTTATCAGTGAGTTTGATAAGGTGTATATACTTTGCCGTCAGGAACAGACATAGGCATTACATATATATTACAGTAACTTCGCTATCCCAGACACTCTGGGAGGTTCATAGGATGTCTGGTTTAGAGAGGCTCCACTGTTCGAACAACTAAAAGGACACTTGATCACCTGGGACCCGCTTCACTAAACTTTGTACGACCAAGAAGTTTTCGTACTGACAGTCGATGTTGGCAAATCGTTATCATCCACAATTAAGTGCATGTACATGAGGGCGAGAAATTGTAGCATTTGTGAACCATGTTCATGTGGGAAGCAAATTTGTAAAACTCATTGCACAAACAATTCTGTCGCAACAAGTTTTGTGAAATGGGCCTCTACTACATATTTCTATTGGATCCATTGTAATGAAGTAGGTGGAGAATATGGTATGTGTCAGTGGAAAAACCTGACCTTTACCTTTGACCTCGAGTTTACAGGACGTAGTAGCTTCACCGTGAGGATTGGAGGCCACACATTCATAACACCCTGTATCTTGAACACAAACTTTGCCAATTGATAATTTTGCAATGTTGTCGTCATACGTCTGTTTGAAATCAAACATCTGACCAATAATGCGGCCACTTTTCCTCCAGATAATGGATGGAGCGGGTTCTCCCATAATGCAACATTGAAAGATGGCCGCCTTCCCAGCAGTCACGGAGATGTCAGCTAGAGGTTTGGAGATGTTTGGTACTTTCTTCATTTCTGTAAATAGGCAAAATATAATGGTTTTAAAATGGCTTAGCTGCAGCCAATGAAAATTGCAAGCTGCATTGAAAGTCGTTACAGTCATGTGAATCGTGTTTATACACAATATAACTCTAGTCCGAACACGAGGTGAAACAGGCCTCCAGATTTCACAGGTGGCTAGAAATGTTTAGAAGTGGGTTATACACATGCAACTGCTTGCGTAATCTTGCCAAGATGTCAACAATATTTATAAGCATATATTGGCAATATCAACTCACTCTAGACAATCACGTCCTTCCTATGTAATGGGTTATATCTGTTTAAAACCAGTTAGTTGTGCACATGGCTGGCTAATTACCACAATAACCTTAATATTCGGACACCACTAAGTCTCGTTTTATAGGATAGGGGTTTTCCAAAACAAGTTATATTCAAATATATTGTTATTGCGATAAACTAGTAAAAGCATATTAACCCTGAACATTGGGACACTCTTTGTTGTGGGAAACCATATTTATATGTGTTTCATAGAGTCAGTTGTGTCCGACTATTTAGAGATATTGTGGAGTTGACCTTTGGTGTACGACTGACCTTTGACGATGAGTAAACAATCCGCAGAGACGCGGCCGGCGGAATTCTCGGCAAAACATTCCAGTTTGCCGTTATCATCCATCCTGGCCTGCTTGATGACGAGGCGCGCCACGTGGCCGTCGTACACCATCCTGTAGTGGCGCGACTCGACGATGGTCGTCTGGTCCAGGCACCACGTGACGTCGGGCCGCGGTGACCCAATCACGTCACACTCGAATATCACGATGTCTCGCTCGTCCACTATCTGGGTGTCGGGCTTCTTCAGGAAGACTGGTGCGATCACGTCGTCAGATACAGACTCTGTAAGCATTGTATAGAGAAGCTTACATGTGTGATGAATTAGTATGCTATTTATTAACCCTTTCAACACTACAGACCTCATTAGCAGTGTTTGCAAACAGTATAGATCCAGATGAGCCGGCTCGTCACAAACCACCTCATCAGGATCTGCACTTTTTGCAAGCAATTTTCATAATTTTTAGGAACCCACCCCCCTTTTTATCAATGGATTAGTCTGAAAATCATTTTGTTACGATTGGATTGGTCGAAAAATTAACATATCACAGTCCATTCCAGTTACTTAGTGTTAAAGTTGACTTATTTGATAACAAGGCTATACCAAGTTTCTTATGAAATCTTGTTTAATAAATATCATATTAAATCAACACAAATGCTTGATTATTTTCATTGCATAAGCACATCATCATACATGGATAAATAAATACCTTGCTAGTGTCATTTCATATCAAGTTTATCGAGCTCGGCTCGGAAACGATAAGAATTCCTCAGCGAGCCTCGGAATTCCTACACGTTTCTTAGCCTTGCCTGATAAACTTGATATCAAATGACACTAGCCTGGTATTCTCTCTGCATACCTGTGACACGGACGGTACAGGAACACTTGCACTCTCCGACACTGTTCTTGAGTCGACACGTGTAGGTGCCGACATCGTCCAGGAAAACCTCCCCAATCTCCAGCCGGGCCTTCGAGCCGTCGAGCGTTTGTTTGAAGTCGGCGGTGTGCCGCTGTAGCACGCCATCCTTGAGCCATACAGCAGAGTTCGCGCCCGACACCTCACACTCCAGGATGATCGCGTGGCCCTCCGTTGCCGTGACATCCACCAGTTTGGTCATGAACTGGGGTGGACCGATCGAGGCACCTGTGGGATGTAGGTCAGTCAGGGATATAGCGGGACAGCATGTCAACAGGCATCAATGTACATAGATAACCTTCTGAGCATGAACTCGATTCTCAGGTAGACCAAGCAGCCGCTGATTGGTTGTGGTTGAGCTGTGCTCAGCTTAGGCCTGGTTAATTAACTGCTTGATTTACTTTCAAGCAGAACAAAGAGACGTAGAAAACCAGAAAATGTGTCACACACACCCTGGTGCCAGATTGGAGACACTTGGTAAACTTCTCAACTGGGCCCACGAACACACGGACAGACACACAGTTAAAAGACAATATGCCTCCCCACTCTACCGAGACTGGGGCATAAAAATGTTTAACATTATATAAGAGTGCAGAATGACTCACGCTTCACGTTGAGGTTTGCCCTGGTTTCCGCAGTGCCTAGAATGTTACTGAACATGACCCTATATGTGCCCAGATCCTCTACCACGACATCGGTGATTATCAGCTCGGCCTTCCCGCTAAATCTCTCAAACCGTGACTCAAAGTGGTCATCTTCCTCCACCACATGGTCGCCATGGTACCAGGTAACCGAGGGTAACGGGGAACTCAGCACGGAGCATTCCAGCGTGGTGTCACTGCCCTCTATGGTGGACACTTCCTTCAGAGGGGAGATAATCTCTGGGCAACCTGCAATGATTCAGAACATCATGAATGTCTTCATTCTCACAACCATATACTGTATACAATTAGTTAAATTATTTTTTTCTGCAGCGATCTATAAAAATTTAAACGTATGAAGACTATTGAAATGTTAAAACATAACCAGATGGCCGCGGCCTGCATGTCGAGCCTGCCGAGGCTTTTGATGGTATTTTTAAAAACTTTAACGCAGATTTCGGACGGAAACACACACGGATGTCCGCACGGACGGACACCAGGACGTCATTGTGATCAATATGTCTCGCTTTCCGCAAGCGGGCTCAACAATAAAATTAAAGGTTCACAAATTTTAACCAATATTAGGATGATATTTTTTATACCACGCATTAGAAGTAATAAATAAATTTTACAAAAGCCCAGTAACAGTTAAGGTCCTATAAGAACAGTGGGACGGAAGTACTAGGAAAGTATTTGTTCATGCCTATGGCGGGGATTGAACCCACGACCTCTAGCTCTGAAGTCCAATGCCCTACCCCTGGACTATCTAGCCATCCCTGACAAGAACAAATATTATGATTTAACGATGTATTAGTGGATAGTAAAAACCAATAAAGTGGATATAAAAGTCACAAATAAATGTGCAGGTCTAACAGAATTGTGCAATAGAAAACAGTGGTTTATAAAATGTACTTTGCAGTTGAGTAATCTACAAATCTAGAAATAACTATAAATTGAAATATCTAAGATCCAGTCATACTTCAGAATTAGTTTAGCATTAAAATTGTTTCTTGCCCACCCTTGTCAGAGCTCCAATTAAGGCGCGTAATTTGGAGGTAAATTTCTTATTTCTCCATAAAAAATGGCAAGTTGGGAGTGCTTTAGAATTGTCTCAATGAGACGATTCTAAAGGACTCCCAACTTGCCATTTTTGATGAAGAAATAACAAAATTTCACCCCAACTTGGTCAAATTACGCACCTTAACTGGAGCTCTGCTTGTACCGGCCTTATTGTTTTATGATAAAGTGTACAGGCAGGAGACAGAAAAGTACAACAGCATTGAAATATTGTCACATGATTTACAATTAAACAACTTTTGCTGTCTTTAGTAAGTGGCAATCGAGCCATGTATAATTTGGACAGCAGTCATTTACAACTCGTTAGAACTGACAGTTCAAATGAGAGAGTAGATGTGAATAAAACAAAGTGAGCAACAGTTTAATACACCAACAAATTCAATCAGTTTTATGTTCTGTAATTTGCTCATGTGTTTGATAGAAGGTTAGTGATCCAATGTTAGTCATGAGAAACTTGATTGTGGGGACTGGAAATTCCAAGCCATCTGGGTTGCCATCTGGGTTGCCATCGTCTACACCAACTAATTGGCCAGGATAATGTATGTACAGTGAAACCTCTCTAAACCGGACACCCTGGGAGGTCCCCCGGGTGTACGGCTTAGAGAGGTATCACTGTAAATCAGGTATTTGATCATTCTAAGCCATAGTTGTGTAATTATCACAGAGATAAATAACCAAGAAACTCATAAAAAATAAGATGGCAGGTGTTTTCTTGGTGTCCGGTTTAGAGAGGTTCCACTGTGCAACATACTGTTCTAATTCTTCAATAAAAATAATTTCAAAGTGTTGCAGAACAAAATCTAATTCTAAGTAATTCACTTTTTATTCTTTCTCCATTACATGACCAGCTAAACTAATATAACATTAAAATCTTCTCCAGGAAAAGGTTTTTAATACACTAACTAGGTTACAACATGTGATAGGTGTGAAACATAACTAAACAAGTCCATGTGTGGTTAGTGTGACGAGGGATAAAATAAAGGCCTACATAATCTCAGTCCAATGTTCGCACGACGCTGACCTCCCAGGTTTACCGAATCCAGCGAGAAACGTCGGTTAGCTACAGGTGACATAAATATATGTGAAATAAAACATAAATGTATACGTATTGTAGTTCTGAAAGTAACATGTACACAACGACAACCTGGAAATGTTTTCATACCTTATAATATTAGGCTACAGTAAAACAATAAATATGTTATATTAACAGAAATTGAAGATATTATGGAATAACTGAAAGAGATGCAGCTGTCAGTCAGCCTGCCAATTTTGACAATTCAACAGTCGACATTTTTCTCTCTCTTAAAAACACAAATGCCCCTGGAGGCAGATTGGAGAAACTCTGACAAACATCCGACACACACACGGATGCACACAGTGTCACAGGGACGGACACACAGTCCAAACACTATATGCTGCTCGGCTTTACCAATTCCGGGAGCATAAAAATATATATTCAACCCTGAAATTAGAATAACCGGATCTGGTGTCAGGTCCTCACCACACCAGAGTCACTTGCTCTACTTCCTAAAGTAATAGGATTAGTACTAACCTTACTACTTTGATAGTGGGTACAAATGGATTCAACTGTCACACACAAGAAGCCAGAAATACATGTGACTGCCAAACCCAGAATACCGGGATACTAGTAAGGATGAACTCCATTGTTAAATTACCATGTTTTAATCATTGAATTGAGGGGGCGGCAGGTTGGCAGCAATTCAACAAGATGTATGTGTAGGAAAAACAGTATTACCTGATGGTCGTCCAATTGGACTAATAACTGCCTTCTCGTTCGTCTTCGCCTCCTCCGCTTTCACATCTGTTGTTTCTGTGTCCTCGTCTATGGTTGGAGATTGCTGGGCCGTATCGAAGCTGATTCTCCGCGATGCTGACGATTTCTGAATCGTGTCTCGCGTTAGTGTCACAGTCGCCTCAGATTTATCCCCCCATGATTTATTTTTGGACACAGACATGTTCTCCGAAGTTGAACTGAGTGCATGGTGAGCGGTCTCAGTTCCATCACTCTCCAGCACTCGGTGTACATTGTAATCATTGCGCTGGAAATACTCCGAACCACGCTTTGTCAGAATTCGCTTAGACTTAGAAATCTCCTTTTCTTTAATTTCTGAACTGCCACCAGGTGAGGTTATTATTTTTTCAACAAGACGATCAGTTTCCATGACCTCTGACCTGCTGTTTGTTCGACGTAACTTTTTCCATTCAGTGATCTTGTTCTCGCCTTCCTGAGTCTGTTTGACTTCCTTGACGGTGACAGTTCCGTCGTCCCCGTGTATCACCGATATTGCACCATTTTCTCCTGGCAGTGGCAATGGACTCAACGATAAACTGCTGTGGAATGGAGGTCGGCCGACGGAATTGCTGGTCTCTCCATCAGCAGGTTCTATTGCACTCGGTTTTAACTCATTATCTGTTTGTTTCTTCGATTCTATTGCAGTATTGTCTTTATCGTCAGTTTTCGCAGTGTCTGGGAACGTGAATTCTGTTTTAGATCTGTGACCTTTGTCCTTTGACACTTTGTTATCAGTTTTATCGTTACTGTCAATTGGAACACATTGGTTGCTGCCATCTTGGCAACTGTTTATCTTGTTTCCTGAGGCTGTTTCCTGAGGTTCGGTGTAGCTCTCTTCCTCCAGTATTGCCGTCTCCGAGCTAGGTGCCTCTGACATGCTACTGGCATCAGGGAAGTGGTCCACTGCATCGAGAATCTCAGAGAATGCCGCTTCTATATCCATTGTCGACATCAGGGCATCTAGCTCATTTGGTGTCGGACTCGACTTTTTCTTGTTTTCCAACCAGGGAATGTTTGGACTTAAACGTTCGGTTATCGTTTTAGTTTGAGATATTATTGTTTTGCTGTGTATATCTTCATTTGTTTCTACTTTTGAAACAAGGCACGTTTTAAGCAGTTCAGACTGCCATGTTTGATTGTCTGTAACATTAGATGTCACATCGTCAGGTGAATCATTGGTTTTTTTCGATGAGAATTTGTTATTGTCTGCTCTCGAAACGAGAATGTGAGATTTTGATGGTTTTATTTTCCCTTCAGTTTTAGCTGCTTCAGAACTGTGGAGGGCTGAGTCAGATTCTGATTTCCGTAACAGATGATCTTCAATATTATTGCTTCTGAAACTTTTTGAATCATCAAGTGAACATTTAGCAGAACTGTATATTTGGTACTCAAGTTCTGAAGATGTCTGACAAGATGTATTGCTTTCTGTGCCAGAGGAAAATCTTTTTTTGCCTACAGAAACCAACGATTCATTGTCACATTGTTTATGTAAATATCCATTAGGAAGGTGGCATGAAGAGGTATCTATGGTAGCATGAAATCCTGCAGTATCGGTGCTGGTGTCGTTGGAATTTAAATACTCTGTGCTGGAATGTTGTGAAACAGAAGGTGTTGAATTAGAATGTTTTGAACTGGAATGTATTGCTCTATTCGGCGTGGAATCAGTTAAGTTTCCCTTTATATCGTGTTCTAAATGATCAGAAGTTGTTTCTCCATTCAGAACAATGATCTCTGGATCAGTTCCATCAGCGGCCCAGTGCGACTCGACCACATCAGTAGTTTTACCCGGCTGACCGAGAACACTCTGGCTACGGACGACGTTGGGGCGGGTGATGTCCGAAGATTCTGTGTCGACCAGTCTCGGTGATGTCTTCTCAATTACACTCTGACTCCTCACCAGCCGCGTTGACTGTCCATCACGACTCAAACTACCATCTGAAAGTAGAAGAAAGGTTGGATAATACAAGGTGGGAATGTGGATTGGTCCAATTTATGTTCACCAAAACAAAATGTTAGGTATAGGATACAATTCTGAATGATATTATTGACATAGTTAAGTGTCATTGGGATAACGGATCTAACTCCAACATGGCATTTATAATCGGGTCAGTGAAAGAAGGGAATTAACTCTGTCGTGGCATTTGTCAAATTGGCAATCACAACTTAATAGTTTCCATTCTTAACATAGGTCTACTATTTATGTTACAGTAAACATACAAAATGGTAGGAAAAATATCATATTTTCATTTTTTTGCAAATTGTTTAAGGTCATATTTATCTTTATTTATTTACACGTTTCCTTCATATAAATCCAAAATACCTGCTTCTTTCATAAATCTACAGACTGAAATTTAATACTTAGTAATCATATTCCTGTGATTGATAACGATATGAAATGTATTTGGAACTGAAATAAGATCAAATAATAATGATATATAAGTAAGCAAATAGCAACTACAATATATCTCTGCCGTACTCCATTCACAACCAATATATTTTGGAGACAGAGATAAAATTTTGAAGGTTTATTTTTGATCCCACTTTATTGCACTTGTGGATTTGTTGACACAACCACAATGAGAAACAGTAAATGCTGAGGTGCAGGAGAAATCTACCTTGTGTGCTTGTATACATATTTAGAACAGATTTAATAATGCTGTAAAAAAAATAATAATTCACATAAGCTATGTGAGCTTGTTTTCTAACCCTTATTCACCATTACTTTAAATGTATTTTGATGCATACATGTATACTATTGGAAATATATATTGTTTTAACTAATGATGCAAAATATTCTCTGGGACTACACTGTTCACGTTATGTTCTATGTGACACAACACAGTGACTAGATCAGTGTTTCCATTCACTACGAAGGACATAAATTATGATACTTTTCACAGCTGTTATTCAATGATACTCATTCAGTCGTACTTTAGCTGGAGCAAGGTGCAGATTGTAACATTAATATAATTATTACACCACCGCCTGCACTAATCTTACCATTATTGTCAAATTCTTTATTTCAACAACTTCAATATTGTGGTTTCAACAAGCAGCTTTATTGGCCGAGGATGGGCTGTAGCACAGCTCAGGCTTGATTGCGAGTTGACATTGCCAATAGATGTTCAGAAACATTGATAATCTGGCCAAGATTAACGGAGGCGGTAGTGTAACTAAGACTATCCTATCAGAATGCATTCATGTGACCAACAAACCAACATTTTGCCACATTACAATATTTCCTTCTTGTTTTTATGTCCATTGAGCTCAAAGGATTAAATAAGATTTTGTGCTTGCCTTATTTTGTTAAAGTATCTAGATATCTGTAATAACACACATTGAATGGGTACCTATATATATTTGATGTGTTTAATTTGCATTACATTTCACTTATCACACATTCTAAGTTGGCTATAAATGATGTACATTATGTTTGGTTATGCGACGCTTCAAAACAAATATCGCTAACTGAAATCTTGGGTTTATGATGTGATAAATCTACGGAAGTTCAATGAGGTACGCAAACATATGTTTGTTGTCACAAAGGATTTTAATCTTTAAAAGGCGGGAACAGAAAATAGTTGTCTGTTGTTGTTTTTTGTTTGTTTCCTGAGCAAAAACATATTTTGGCAGTACATGAGCATGGGAGACAATTCTCATGTGCTGTCAAAGCATGTTTTCATCAAGAAAAACAGAAAATAAAAAATAAACAGAATATATGACATTTTATTCGGTGTTGTATGGCTAAATGTTATAATTTCATTCTGGAACATCATAAATATAATGTCAGAATTCCTCAAAGCTAAATAAATATGGCATCAGTACAAATGCACAGTTTTATTACTTTAATTTGATATTTATTGGCAATGTTTGCAAGTTTCTGATGCCATTCAAATTTCTTAAAGTCCCTTTCAGCCCAAGGTTTGGTAAAATGTATCAAATACTATGATGTTTTTATCAAAGGCAGGCATGCAATCTGTGCAACTGGTGATGCAATAAACATCAACACATGATGACTAGCAATAAACTTAATGACATACAATAAACATCATGGAAACTGCCTATATAATGCATCACAGGAGCTTGATCACACACCCACAATCACATAAATATACCTTAGACACCATACATCTGGCAACAAATCAAAAATAAGACATTGCCATAAAATATTAAAGCTAAACAAAAATGATAAAGGCCAAAAACAGAATTTGGTTTTCAAAATTGTTGTTGAAAATAAACACAAGAGCTCCGCGGAGCAAGATGCAGTTTGATAGTACATAAGGAGCTTGCAATAACCTTGGGGTTAGTGAGCACCATGGGCTTTCTGTAGAATGATGTGGGATGTTGTTATAAATGCATGTATGGAATATTAAAGCATAAACTGAGCATTAACTTTTCCAAACACGGAAATTTCTAAGTCAGTGACCTTGACCTTTGGGGTTAGCGGGCACCATGGGCTTTCTGTAGAATGATGCAGGATGTTGCAGTTACAAATGCATGTATGGAATATTAAAGCATAAACTGAGCGTTAACTTTTCCAAACACGGAAATTTCTAAGTCAGTGACCTTGACCTTTGGGGTTAGCGGGCACCATGGGCTTTCTGTAGAATGATGCGGGTTGTTGCAGTTACAAATGCATGTATGGAATATTAAAGCATAAACTGAGCGTTAACTTTTCCAAACACGGAAATTTCTAAGTCAGTGACCTTGACCTTTGGGGTTAGCAGGCACCATGGGCTTTCTGTAGAATGATGCGGGATGTTGCAGTTACAAATGCTTGTATGGAATATTAAAGCATAAACTGAGCATTAACTTTTCCAAACACGGAAATTTCTAAATCAGTGACCTTGACCATTGGGGTTAGCGGGCACCATGGGCTTTCTGTAGAATGATGCGGGATGTTGCAGTTACAAATGCATGTATGGAATATTAAAGCATACACTGAGCGTTAACTTTTCCAAACACGGAAATTTCTAAGTCAGTGACCTTGACCTTTGGGGTTAGCGGGCACCACGGGCTTTCTATAGAATGATGTGGGATGTTGTTACAAATGCATGTATGGAATATTAAAGCATAAACTGCGTGTTAACTTTTCCAAACACAAACATTTCTTGACCTTGACCTTTGGCATTAGCAAGCACCATGGGCTTTCTGTAGAATGATGCGGGATGTTGTTACAAATGCATGTATGGAATATTGAAGCATTCCATTGAGGGAAACAGAAGTTAAATGAATTAACCTGAGCGTTAAGTTTTAGAAACAGAGCTAAATGCAAAAACTTAACGTTGAATGCATGTGAAAAGTAGGTCAAATAACCATTAAACTAGGTCAAGGTCACATGGGCTCCCTCTGTGTGACATGGTTACACCACAGTGTTGATGTATACCAAGTATGGAGGTTGTAGGAGTTATAGTGTTCTAGAAACTGAGCTAAATGCAAAAACGTAACATGAAATGTTGACGCCGCCTACGCCGACGCCGACGGAAAATCTATGCCTATGTCCCGCTTCTGCTAAAGCAGGCAGGACAAAAAAAGAATACAAAATCAATATTCACCCCTCTCTAAATTGAACTAGATTGGTCAGTAAGCGAGGCTTACGGAATATCCCCCCCCCCCCCCCGCGTGGGCCCAGGTACCCCTAAATATGTAAAAAAAAATCCAAGTGTGTGGGCTTGTAACCTTAACAAGCTTAACTCTGGGCTTAGCGGGGGTGGCACGAACGTGAATTTGTCACAGGGTGGTAGAGGTCCATTGGAGCAATGCGTGTGTGAAATGTGAAGCAGATCCGAGCAAGGAAATAGAAGTTATCGATTTCTTTGATGTTAAGTTTTGTAAAGAGACTAAGTATGTGACCTTGACCTTGAGATCAGCGGGGATTTGTGACAGCATAATAGTAGAGCCTTAGAGGAATGCATGCATGAAATATTAAGAATTTTCGATGAAAGAAATAGAAGTTATATTTCTCTGATGTTAAGTTTTGCAAAGAGACTAAGTATGTGACCTTGACCTTGGGATCAGCGGGGGTTGGACGGTTGTAGATTTGTCACAGCATGACAGTACAACCTTAGAGGAATGCACGAGTGAAATATTAAGAATTTTCAATGAAGGAAATAGAAGTTATAACTTATTTCTCTGATGTTAAGTTTTGTAAAGAGACCAAGTATTTGACCTTGACCTTGGGATCAGCGGGGGTTGGACGGTCGTGGATTTGGCACAGCATGGTAGTAGAGCCTTACAGGAATGCATGTGTGAAATATTAAGCATTTCAGATGAAGGAAATAGAAGTTGTAACAATATTTCTCTGATGTTAAATTTTGTAAAGAGACTAAGTATTTGACCTTGACCTTGGGATCAGAACAATGAAAAAGCCCCTAAACAACAATAGAGTTTATGAGCTTACGGAATATTACAAAGGTATCTTTTGTTCCTAACCCCACCCCTAAGCTCTCAAACCCCCGGACGTTGGCCCGCACGGACGGACGCACTGACGCACGGACAACCTGACTCCAGTATACCCCCCCACAACTCGTTGCGGGGTGTATAACAAGTGCTCTCGTTTTATACTACCGGTACATACAATGTATATTGCAATATGAACATTAACCAAGATTTCTAATAATGTAGGTCAACAAATAGTTATAACAAAGTAGGTCAACATATATGTAGGTCAATGTGAAACACCCAAAGAGTGGTTAGTCATTAATGGGTGCAGATGATAATGATAGTGATGATAATGCAGATGATAATGATTGTGAGCTAATGATAGCAAATATATGGCAAGATACAAACAGATAGAAGGTGAGTGCTGCCAGTTCAGGCACTTTATGCAGAAAGAAACTGCCTGGTGCACAATTTAGAAATGAACAATGATTGTGATGTGGTCTAACTTGATGTTAAGAAATCAGTTCAATAACAGGACATCACTGTAAACTATAAACTGCATTTAGAAATGAACGATGATTGTGATGTGGCCTAACAATAACAGGACACCAGTGTAAACTAGATTTGTCAGTAAGCGGGGGCTTACGGAATACCCCCCCGCGTCAGCCCTGACCTAGAATGAATTAGGCTTAACGAAGGTAAACATACATTCCAGCTCGCATACTATCATTTTCAGATAAAAGACTATGTCAGCACATATGGAGAGAGCGATGGTGGTTCCAGTTGAAAAAAGCAAACTAGACATTCTAAGTCTGTGACCTTGACCCCTGGCATAAATGGGGGTCATAGGTTTGTTGCAGAATGATGTACGAGTGTCAGAGAAGGGGTGGGTAAAATATGAAAGATTTCCGCAAAGGGAAAGAGAAGTTAAAAGGAAATTTACAATTGTTAAGTTTTCGTTTTTTTTCTAAGTTTCTAAGTCCGTGACCTTGACCCCTGGCATAAATGTGGGTCATAGGTTTGTTGCAGAATGATGTACGAGTGTCAGAGAAGGGGTGGGTAAAATATGAAAGATTTCCGCAAAGGGAAAGAGAAGTTAAAAGGAAATTTACAATTGTTAAGTTTTCGTTTTTTTTTCTAAGTTCTAAGTCTGTGACCTTGACCCCTGGCATAAATGGGGGTCGTAGGTTTGTTGCAGAATGATGTATGAGTGTCAGAGAAGGGGCGGGTAAAATAAATGAAAGATTTTCCGCATAAAGGGAAAGAGGAAGTTAAAAGGAAATTTGACAATTGATTAAAGTTTTCGTTTTTTTCTAAGTATTTCTAAGTCCGTGACCTTAGACCCCTGGCCATAAATGGGGTCGTAGTTTGTTTGGCAGAATGAAGTATGAGGTGGCCAGAGAAGGGCGGTAAAAATATGAAAGACTTCCGCAAAGGGAAAGAGAAGTTAAAAGGAAATTTACAATTGTTAAGTTTTCGTTTTTTTCTAAGTCTGTGACCTTGACCCCTGGCATAAATGGGGGTCGTAGGTTTGTTGCAGAATGATGTACGAGTGTCAGAGAAGGGGCGGGTAAAATATGAAAGATTTCCGCAAAGTGAAAGAGAAGTTAAAAGGAAATTTACAATTGTTAAGTTTTGTGACGGATGGAAACACGGACGTTCTTACGGTACTATACTTATGTGGCTTATCACATGTTAAATATTAGCCACATAAAAGGATTTTTAGCCACATAAAAGGATTTTTAGGTGGCTAATTGTAACCAACCCTAACCTTTACTAAGTCGATAACCCTGTGGGGCTAGCCACATAAGTATAGTACCGTCAGGGTGGAAACACGGAAATACGGAAACACGGACGGACGGACGGACGGACGGACGGACGGACGGACAAGCTGACTCCAGTATACCCCCCACAACTTTGTTGCGGGGGGGGGTGTGGGGGCGGGGGGGGGGGGGGCGGGGGGAGGGGGTATAACTATAAACTGTATTTAGAAATGAACAATGATTGTGATATGGTCTAACTTGATGTTAAGAAAATCAGTTCAATAACAGGACATCACTGTAAACTATAAACTGCATTTAGAAATGAACGATGATTGTGATGTGGCCTAACAATAACAGGACATCAGTGTAAACTATAAACTGCATTTAGAAATGAACGATGATTGTGATGTGGCCTAACAATAACAGGACATCAGTGTAAACTATAAACTGCATTTAGAAATGAACGATGATTGTGATGTGGCCTAACAATAACAGGACACCAGTGTAAACTATAAACTGTCACCATGAGAGACAGGTGTATGTGATATGTTACAAGAAGCCATAAAACAAATGCAGGATTGTAAATAAACCATGAACACACAAGAAAAGCATGTTCAATGAATGTCAACCACGATGGGTATGTCACACACACACACCTGCTTCGAGCTACATTTCTCATACTGGAACAATTGTGAGGCAATAAATATAGGAATATTTCCAGGCTCGACCCTAGGAAATTCTCCCCCCCACCCACCCTGGAAATTCTCCCCCAACCCAAAAGTTTGTGTTTGAATGCTACAAAGCAGAATTATTTCCCACCAAACATGTGCACATAGGCACAATGTATGTCATTTGGTAGTATAAGAAAGGGGGAAAATAAAAAAAAAATCACTTCCCTCACACGCCACCCCAATCTACCAATATGTTGGGGGTGGGGGGGGGGGGGGTGGGTGGGGGGGGGGGGGGTACATGCCACCCCAATCTGCCATATGCATAGTGTAAGTCCCTTGATAGACAAGAATATCACAAGATTGGGGCAAGATTTCTGATCAAGTGAAAATGTTTGTGTAGAACAGTTAGCATGTGACACATATTGGCAGGGGGGGGGGGGGGGGGGGGGGGGGGGGGGGGGGGGGGGGGGGTATAACTATAAACAAAACTGTATTTAGAAATGAACAATGATTGTGATATGGTCTAACTTGATGTTAAGAAAATCAGTTCAATAACAGGACATCACTGTAAACTATAAACTGCATTTAGAAATGAACGATGATTGTGATGTGGCCTAACAATAACAGGACATCAGTGTAAACTATAAACTGCATTTAGAAATGAACGATGATTGTGATGTGGCCTAACAATAACAGGACACCAGTGTAAACTATAAACTGTCACCATGAGAGACAGGTGTATGTGATATGTTACAAGAAGCCATAAAACAAATGCAGGATTGTAAATAAACCATGAACACACAAGAAAAGCATGTTCAATGAATGTCAACCACGATGGGTATGTCACACACACACACCTGCTTCGAGCTACATTTCTCATACTGGAACAATTGTGAGGCAATAAATATAGGAATATTTCCAGGCTCGACCCTAGGAAATTCTCCCCCCCACCCACCCTGGAAATTCTCCCCCAACCCAAAAGTTTGTGTTTGAATGCTACAAAGCAGAATTATTTCCCACCAAACATGTGCACATAGGCACAATGTATGTCATTTGGTAGTATAAGAAAGGGGAAAATAAAAAATCACTTCCCTCACACGCCACCCCAATCTACCATATGTTGGGGGGGGGGGGGGGTGTGGGGGGGGGGTACATGCCACCCCAATCTGCCATATGCATAGTGTAAGTCCCTTGATAGACAAGAATATCACAAGATTGGGGAAGATTTCTGATCAAGTGAAAATGTTTGTGTAGAACAGTTAGCATGTGACACATATTGGCAGGGGGGGGGGGGGGGGGGGGGGGGAGGGGGGGGGGGGGGGGGGGGGGTGGGGGGGGTGGGAGGGGGGGGGGGGGGCATGAGGGGGGATGGGGGGGGGGGTTGGGTTAACCCAAACCTAACCCTAATCCCCGGTGGGGGGAGATTTTCCTAGGAAATATTCCCCCCCCCCAACATCTAACATATGCATAGCGGATGTGAATGTCTCTTTGCACAGGTGGAAGACTCGGACCTATGACATCAAAAAAATGCCTATTAAAAAAAATCCTATTACCCCACCCACTTGGTCTCGTACATTACCATCTTCTATTTATAGAAAGGTGGGTAAGAATAAACAAAGTTCGTCCAATTGTGATCGTTCACCGAACTAAAAAACACCTTTTTTCCACTTTCATTGAAGATTCGCGTACTATCAGATTATGTCTTCCGGAATCCCGAAATAGGTTGAATGACGTCATCACAGTTTAGATTTAGCCAATCAGAGATGTTCTTGACATAGACGCTTCCGGTTGTATTATGGAAGATGGTGCATTGACCCGGTTCCAGATAATGAACGAAATTAGACAAAAAAGTGTGTTTTAGATCGGTGAACGATCACAATTGGACGAACTTTGTATAGTTGGAGTTGCTAATGTATATGGTCATGGTGCACATCATTAGTTTGACCTGGCGATCAGCTATCGGCCAAATATGACCGATAATCCATGCCAGACGGCCTCCGATTCTGTGTGAGATTCTTTTGTACACGCAACTTTCGCTTTGGATGGGGTAATCAAAACGCGAATAACTCAATAAATGCTTGAAACAGCGATTTGAAGTGAGTATATTCACACACCTAATACCTTTATCGATTGCCAGTTACATATTTCATACATTTAATCGATGTTTATTGTGTTTGTGCGAATCGGAAAAGAGAGGGCTCTTTCTATAATAGCCATATTTATATTCACCTTTATAAATAGAATATGGTACTGTATGAGACCAAGTGGGTGGGGTAATGGGATTTTTTTAATATGCATTTTTTTTGTGTCGTAGGTCCGAGTCTTCCACCTGTGTCTCTTTGTAGACAAGAATAACCCACGATTGGGGGAGTATTTCTGATGAAATAATGTATGTTGGTGTAGAACAGATAGCATTTGGCATGTATTGAGGGAGGGGGGGGGTGGGGGGGGGGGGAGATTTTCCTAGGAAATATCCCCCCCACAACCAACTACAATATGCATCAGGCGCGTATACAGAAATAATTGCAGGTAAAGTCCCCCAGGAAATTTTTAAATGCCAGATCGCAGCAGATGTGATTTCCCGACACCTAGGATGTGGATGTCTCTTTGTAGACAATAATAACCCACGATTGGGGGAGTATTTCTGATGAAATAATGTATGTTGGTGTAGAACAGATAGCATTTGGCATGTATTGAGGGAGGGGGGCGGGGGAGATTTTCCTAGGAAATATCCCCCCCCTACAAAGAGACGTCCATGTCCACTATGCATCATATGGTAGATGGTGGCGGGGGGGGGGGGATATTTCCTAGGAAAATCAAATCCCACCAATACATGCCACATGCTATCTCTTCACCAACTTTCATTTCATTTCATCAGAAATACTCCCCCAATCACCTGCTATTCTTCTCCTCTACAAAGAGACATTCACATCCACTTTGCATATGGTAGATGTGGTGGGAGGAATAGATGGTGGGGGTGAATATTTCCTAGGAAAATCCCCCCCCCCCCCCACACCAATACATGCCACTTGCTATCCGTTCTACACCAACAAACATTATTTAATTTCATCAGAAATACTCGTCCAATCATGGGCTGTTCTTGTCTATTCTTCTCCTCTACAAAGAGACATTCACATCCACTTTGCATATGGTAGATGGTGGTGGGAGGGAATATTTCCTAGGAAAATCTCCCCCACCAATACATGCCACATGTTTGCTGTTCTACACAGATATACTGTTTTTTATTTTCTAGACCCACCCCCACCATGTGCTATACATTTATACCAATCATATGCAGCTATGGTAGAGATTTAACCTAGAGAACTCTCTACCAGCCAACATACATAATAGTTATGGTACGGTAATGGGGAATTATTGCATATACCGGTAAATAGAATCTCTACCGCCCCTATACCACTATATTGTCTATGTATAGATATTATACTAAATTGGATAGCTCTTTTATAGAAAATGCTGCCTCTCCTATTCACATACTTCTCCACAAGCAGACATACATTATGACTATGTTAGTTGAGTATACATGTAGAGATATTACGTCCTCTGTTACCAACAGACTGGTTCTAGCATGTACATTTTGTATGCTCTTGAGCACAATATCAACAATGTATATGAAAATACATTAAAAGTCTTGTGGACAGTGTCTGTGAAAGTGGTGATGGGGGGGGGGGGGGGAGAATTTTCAGGTGGGGGGGATATTTCCTAGGCTTAAGCCTGGAAATCTTCCCCCCGGAGGGGAATATTTCCAGGGGGGGAGATTTCCTGTTACACCGGCACTGACCAATATGAACTCACAAGATGTCAATATGGAAAAATATTGATGGCTTGTGTTCTATTGTGTTTCAATGGGAAACAAAACTATGCACATGTGGTTGTGACTGGAGAAATGGGGCTAATGGAATTTGTGACCAGTGTAACTCCTGGTAAAATAGCCCACTGCAATAGCCTGATAACGATTTATAGTTGCTTGTTAGAAGCAAGACAGGCGTTTCACTGACGGAATGCCGAACAGTGCAGATGCTCATTAAGACTGTGGATGATGACATCATTGACAGGAGAGGAGACATTAGTAGCCGATTTCACCAACATTGCAAAGTATACTTTTCTAGCAAAGTATACTTTGAGGGAGTAATCATTTATTTTTCCCGACATGCATTATTTCATATAGAACTAACGAATGCATATATTTGATGATTAAAAGTATGTAGAATTATTATACTGAAGTTATTACATTATCACAGCCAAAATGGCTGTGATAATGGAATAAATTCAGTGTAATAAAAATTAATAAATTTATCCTAAAATTGAAAATTTCTCCCTCAAAGTATACTTTGCTAGAAAAGTATACTTTGCAATGTTGGTGAAATAGGCTACATTACAGGAGACATTAAGTAATGTCCTGGCCTATTCACCTTCATTAGGTGCGGAGATATGTATGAAAATGCAGGTCAAAGTCTTCCTACATAGCAGGTGTGCGTGATATATATAACCCAGTCTGATGAGCCTCTACACCCGTACTGATAATGAACCTTCCACAACTGGAATGGACTTCACAACTGGAATGGACACTCCTATGTTATTTCTTGGACTATTTCATTTACCAAAATTGGGAATTGTGTGTTTTTTAGAAATCAAAAACAAAAATCTACAAAAGGTGCAGATCCGGATGAGACGGCTCATTACTGGCCGGCTCATCTGGTTCTCCACTGTTTGCAAACATTAAGATATAGAGGTCTGTAGTGTTGAAAGGGATAATTAGACTGCACACTTACCCTATCTAACGTTATCCGAAACACAAACAATATGTGTAAACAACCTCAATGAAAACACAAAATGATCAACAGTATTATAGTAAAACGTAAATTGTCAATACAAAAGGTATGTAACAAACCTTGAACACGGTCCATCTACATCCACAATAAACAGGATCTGTGTTGTTTAAACTGATACATCTCCACACACGATACACATTATAAAAGAGCTCCATCCCATTTTCAAATATTTCAAATCAGGTGAGACGTTTAGACAGTCGATCCCTGAACTTTAACAAGGGGATGAGAGTTTTAGCTGGTGTGTATAAATGACAGATCTGTATCACTGTCATCCCCCACTTGCCTTGCCTCGTCCACGGTATGATGAGTTACTGATGCACGAGATTGCAGCTTTCATAGGTAAGGCGATATTTACAGGCCACAAACTTATTGTGTTATTAATTTGCAAGGTCATTAACCTCGTCATACCAAGAATGTTGTTGTCTGTGTTTATATTCTCAAAAAAACATTGGTTTGTCAGCACATGAAAATCATATCTGATGGGAGATGATTCTGATGTGCTGACAAAACATTTTTATTGCTCCGAACTAAAGTAGTTCATGACAAACTGACGATGATATTGCAAACAAATACCTAACCCGAAATTACATGATCATGTGACAATAATGAAATGTTACCCTTTATTTCGGATTACATTCAGATTAACCTACAGTATGGTGCGGCTGCTTCAAGTGAAATGTGACCTAAAAGTAACTGCCATGGAATATGATCAGTATATGATTAACTATACACACCCACGTAACTATAAGCCTACAAACTATTTTTTATTTGGTATTAACTCATTGCATTTTGAATACACCTTTATGGGTATGACATTTTTTAAATATTTAGGTTTGAGGCGGCTTTCAGCTGCGCCGAAAACCTATTGTATTCGTTGTTTTTGTTTTTTGTTTGTTTTTTTTTCTTTCTTTTATTCAGCCGTTCAGTCTACAGCTCAAACCGCTGGTCGGATCGACTTCAAATTTTGCATGCCGATTCGGATCAAGTGTGAGCAGAGACTCAGAGATTTCCAGAAATTTCTTAATGCCACTTTCCACGAAACCGGAAGTGACGTCATAATTTCTATAACTTCCTTATTTTCCAACCGATTTCAAAAATTAATTCTCTATCTTGGACTCGCTGACAGTTCTCGGCTATCTGGTCAAATAAGAGAGCTATAGGCATTTGAAGTTGAAAAATGTACATACTTTTCAACGATTTTGCCGATTTTTTGCCGAATTTCGGCTGATACAAACGGTCTTTACAAACGTTTTCCAATTTGTACAGTAATGTCAGCAACATAATTTCTTGCCAGTGTGATAGGGGAGTGTCAGGCGCATAAAAGATGATAATTTTCAGAGCTCTATCTTGACTACTTCCGGTTCTATTGGATGTCAAAGATGAACGTCTTTTTTTCAAGTTTTCGAAATAGAGCAAACGGATGTGACGTCAGCTTCGTTATTTATCAATAGATTTCAAAATTTCTTGCTGCGGTCGATATTTCAGTCCTTTAGCTAAAACTTTCCCGCTTTGTGCCAGGCCTATGGTGAAAAACATATTTAATTTTATTAGGTGTATTTACAAATGGCGTAAACTGCAATTTAAGGGCGATAACTATCGAAAAATAATCATCCGCTGACTTACGGGCTCCCTCCATCTACACCAAACCGCTGGTCGGATCGACTTCAAATTTTGCATGCCGATTCGGATCAAGTGTGAGCAGAGACTCAGAGATTTTCAGTTATCTTTTAATGCTACTTTCCACGAAAACAGAAGTGACGTCATACTTCCTATAACTTCCTTATTTTCCAACCGATTTCAAGAATTCATTTTGCATTGTAAAGCTGACAAAATTATCTATCTCAGATTAGCTGACAGTTTTAGGCTATCTGCTCAAATAAAAGAGCTATATGCATTTGAAGTTGAAAAATGTACATACTTTTCAACGATTTTGCCGAATTTCGGCTGATAACGGGTGGTCTTTACAAACGTTTTCCAATTTGTACAGTACTGTCAGCAACATAATTTCTTGCCAGGGTGATAGGGGAGTGTCAGCCGCATGAAAGATGATAATTTTCAGAGCTATATCTTGACTACTTACGGCTCTATTCGATGTCAAAGATGAACGTATTTTTTCAAGTTTTCAAAATAGAAGCAAACGGATGTGACGTCAGCTTCGTTATTTATCATTCGATTTCAATTGTTTTTGCTGTAGTCGATATTTCAGTCCTTTAGCTAAAAAACTTTTTGGCGGCTGGAGGATCGAACCGGTATCCCTCGCTCCGAGTCCATCGCTCTACCTCTAAGCTAACCGGCCCCACATCGGTGTGATGATGCGAACACAATAATGTTGGACTGTTCATTCTAAAACTTCAGAAATTATTTTTGCAACCGATAGTTTACACCTTGGGCTAAAGCTTAGTTACACATGAAATCAATGTTTGAGGCTCAAACCGTTGATGCAGCTCAAGCTGCTCTAGTTTATTTTTATTTTTGTTATGTCTCAATGAAAGTATATGTTGCGACCACTTATTTGAACCGTCTGACATTGGCGTTTCCTCAGCATGAAATGGTTGGACACGAGGTCAAGACATATTTCATGGTTTTTGGGTTGTATGTGGCAGACCTCAATATTGTTTGCTCTGGTCCAGGTGAAACCACATTGTTTACAGGTCAACCACCTGACCTGTATTGTTAAATAAGCTACAACAGTTGTGCCTGTGACTGGAGAAATGGGGCTTATGGAATTTGTGATCAGTGTAACGATCTATATTGCTTGTTAGATGAATGACAAGTGTTTTATTGATGAATTGGTGACCAGTGCAGATCCTGATTAGACTGTGTGGATGCACAGTCTTATCTGGATCTACATTGGTCGCGAAGACCATAAGCCCCATTTCTCCAGTCACAGCTACAACAGATTTCTGTTGCCTGACTGCCCACTGACAAAGTGTAACACTCTCGGTACTAGAACTGCCTGATCAAATTGACTCAGATGATTCTAATGAAACATGCAATAATAAATAGTTACCATGGTATAGAAGTGGCCAGGTGCTTTATGACATTTGTGTACAGTAAGACTGCATTACAGTAGTGTGTTACAGGTTGAGTACATACACCACCACCTAGTTGTCAATTGGTTTCTTTCAGATGCTTGAATATTGTGCTTGGAATCAAGCAGCTTGATTGGCTGCGACCGAGCTGTAGCACAGCTCAGGCACAGCCGATCAAACGGCTTGATTGCCAGTTGATATTGCCAATAGATGTTCAGAATCATTAACATCGGGTTAACATTAACCCAGGATGTAGTGTAGAAGTGAGCCATGTATGAGAAACTTCAATTTATCATATCCTGTGTGTTTATTTCTCCATGAATGTACTTATTTGAACTGTCTCAGCTACCACACATCTGTTCAGTCGGTGGTCACATGGCATACATTCAAGGGGAATTAAGAAAACCATTTTAGTTGTAGTTTTTCTTACAGTGAAATGGTGAAAGAAATGTTGAGTCGTCAATTCGTGCAACAAAACTCCATTTGAAGCTGGCTGTAGTGATCAGCGTGGTCCGCTAGATTAGGCCTGTGATAAATATGGAGATGGATAACACAGCATTGAAATATAATCTCACTATTAGAGTAACTATAGTCTTTTCCCCACAAACAAGTACAATCTGTCATACTTAACCATTTTCATGCTGAGGATACGCAATTATGTGTGCAGAAAATCCTAAATATTTTCCTTCTATGGGCTCAGAAGTATATTTCGCAACCACCATTTGAGCTGTCTCGTGGAGGCGGTTCAAATGAGTGGTCATAACATATACTTTCATTGAGAAATAACAAAAATAAAATAAAATATTTAATAAATTTCATACCCGTAAAGGTGTATTCCGAATGTAATGGGTTAATTACAACAACATAGACAATATTTATTTGATGTTGCTTTAACCAATGATATTATGAATATCAAAGGAAACAAAAGGAGTATATATGCTCACCACAACTACCATAGGCCATAATATGATAGGAAAACTTGTAACCAAGACGGTTGGCTGTCTAGGGAATGGCATTTGTGGAACTACATGTACCAACACAAGGTCCAATCACTCGCCTGATCCTGAGACCAAATATACATGGGTACACTGATGGGTACATTTTTGATGCCAAAACCTGTACACAATTTTCAAAATCATTTATGGTTGATTTGAACTGTAACATGACCATATTTTACCAAATATAACAAAAAGTAAATCCGAAAGTGTCTGGCCTGCTGATCATTTCTGTTTTCCGATCCTTCCAATGCTATTGCACAACCATTTCAAATCAGGACCAGTTGATGAAACTTTCCATCGGAGTGTCATATTGGACAGCGGGTATGCAGATATCATGGGCGGATTCAGGGGGGGGGCAGACCCGGCGCGCGCCCCCCTAAAATTCGCCGAGTAACGATTTTTTACAAGTTACAAGGCACGTTTCATGTCAAGTGCCATGTATTCCATGCATTTTTCCGTCGTTTTCTTATTGTTTCAAAATTTAAACGTTTTCAATCAAAAATCATGTCTAAACATACTGTGACAGTGTCAATATTTTTGCTCCAAAATGCGCCAGAACGCAGGAAATGCGATGTAGATTTCCAAAATTTCCGGTAGGGAATGCCCCCGGACCCCCAGCGCTATCTCAGCTATTTTGTAATAATTGACTATATTATTGAACGAGCATAGCTTGTTCGATAATATAGTCAAGTATTGCAAAATAGTTACGCCCCCCCCCCTAACCCGAAATCCTGGATCCGCGCCTGGATATGGCCGACTCTACAATTACAGTAGAACCCCTCTAAACTTGACACGGAGAGAAGCTCACTGTGTGTTAATTTGTTTTCAGTCTACTTTATATCTAGTGACAATGTATGTTCATGATTGCAAAGCACATGCATGTCTTTTAGTGGTCTATGAACATGACCTGCAGTGAAACCTCTCGAAAGAAGACAAATCATTACAGCACTTCCTGAAATTGAAATTAATTAAGTTCTATTTAATGAGGCTGATGAATTAACTAGAAGTTATTTATAGCTTTTACTACATCATATCTGCATACATGTCATTTGCCAAAACGCCTGGTGACAAAACATCCCCTTGTCTTGAGCCAACTTTAATTGCAAGTGAAACATAAAATGTACATAACAGGCAGTAAAAAACATGGAATGTGTGGTGAATTAAATTTTCATGACCGGATGAGACAATTAAATATTTCACATTGTCCTTCATGAATATAAACAGTAATTGCATAAGAAAGTGTCTGTGTCACCAGGTGGTATGTATTTCTGACGCCATGTCTAGCTGCCTCAGTCAGGTGGAACATTACTCAGGCTTCTCCAAGTCTCTACTTATTGAGGAAACGAGAACATTATCACAAAACCTGTGGAAATTGCCACAATTAAGTTATGCTGTATATATGGGCTAATTCCATTTCTACACAGTCAATATTTCTGCAGAATTTAGTTTTAGAAGTGCACTGGTACATGTTTAACGTAGTATAAATATGGCGCCAAAATAGAACTTTGTTTTCTTAGTAAGGTCATTACCAGTACATATGGCTATGTTTCGAAGGTGATTTCCAAAAATGTTCATTTTCAACTCCACCTCGACCCGCCGCCAATCGAGCCATATTGACGGGCTCCATGACCAATCAAAACGCAAGAAATTTATCTGCGGTATGGCAAAATCCAATACATCACAGATGAGCCTCCAGTATGTAATAGTTATAGTTGACATATTGAACTTGTAATAGTTATAGTTCACATATTGAACTTGTAATAGTTATAGTTGACATATTGAACTTGTAATAGTTATAGTTGACATACTGAACTTGTAATAGTTATAGTTGACATACTGAACTTGTAATGAGTTATATAGTTGAACATACATTGAACTTGTAATAGTTATAGTTCAGTACTTGAACTTGTAATAGTTATAGTTGACATATTGAACTTGTTAATATTCGTATAGTTATAGTTGTACATATTGAACTTGTAAATAGTTATAGTTGACATATTGAACTTGTAATAGTATCGTTCACATATTGAACTGTTACTGTAATAGTTTATAGTTAATTGACATAGTTGAACTTGTATAGTTATAGTTGACATATTGAACTTGTAATAGTTATAGTTGACATATTGAACTTGTAATAGTTATAGTTGACATATTGAACTTGTAATAGTTATAGTTGACATATTGAACTTGTAATAGTTATAGTTGACAGTTCACATATTGAACTTGTAATAGTTATAGTTCACATATTGAACTTGTAATAGTTATAGTTCACATATTGAACTTGTAATAGTTATAGTTCACATATTGAACTTGTAATAGTTATAGTTCACATATTGAACTTGTAATAAATTAGTGTATTGAAAATTAATATATCAGCTATAACTATATTGTTTGGCCTGGCCCCATCACAAGCACATGTTGTTTTGAATTTAAGGTCGATCCTAAACGTGCATTAAAATTACGATACTACATGTAATACGTTATAATTACATTTGCCCTATTTTTAGAATAAAAAACTTGCTACACAACACATGAAAATCTTCCCTCTTAGAGAAGATTTTCATGAGCATTAAAACATGTTTTTTGTTGAAAATAAAAATTATACAAGATAACATAGTTTAAGATAGTGCTTTAATGGTTATAATACTATGTCTGCAAATATATTCCTCATAACCAGTTATTGAATCTCAGCATTTAAATGTATATAGAGTCCATTATGATGTACTAAGTAAATACAAAATTATTACATATCCTTCAGTGTAACATGAATAGACTTTAGCAAGAGCAGGGCCGAGCATTTTAATATGACAAATGATGAAACCATAAAAATAACACAGGTAAGTGCATGCACTCGACTAACATTTCAAAGGCTATGACAGATTGCATTAATTTTACATAAACGTTATGGCAACCATTCATGAATTATGTCTAAAGGACAATACAGGTGTAGACTTTCAGGTCTCCATTTGTAGACTGTCATAAATTAAAGAGACCATCTAGAAAATAAATCAGTTGTTCATGTGCTCCAGATTTATGAAGTACATGTATCATATATTGAACCTGTACTGACCACCTAATGCATCTTCTGTCCGGCCTCACTTAAATATTTATTACACTGTGTTATTTATTACACTGCAACAACTTATTTCATGCAATGTTTTGTCTATACTCGAAAGTAAATGTTATGAAGAGTTCAACTGGAAAATATTGATGCATAAATAAGAGAATATATTCTCATCAGAAAAACAGTGTCATCAACATGAAACTGGTTATAACCTTATATTTATGGCTGTGGCTAAAGAAATGGGGCTTATGGGTTTTGCGACCAGTGTAGATCCAGATCAGCCTGTGCATTCACACAGTCTGATCAGGATCTGCACTGTTTGCCATTCCATCAGTGAAACACCTGTTAAGCTTATAACAAGCTATATAGAAAGGCTACAGGAGAGTGCTATTTGATCAGGAACTGCACTGGTCAGTCACACATCCCATAAGCCCTATTTCTCCAGTCACAGCCACAGATAAGCTCATTACAATGTATGTACGTTAGCTTCAACTTGACTTACCTCAGTAAGTTTAAGCTTATTGTGCGGTATTCACCAGGAGAAACCAGCGACAGTTAATAATGCATTACAAGCATCCACCAATTATAACAATTATTTTAATTCTCCTCAAGGATACAAGTTATGACACCATTAGCCATTAGTAATAAGAATTCAAACTTTCGTTGAGAATATAAAATATTTGAATACTTTCATACACCTATAACTTTAATTTGAATGTAGCCAATTAATATTGCTGACTCCAAAATAATGATATAATCCCATCCACAAACATTTTCTACGAGCTCCATATACGAGCGTCATACACTGGTATATATGCGAGTGTCATACACTGGTATATATTTGAGTGTCATACACTGGTATATATGCAAGTGTCTGGTATAAATAGATATTGATGCTCACTGACAATTATTACAATCCAGAGTGGAGAATGCTCTGAATCCGCTGATGCCTGCCAACCACAAATATTTATCGCCACGCAAACGCTTGAAATCGACTTGTATATATGTGCACAATTCTGGTGACAAAGTGATTGTATATGACCCGACATGGCAACAATGGGATTACTACGTTTCGACCAGTGTCACTTCTCATCACTGAGCTCTCTGATTCACACTGATATAGATCTAAAGTTCTTTAGGAGATGTATCAGGAATTATCCTCCCCATTGATTATTCCCCAAGGAAATAGCAGACAGTGTAGCTTCTGATTAGACTGTGTGGATGTGTAGGCTAATTTGGGGCTACACTGGTTGCAAACTTAACAAGCAGTTTGTCATGATGGATCACGTATACAGAATATACATTCAAGGGAACCAAAAAAAACTTACCAAAATATTCAGAATGTTCAGAATATAAAGTTTCACAAGTTGTATATCCTTCCGACACAATTATTCAATATTTCCATCTCATAGCCACTTACAATAGCAATGCGAAATATTTTACATTTCAGCTGACTCAAGTGAACTTAATCAGATAATACACAAGATAATGTGTATGCCTGTTATAGCATCTACAACTCAAACTTGGACAAAATATTTAATATGAAACGTTAACCCTTAGAATGCGGGAACCGAAAATAGTCATCTGCTGATAATTCATATTTTGTCTTTTCTCTCAGTAAAAACATGGTTTGGCAGCATTTTAGAATCATTTCCATTGGAAATGATTCTAAAGTGCTGCCAAACCAAGTTTTTGATGAGAAAAATGGAAAAATAAAAAATATTCAGCAGACGACACAAATTAATTCAGCATTGTAAGGCGCAAAAACAGTACAACGTGAACGTGCATGTGTTTGCTATGTCACTAAACGGCAAATGTCAAACAGCGAATAAATGTATAAATTCAGACAGACTGGATGTTAATTGGAGTCTGGGCCGCACGGATTGCCAGACTAGTTCACAAATGGTTTTAAAGGGACTGACTGTCTGACAAGCATACATAATGCTTCCAGGGCTTAGTATAATGCAGATTGTGCAGATGTCAAATGGTAATGTAGAAATGGAAACATGGATAAAGAATAAAATTGTGTTTAAAGTAACTGTAAATGTGACTTGAGGCTGCAGAGCTATTAGGTACTGGAGACTTGATCCTTTCATCCATAAGTAACCGACATAGACTTGTTTCATGCTAAGTTTGAGATTGTTCCATTATGCAGAAAGTGGGGTCATTTTATAATATCCATAAATGATGCAGATCTTGATGAGACGGCTTGTTACAAGCTGGCTCCTCTGGGTCTACACTGTTTGCAAACATTGGGAAAGTGGTCTGTATGTAGTAAAAGGGTTAAACATTGTTACGAGTCGGCTTATCTGGGTCTACAAAACATTGGGAAAGTGGTCTGTATGTAGTAAAAGGCTTAAACATCGTTACGAGTCGGCTCATCTGGGTCTACAAAACATTGGGAAAGTGGTCTGTATGTAGTGAAAGGGTTAAACATCGTTACGAGCTGGCTCATCTGGGTGCACAATGTTTGCAAACATTGGGAAAGTGGCCTGTATGTAGTGTTGAAAGTGTAACACACAAATGCTTTAACACACATTTCAAAGTAATTAGACATTGACCTTGTGCATGCTATCTAAATTGACCATGAATCAAGAAATAACAAATTTTACAACATTTTTTTTTCTCCATATTCAGGAAAATCGCATTGGAAGGAATTCTGAAATATCGGGAGAATGCATTGGTCGGGTGTGGAATGAAAATATGGATGATAAAGGAGAAGAGTGTCAGTTTGAAATCAGTGTGATTTTAAACATCAGAAATAGAGGCATTTAAAAAGTAACACGGGTTTTGTTTGGATGGATGCAGACAGCCAAACAGACTGTGTTCACTACGTTGGAACTCTCGGCATGCGGGCTGGACAAAAATGGAGCATTATTAATCACAAATACAGACATATAATGCGTGTACACAACCTTCAACATCAAGCCTATCAATTAATTTACTATACTTGTAGTACTTATGTATTTATCATTGACAAGCTTATCCAAATTGAATAAGCAGAATTCATAGTTAAATTTTGATTTACATTGAATACCGGTAATACATACACCGTTGATGTCAATGTACACGGATATTAAATCCATCTATCTATGCCAGTAAAACTCCATTGACCTTTTGAAGATATTGACAACTTTATTTATTTCGTAGATAACGTTGTATGTTTCCAATTTCACCATTATGCACATTAATCTTGCTGCGGAAATGCTGTCATGTGCGATAACGCATGCAACGTATAAATGCATGGATGAAATATTACTCATATACAAAGCACCAATATTAAATTACACTTTACCAAAAAAAGAGGTTGGCTCAACAATTTGATTTTAAAACCTATAAAAAAGCATGTATTAAATAAAATAATTAAAAATTGCCAATTTAATGTGGTAGTAATAACAGACAAACAAAATATTCTA